>VDFB02000141.1:78046-137449 GCA_007258455.2 Sequoia sempervirens | reverse complement strand
GTTCAAAATTATAAATTTACATTGTTATGACGACCAAGCATGGGAAACTTGTGAATGTGGGATGCGGTTCATAGAGTAACATTCAAGATTAAGAAGTCGATTGTTTATGTAATTCTCAATGAGCTCACAAAAACACTTTACTAAGAAAAGGGAGAGCGAACTGAAGAAAAAAAATGACTAATCTAAGTAAGCAATCAAAGACCATTCATTAGATGAGATGATGAGATGACTACTTTTACACTCAAAGTGTGTATGACAACTATCTATTGATCTATAACTTAAACATTTATAACCAAATAAGAGAATAATTCAATTAATAATGTAGAAGAAATAAAATAATTGTAAATCCATAGGGGAGAGGGGCCCAAAGTAGGGCGGGTCAACTTTGGACGTCCACGTGGCAGTGCAAATGGACCAAAAAAATTTAAAACAAGAGAATAATTCAATTAATAATGTAGAAGAAAGAAAATTATTGTAAATCCATAGGGGAGAGGGGTCCAAAGTAGGATAGGTCAACTTTGGAGGTCCACGTGGCAGTCCGCATGGACCAAAAAAAATTAAAAAATTGTTTGCCACGTCACCTTGCCACTTGTGCATCGGGCCTACTATTTTTTTTTAAATCGAGCACCCTGCCACCTGTCAAGCACCATTTACTCTGACCTATCCAAAATGGGACCATTTTTCCCTCCACCCGAAAGTGGATCCCATACGCCTCCTTAATCAGTGAACACATCTATGTATAGTGGATTGGACGGTTGTGTGTCCATGATAGCCTCACCACCCTCAACAAACAATTTAGAGCATTAATGTCTCATTGCCTCCTTTGTTACCTCCACTAACCAACTTTCCTTACGTGTCCCTTCGCATTTACTCAAACTGTCATGCACGTAATTCAGAGATCAAGGTTCATTCAATGCTCCACATTCTCACATATCCCGATCACTCTTATTCCTTTTCTTTGCAAACATTCTCGAGTGTTCATTTAGTTTTGCACCAAAACTAGTTTGGCTCTCCATGCTTCATTGTTTGGCTCTTCACGCTTCTCTATTCGACTATGCACTCTCGAGAGCTCCCTTTCTCTTTCAAGCGAGGTTTCTAACCTCACTTAGCCTGTACCAGTGTCTTCGAATACGACAGTATTCTGCCATGCACTGTAGAAATTTTCATTGCGAAATTTTGTCTTTTAGAAAGATTAATAAAATGAAATGTGTGGAGGGTTTAACTAGTTTTATTTTCATCTAAAATCGACCATGCACTCCTAATCTTATGTTCTCCATTGCACGATGTTTACTCTGCATTGTGCTTTTTGTATTTGCTTCCTTATACAAAATATGAAATGGTTTTGACTGGTTTAAATGGTTTTTCATTACTATTAGACTTGTTCGACGAAATATGGAAAGGGTTTGAATGGTTTTCGACCATGCACTTGTGTTTGTGTGTTCATCATTGCACAAAATTTTAACTCTACACTTTTCTTTTTACATTTGTTTGTTATCCCAAAATATGGAAATGGTTACAATATAATTGCTTGTTACTAGGAAATATCCATAAGGTTTTAATGTTTATCATTTCAAGGGTTTCTTCCATGCACTTACATTCGTGTCTTGCTCATTGCACAAAATTTAACTCTACAATTTGCTTATACTATTCTCATGTTATTCTGAAATATGAAAATGGTATATGACTGGTTTTCATTTCAAATATATTTTGGCATGTTTATGTATTATTTTGTTCTTCCATTAACAATAGAGCTATGTCTGCAAAATACTTTTTTTATTTGATTGTTACTAGCATACATGGAAAGGGTTTCACTGGTTCAAAATTATAGGGTTTTATGCCATGCACTTGTATTCCTCTCTTTGAAAATGCACAAACTTTAACTCTACAATTTACCTTTAATGAATGTTTTCTATTCCCAAATATGAAAATTGATTCACTTGTTTTCATTTCGAATATATTATACCATGCAATTATATTATTTTGTTCTTATATGTGTGTGTGTGTGTGTGTGTGTGTGTGTGTGTGTATAATTGTGCATGGAAGAATAGAATAATACATAAACATATTTCCATACTGAACCATAGATTTTATGAAGTGTGAAATGTTATGTCTCTTTTGCTCAATTAAGGTCTTTCACCTATAATGGAAAGAGATAGATCCCACACAAAAAATCTAGGTGGTTCACTCAAACTAATGCAATTATGATGAAATTATGACTAATTGGTAAAATTGATTGATTAATGAATGGAAACTAAGGAAATATGAAGTGTTTGAAAACAAATTATGTAATGCAAAAATAGCTAGAAATGAAAGTAAACCACAACAAAAATGAATGAAACTGAAGAAGTGCACCTATAAAAAATTTGGAGACTTGAAATGACTTTTGAAATGTTGTTGATATTGATTTTTAGGCCTAGTGGGACTCATTTGCCATTCTCCAGGGCGAATTAATCCTAGATCTGTGAAACTATTCCAGAGCCTACTTCAGACAAATGGGTATCCAAAAATGCAAAAAACCAAAATCAAGCCTGGAAGTGGGACTCATTCGCCACCCATGCGAATGGGTGGCGAATGAGTCCACTTTTGAATTTCTGAAGATTCAAAGGTGGAAACAGGAGCCTTCAGTCTGCACTTTCTGCCTCTCTAGGTGTCTAGTTCTAAAACTGTCAAATTCGGCCCTGAAGGTGACTTTTTTTTGTTATTTTTCCTTATCCAATGAAGATATGACTTGAACAACTTTTCAATTCAATCTTCAATGATTTCTAAGCCTCCAAGATGCCTAAATCTACAAACACACAAGACAAGAAAGATAAATATTGAATGTTAAGTCATGGGGGTTTGCCTTGGTCAAGCCTCTTTTAGGTAATTAAACCATAATGATGAAATAAAGTAATAAAACATGCAACAATGGAATAAATCCCTTTCCTTGATGATTGGTCTTGATTTGTTGCAGAAATAGATGAGTATTCTACCCTTGAATGTCTTTGGAAGCTTTCTTGATGACTTGAAATGATGAAACCCTAGATTGCTTGACTTGGTAAAGAAGATAGATGATGAAATGAATGATGAGAGATGTGTGAATGAGTTAAGAGATGTAAATTAGGGTTTAGAGACTTGATTTATAGGCAATTCACCTTATTTTCTTGTAACTTGGATCCTTAAGGCCGACATGAAAGAATAATAAACTTAAATTCTAGTTTTTCCTGCTCAAAAGTCAAAAATGGTCCAAATGGGACTCATTCGCCACCTTGAGCGAATCAGTCCCACCTAACAGGGACTCATTCACCACAGATGGCGAATTACTCCCAGAGGGGCCCATTTTCCAATTGGGTTGTTGGGGAATGAGGAAATGAGGTTTATATTCAATGATTTTATCGAGTATTTGATCAAATTATGCCTCAAGATGCATAATATGGGGAAATAGGGGCCTATTAATGATGATGTAAAGGTAAAGTAGGGCTTGGGACATAGAATTCAATGTGACAGTGTGAATAAATACACTTTACAACACTAAAATAAGGTCCACTTAGCTTAGGAAGGCACCACATCCAATGTGAATGTGTAGGACACACTACAACACTAGATTAACTTTTAAGTTTAATTCAAAAGCCTTCTAGATTGATGTGATAATGTCATTAAACACATTTTATAATGTTGAATTAATGGAAAATGGGTTCATTAAGTCTAGAAAAGCGCGAAAGTCTTTTACAACACTTTGCAACACCTTTACAAGACATCGTTAAATGCATTTGAAAGGGTTCAAGACCTAGTGTGCATGTGAAAAACACCTCACAACACCAAATCAAGGCCTCATTAAGTCTAATTTATAATCAATTATTCCCCAAATCAAGCAAGTTGTCTTTTTTCTATGGTACACATACATATATATATATATATATATATGTAATTGTTTATGTGATTGTTACTACGAAATATGTTTAATTTATTTATGTTCAGATCTCCATGTTTCATTGTTCGGCTCTACACTCAAGAAAGCTCGCTTTGTATTTCAATTGAGGTTTTCTACCTCACTACGCATGTACCATTGTCTTTTGTTATTACAATGTTTAACCAATGTTTGTTCATGTCTCACTAAACAGATCTTCTCTAAGCCATTTCAATTCAAATAATAAAATTGAACAAGCTGACAACATGCATATATTGAATAAAAACAAATTGTTCATTCACATTACAAACAATTACATTACAAAGTGTCAACAATTGCATTACAAACTATTCATAAAAACCAAGCATTGAATTCCAAACTATCAAGATGCATATTAAAGAAAAGCAAACTGTATATATATATATATGTATATATATATGTATATATATATATATGTATGGTATATACACACATTACTGCATTACACACAGCACACACACACACATTACTGCACACACACACACACATACTGCACACACACAATGCACACAGACACACGCACACACACACACACATACTGCATTACACACACATTACTGCATTACACACACACACACACACACACACACAATGCATTACACACATTTTCACACACATTACTGCATTATTATTACGTATTATTATTGGCTTATTACATTATTACGTATTATTACATAATGCATTATATGTACATACGCACACGCACATGCATTATTACATATGATACATATATACATGTATATAAGAAAAGTATATATATACTAGTGTGTGTAATATTTATATATATATGTAGTTATATGATATATATATATGTGTGTGTGTGTGTATATATATGTATTATATGTATATATATTTTATATATATATTATGATAATGTATATGTATATATATCCATATATATGTATACATGTATATATATGTATATATCTATATATATATCTATATATACATATACATGTATGTATGTATGTATATATATACACATATACATGTATATACAAATACATGTATATACATATACAAGTGCATTGCAGAAAACCCTATAATTGTGAACTAGTGAATCCCATTCCATGTTTAACCATTGCATGGCAGAAAGCCCTCTAATTGTCTATATAATAAGGTTGTTGTTTTAGGGAAGTGTTGCCTACAAGTATTGGAGACAAGTGTGGAGAAATAGGGGTCTGATGTAGCAAAGCGCAGAGAACACTGTTGTAGAAAACTAATGCACTAAGCTTGAATGAGTTGAACCAAACAAAAAGCAGGAATTCAAATCGGGTTTTACATTCAGGGTAAAACATATGATTCTATTCATGCTTCTTGTTTGGGTTCGACTCATTCAATTAGGTGTATTGCACAAGAGGGAATGTGTTGCTGAGCAAGCAATAGATGTATATAATTACTACCTTTCCCCACCCTAAATGACCAGTTTAGAGCAGTAATCACTTGTCGTCTCCTTCTTTACCTCCACTGGGAAACTTGCCTTATGTATCCCTCCGCACTTACTCGGACTGTCAAGCACATAATTTGCAGATCAAGGTTCATTCAATGCTCCAAATTCTCTCATATCCTGCTCATTGCCATTCCTTTTGTTTGCAAACATTATGGAGTGTTTGTTTGGTTACACAACCATACATGTTTGGCTCTCCATGACTCATTGTTGGGCTACGCATGCTTCATTGTTCGGCTCTGCACTCTCCAAAGCTCCCTTTCTCTTTCAGGTATTTTTTTACCTCACTAGGCCTGCACCAGTGCCAATATATATTAAAAATAACAAATACATATGAATATACATATACATACATACATACATACATACATATATATATACATATACATATACATATACATATACATATATATACATATACATATACATATACATATACATAAATATACATATACATATATATATATGTATATGAATACTTACATATATAAATACATACATACTTACATACATATATAATGTGTATGTATGTATGTATTCATATATTTATATATGTATATGCATTTATGTTTATATATATATATATATAATGTTGTGTATGTATGTATGTATGTATGTATCCATGTATTTATATGTGCATATTTATATCTATTCATATATATTTATATATATGTATGTATATATATAAATATACATACATACATACATATATATACATGCATACATACATACATACATACATACATACATACACACATACATACATACATACATACATACATACATATTCCAATCTCTTGTATGATATGCATATGTTTTCCATGAATCTATAAATATATGGGGTTTCACAATGATGTTATTCACATTGGGTTTTTCATTTAAAATATTTAATCCATGGAATGCAAATATGTTTTATGCGATGTCAACGTTTGTCACAATAACCTGTAACTCAATATGTGGGGTTTCAAGGTACACTATTTATGAATGTCAAGACATTTCAGTTCAATTTCAGGGTTTTTTTTTAATTCTATATGCCTGGGAATATGTATCACTTGTATGCATTGTCAATGTTTGTCACCCACCACCCTGTAACTCAGTATTTGGGGTTTGAACTTGCACTGTTTATGGATGTCAATTCATTTTAGTTCCATAGATTGTGATTGTTACACCCAATCTTCTTTAAGTGCTAAACATGTTGGTATATATGTATAACTCATGTACAAATGTTCAATTTGATTGTTCAATTGCATTCTTCAATTTGATAGTTCAATTTGATTGTTCAATTACATTGTTCAATTTGATTGATCAATTAGATTGTTCAATTGGATTGATCAATTGGATTGTTCAATTGGATTGATCAATTAGATTGTTCAATTGCATTGTTAGAATTTAGTGTTCTATTGCATTATTCTATTGGATTGCTCTATTCGATTGATCAATTGGAATGTTCAATTTTATTGTTCAATTGGATTGTTCATGGTTCAATTTGATTGTTCAATTGCATTGTTAAAATTTATTGTTCTATTGCATTGTTCTATTGGATTGTTAAATTGGATTGTTCTATTCAATTGATCAATTGGATTGTTCTATTCAATTGATCAATTGGATTGTTCAATTGGAATGTTCAATTTGATAGTTCAATTGAATTGATTGTTCAATTAGAATGTCATATATCTCATGTATATTTGTTAAGAGTTATTCATTTCATTCTTTTAGACATACATGTTGGTATATTTGGCTGACGCTTGTTGTAAATTTGTGTCTTGTTCAATCTTCTTCAATGGTGTACAATATCAATTCACAATTGGCTTGGTGATAGTGAATTGCATTTCAAAGGTAAACACTCAAGGATACTATACTTTCTTATTTTAAGTTAAACACTTTCCTTACTACATTTTTCTTATTAATGACTATTTTCATAAATGTTTGTAGGATTGAGTTGGAGAAATTCACCATACCATTGGTCATATCCAATTCATAGAGGTGAGGTTTTTAACCTCACTAAAGTTGTACCATTGTCTCATGTCACTCCCTTTTCTTTCTTCTTATCACTTATTTATTTTGTTATGGGTTTGTTGTGTTACTTAAGTTGAAGGTTATTATTTATTTTGTTGTTGATTTTGAACATAATATTTAAAGTGTTTATGTGATTATCCATAGATTGAAGGTTCTCCTATGTTATAGGTGCATCGACAATGTGCTCCATGATGTTTATGGCCCGTCTAGGGTGTTTATGAACACTTCCAATATTTGTGTTCATAAACACACTCAATTTGTCAAGGAAATATATGGTTCTCTTCATGCATCATTGTGACTTTAACGAGTTTAATCTTTTCATTTAATTTCTATCTATACATACACTATAACTTTCAATCTATATATCAATGTATGTATCTATATATCTATTATCCAGATGTATATATATATATGTACATGGCATATATATGTATCTATATGTAGATACATAGATACATACATGCATACATACATACATATATATATACATATACATATGCATAACTGTGACTACAATGGGTTTAATCTTTTCATTTAATTTCTATCTATACCTACCCTATAACTTTTAATCTATATATCAATGTATGTATCTATGTATATATCTATATATCTATTTATTTGTGTATATATATATGTACATGGCATATATATATCAATCTATATGTAGATACATACATACATACACACACACATATATATATATATACACATACATATACATATACATATATATGTAGATATATATATGTGTGTGTGTATACATATATACATATATATGTAGATATATATATACATATACATATATATAGATATAGATATATATTGTGAACGCTTCGACCTAGACTTGTTCAAACATGGACAAACAAACAAACATTAGTCCTCAAACAGGTTTAAACCAAACATTCCCTATGAAATTCATTCAAGCATAAGAATAAGAAAACAACATAAAATTTCATGTAAAGGCTAATGAAATATCATTCGAATGCTCAAACCTGCATCCCATAGGGGAATTGGTACTTCTTTGATGTGGAAAGAAGCCCTTTCCCAATTCCTTGATAAGCTTGATGATGATTGATTACTCCTTGATGAAAAATGTCAATAACCTAACTATGGATGATGAATTCTATGATGACTTGGACGAAAATGTGAATGAACTTGCATAAACTTGTGGATAATAACCTTGCATCAAAATCTGGATCCCAAATCAATAGAGAAGGCCTCTATTTATAATGGAGAAGGATGTAGTTGTGAAGAATAGGAAGAATGTGGGATTAAAGAAGGGACCAATGGCATTGTGCCACTTGTCAACATGCTAATGAAGGAGAGTGGAGCACATTTTGAACAATGTGCATGTTAAATGCATGTAGGTGGAATTTGAAATTGAAGAAGTGACTTGTGTAAGAGGGGATGTAAGAGGAATTAATGCCAAGTTGGCTCAAGGAGAGGACATGTAAGAGCCTTTAATGCCAAGCTGGAGGACAAAAGTCCTTTGGGAGGGAGAATTCAAATAAGTGGAATATTCCAAGAATATGCCATATTTGAATGGAAATAGGAGGAATTAGTAAATCAAATAAATTGATTTACATGTGCAACTTGCAAAAGCTAGAGGAATGGAAGATTAGTGTTAGGAGTTAATTAATTTATGATTAATTAACTTAGATTGAACTTAGTTGATTGTGACATTTAACTTAAATATTTGGATTTATTTAAATTAAATGAAAGGATAAAGAACATTAGTAATTTATTTAAATAAATTTGATTTATTCAATTAAATGAGGAACATTAGGATTTAATTAAATAAAGTTGATTTATTTAATCAAAGGAGCAATTTTGATGAATTAATTAAATAAATATTATTCAATTAATTGGTTAGTAAAGAAATGATCAAGGAAGAATCGAAGTTAGTGAATCAGAATCGAGTGCATGATATCAATCAGGATATTTTGAGTGTCTACATTTTGCCCCTCTTTGAAGCAATGTACATGTTGCATTAGTTCAAAGAATAACCTTGCCAAGATCAAAATTCAAAAAAAATCTAATCTTTTCGGATGCCCCAACGAAAAAGAAGTATACTAGTACACTACCCCCTCAAGAGATCAAACAAAAATTTTGATATGAGGGTCGATCTCACGACAACGAGGTTCAAGATGGACATATGGATGGTTATGATGATGATGCAAATGAGATGGTTTTAAGATGCTTAGAATAACCAATCTATATTATGGTGCAATGATGGAAATGCAATGCATGTGAAATGATTGGTGTTTCCTATTATATGTGATATGCAATATGTTGACGGTTTGTGGATGCAGGATGGATGCATTAGTGATGTTTGGTTGATTGCCATGGTACCATGTCAGTACGGAGAGAAGAAAGAAGAAATGAGATGATTACAAGAGGATCCAACAAGTCCATGATCTGCGAGACTTTATTACAGATGACAACAAATGATTTTGATGTATTGCTTATTAGAGATTGGGATTTTAAAAGAGCTTACTTACCTTATGTTTGATAACACACGTAGGCACGATACATCAAGGTATAAAGAACCAGGATGGCATTGTACCTAGTGTGATGTACTTTGACTCAACAATTAGATAGGAGTATCCTTGTTCACACCTAGCATACAAAATCCTATTTAGAATGTAGTTCATATATTTTAAACGTCTCGAACCAAAACATAGAAAGGCAAGCCTTCCTATGTGGTCAACAAGACACCTAAAACACCCTCCTTAAGAACCAAACATAACACGCATGACCAAAGTTATATTACAATAATATCCAACAAGCACAATAGATAGAAAGATAATGATTAATGCCCCATTCCTTTCTCTAAATCATTTTGATTAGACATCATCAAGAGGTCATTGGAATGAATGCAATAAGATAAATCAACAAGACAAGGACCAAGTAAACAAACAAGCTAATGTTCTTCATACTTCTAGCCAGGACTAAACTATGATGATGCTTGATGTTGATGTCCATTATAGGAAGGATGCATCTTAGGACATGATGTTATTAGATGATTTGGAATTGACTGGATGACGAGCTATTAATACCAAGAGTTGACCAACCTATTTACCTACTGACCTAGACTTGAGACCTTTGACATTTGAGTTTTCACTCTTGATCTGCTAGACTTGTTTCTGATTGTTTCACCAAAGGTTGGGGGTGATGATCATTTATTATGAGTAGATGTTTATTGTGGGTGAATGTGAAACGAGATGGATGAATTTTTTTCAAATATTTGGATGTTTTTGGTATTTTGAAATGTTTGAGGTTGTTTTTAGTATTTTTAGAATGTTTTAAATGTTTTGATTTTCCAAATTTCCAATGTTTTGTTTTTGAGATTTTGACCAGAATCTAACCTAAAAGACATGTCTTAGGAGCTTTAGGGGCTAATCAAAGATGATCCTTTCCTTCATTATACACACAAAGACCATGTAGTTGAACTGACTTGACTTATTGAAGATGAAGATATGAACAGTTGATGGAATTCTAGATTATTATGATGGACTCCTAAAGGACTGACCCAATGTGTCTTGGGGGCACATCGATGATGGCCTTGCTACGTTGAGCTTCCGAACTGTGATTTAGAGCAAGAGCGACTCTATTTTTTGACTTTTCTTGACTTTTTTTGACCTATTTTTTTGGTTGCAATGTATTGAATGTTTTTATATTTTTGATTTTCACGATGTTTTGGATTTTTTTTATTTTTATTTTATGAATGTTTTTGGATTTTCTGATTTTAGGGAAGACTTCAAGAATATATACATGAGATCGTCACATGAATTAAACGTGCTGATGGTGTGATAGACTACTCGATATAAGAAGGGGACAAACCGACCTTAGGAATGGGCCAAATAGTATTAAGAGGGATCATGATACAAACACATGATCAAGCTATGATGCAGATGCGGATAGGTGATGGATGGAGATATGGAAGTGTGATGGATGAATGATGCAGAACAAGCCACATATACCATGGTAGATGGAAATGCTTGCTTATTGCAAAGGCCTTTGTTTTCCGGGTTTCACCAAGGTACTTGCCCAAAGAGCCACCGAAGTGGTTTTCACTAGAGGACGATTTTTTTCCTTACTATTTTCAATCCTTTTTTTTTATTTTTTGGATTTTTATATATTTTTATTTTTTTTGTATTTTTGGATTTATATACAAGTTTAGGCATAAATTTTTTTTGAGATGGGAGTTGTTGATAGGCTCCTGCAGAGGTTCACCTTCTAGTGTTGATAACTGATACACTCCTGATTTGTAGCTCATTGTGATGATGAAGGGTCCCAACCAATCGAGTTCAAACTTTCCATTGCTATCTCGATTTGGTACATTTTTCTAATTCTCCTTCAATATGAGCTCTCTGACTTGAAAGGTCTGAATCCTAATTTTATTCTTGTAGCTTTGCTTGAGACGGTTTTGGTAGACTTACAAATGATTCAGAGCATCTATATGCCACTCATCTAGTAGTTCTAGCTCGTTCAATTGTGACACCTGATATTCTTCATCAGTGATGAGATTCTGCAATGATATTCTTAAGGATGGGAGTTCGATCTCAATGGTAAGGATGGCTTCTGATTCATAGACCAGGGAGAAAGGGGTTGCACTTGTTGGTGTGTGGATCATACTTGTTCGGTAAGCCCATAAGGCGAGGTTCAACTGTAAGTGCTAGCCATGACCAGTGTCATTGACTATTTTCTTTAGGATTTTCAAAATGGTTTTATTGGTAGCCTCAACTTGGTCGTTTCCTTGGGGGTAGTATGGAGTAGAAAAGTGATGTTGGATTTTGAACTTTTGGCATAGGTCTTGAACATCCTAGCTTTTGAAAGGTGTCCCGTTATCTGAGATAATGGCTTGAGGGACATCGTAGCAGAAAATTAGGTAGTTCAGGATGAACTTAGAAATCTTCTTTCCTATAATATAGGTCATGGGAATGGCCTCTACCCACTTTGTGAAGTATTCCATGGCGGTGATAATGAACTTATGTCCACTAAACGAGGTGGGAGTGATTTTACCAATGAGATCAAGCCCCCATTGTGAAAAGGGCCAAGGTGTAATGATTAGGTGGAGCTCCTATGCTAGTGCATGGATGAGGTCCCTATGTTGTTGACACTGGACACATCTTTGGACATAGTCGTGAGCTTCCCTCTCCATCGTAGGCTAGTAGTAACCAGTCCTCAGCAGTTTCTTAGCCAAGGTCATACCACTCAAATGTGACCCACAAATGCCATTGTGTAGCTCAATTAAAGTAGTCAAAGCTTTTTCATCATTTAGGCATCGTAAAAGGCTTCCCTCGATACTCCTACAGTATAGGGTGTCTCCTAAGATAACAAAGCGGGATGATTTGTTGACAAATGTTCTTTTAAGGTTCGGGGTGATATCAGCGAGGACTCCTATTCTTAAGTAGGTGTATATGTCATGATAGCAAGGATCACCAAGACCAATGATTTCACACACAAATTCAGACTCTATTACCTTGAATGCTTGTACAAGAAGCTGCTCTACAAGGAATTCTTGCTTTGGGACGTTGCGTGGGATATCTCGTAGTGATCCAATTGTGGCCATAGCATTTGTTGCTCTGTTGTTTGCTCTTGGTATTTGTTCAAACATGATGTCAATGAAGAATTCTTTGAGGCTTTCCACTAGTTTTTTGTATGGGGTTAATCTATCAGCTTTCGTTTGGTATTCATCATTAACCTGGTTGATGATAAGCTACGAGTCTCCATAGACCTTGAGTGTCATGATCTTCCATTGTACTACAATTTTGAGTCTTATAACAAGAGCCTCATATTTTATAATGTTATTTGTACAAGGAAAAGATAGCTTGTATTACTTTGGTATGCAATCTCCTTGTGGCATAATGAAGAAGACTCCAGCTCCTGACCCATGCTATGTGTAGGATCCATCAAAATATACTTTCTAGTGATCTGCTACACTTATGTTAAAGATGGACTCATCAGGGAACTCTGATACAAGTGGATTCTCTGAATATATCGGTGCCTCTACTAGTTGGTCTGTAATTAATTGTCCTTTAATGGCCTTCCACTCTACATACTCAATGTTGTACTTTGTTAATATCATGACCCATTTAGCTATTTTCCCTGTAAGCATTGCTTTGGAAAGTAAATACTTGAGAGGGTCTATCTTGGCAGTGAGTTTTATCTGTTGTGCTAACATATAGTGTCTGAACTTCTGTGTTGCGAACACCACTTCTAGACAAGCCTTTTCAATGAATGTGTAATTCAGCTCATGTCCCACCATGGTTCTATTGATGTAGTAAATAGCTCTCTCTTTCCCATTTTCATCATGGTGTGCTAAGAGAGTGCCAAGGGCTACCGTTGTTGTCGATATATACAGGATCAATGGCTTGCCTAGAATTGGTGGCATAAGGACTGGTGGCGTGAGCAAGTACTCCTTGATTTTATTGAAAGCTTGGTCACATTTCTCTTCCCTTTTGTATGATACCCCCTTGTAGAGTAGATGAGAATATGGGATAGCCTTATCTACTAACTATGTTATAAACTGATAGATGGATTGGAGTCTTCCCTGCAAACCCCTTAACTACTTCAATGTTCTTGGTGCCTCCATCTCAAAAATGGCTTTGACTTTGGTGGGGTCTATCTCGATTCCCTTCATGGATACAATGTACCCTAGAAGCTTTCCTAACTGTACATCGAAGACACTTTTTTGGATTGAGCCTAACCTTGTATTCCTCCAGCCTGTCGAAGATGGAGCTTAGTGTTGTTATGTGATCCCAACACTTCTTTGATTTGGCCAATATGTCATCCACATAGTCTTCCATGGTTTTTTGAATCATTTCGTGAAAGATCAACGCCATAGCTCTTTGATAAGTAGCTCCTGCATTCTTCAACCCAAATGGCATCATGTTACAACAATATGTCCTCCATGGACAAGTGAAAATTGTCTTGTGTTGGTCATCCTTAGCTATCATGATTTGATTGTACCCTGAGAATCCATCCATTAGTGATAGCATTTCATGCCCCGTCGTCATATCCACAATCATATCTATGTTTGGGAGAGGGAAATCATCCTTGGGGCATGCTTTGTTAAGGTCTCTGAAGTCTGTGCAGATGCGAATGCCCCCAACAAGCTTTGAAATAGGTACAATATTTGAAACCAACTCTCGATAATCAATTGGCCATATGAAGTCAACATCAAGGAGCTTCTATAATACCATCTTAACCAATAATGTTATTTGTGGATGCATCTTCCTCAGTTTTTGTCTTACTAGTTTTGCTTCTAGGTAGACGGCTACATGGTGAACCACAACTTCTGGATCAAGGCCAGGCATGTTAGCATAGGTCCATGCAAATTTTACCTTTCTTTCTCTTAGAAAAGCATCTAGGAGTTCATGTTCTTCTGTCAAAAGTGATTCTTCATAGAATGTGATATGTGTTGTTTCCTCGATCCCTAGATTGACTGGATTGCACTTTTCTGCTAAGACCACTGACTTCTCCTGATGAATAGCACTAAGGGGAAGATTGAATCCCTCATCCTCTGGTGCCTTAGAGAGGTTTTCACCATTGTAAATGTCCTTTGTTTTTACTATTTTTGGGTTAGAGAGTGCCACAGTGTGGTTTTCACTCAAAGACCTAGATATTATTCTTAAATTTTCACTTTTGTGACTGAGGGATTCAATCGTCTCCCCATAGTAGGAATGTGTGTCTAGCGCAATGTCAAACACAACTTTGTGATCTCCACATGGTAGAGTATCCTACAGTCCCATGAATTCTGAGAGAGCCTCATCATTTTTTAACGTGTCTAAAACTGGTGGTCCTCATTGGTCATAATCGATGAGTTGGGGGTAGACAAGTTTTAGCTCATTGGTCTGGCTACTTGGTTCAAAAGATAGGATACTAATCATGAGAAGGGAGGACTCCTCGAATAGCATAGGTAGGTTTGTGATGGGGTCTTTGTCACACACATTGGTTATATCAAAGGTATAGTTGTCTAAAGGAAAACCTATAGATATCGGTAATTGAGGAGGAGCTTTGACTTTTCTAACCAGGGCACCTTTGCCAAGTATGATTATTTTCGGAGGGGTACATCCAAGGCCAAGATTTCTTATACGCTTATCATGAATGATAGGTTCTATAAGACCATTATCATTCTGCCCAAGTTTCTTATTTTTTTTGTAGCCCATGGTAGTCCTTTGTTGCTATCATCCATGGGAAGATCAGGCACAGGCCTTTCATCTTGATATATCAAATTAGATATGTCCTTTTCATCTACCGTTTCCCAGCTTAGGTCTCCCCAACATCTGAATCTGGAGGGGTCTGCTTTAAAGGTTTGAGATGGGGTGTCAATCGATTGGTGTTGCCCATGAGACCAAGGATATTGAGGTAACTCTCCTATTACAAAGGCACTCTTTTTCATTTTGTAGTCCCCACACCCATTGTCTTGGATAATGACTTTGATATCAGAGATGTCTATAATGGTGGGTGTCTTTGTCTTAGAAGTCGAGGTGAGGGTGGACAAGTCTACATATGGAATCATAAGGCCTTCATCATTCTTTGGGACTTGAGGGATCTTGTAGTACTTGGATTTCAGATTCTTGCAATAATAAAATGGCTCAGGATCACCATGGATTGTGACCTCTTGATTTTGATAGGGAAACTTGACACATTGATGGAAGGTAGATGCAATAGCTTGCATTCCATGGATCCATGGGCACCCAGGAGGATATTGTAAGGTAATTCAAGATCAAGGACCTGGCATGTAGTTTCCATGATAGTTGGCCCTACTTGAATAGGGAGTTGAATGGTGTCTTGAGACACTCTTTCTTGATCATCATATGCCCTGATTGTAATACCTTTACCTTTTTCAATGACGTCCTCGAAGAATCCAAGATTCTTTATTAGCTTGAGGGTACAAATATTCAGACCTGCACCCCATTCACCAAGACTCTTTTGACTTTATTCTTATGGACCAAAACTTTGAGATGGAGTGCACGGTTATGAGATGGTTGCATTGGGAAGTCCTGATCAAAAAATATTAGGAGATGTGGTGTGGTGATGTGTCCAACCATAGCTTGGAACTGGTCTACATCAAAATCTGTGGGGACGGAGGATGTGGATAATGCCTCTTCTAGGATCTTCCTATGTGTAGGTGAGATTTTCAGCAACTCCATGATGGAGATCTGGGCAGGGGTTCTTTTTAGCTAGTCCAAGACATTATAACCATTGGGAATAGATTTTGGATTAGAGGCCGGTGCTTTGGGTGGTTGTGATGGTCCAGAAATGGTAACTCTACCACCACGTGTGGTGACTCCACAATCGGCTTTGGCTCCCTTGACGTTGACAACAGTGACCCATTCATCTAAGGACACAACAACATGATCGTAAACATGGTTTACACTATTATACTTTGTTTTTCCATTGTTGTTCCCTTTTAATGTGATCTGGCATCGGATTCATGTATATCTTAAGGTCCTGATTTCCTGCAGGTTGTTCAACGTTTATGGTTTTGTCATCGATAAGGTCTTCTATCAAATTTTTCAGTCGCATGCAACTAGCCATCGTATGTCCCTTGATTTTATGCAAATCACAAAGGTGATTTTCATTATACCATGGTGGTTTCACTTGGGGCTCTTGATAATTCTCATAAATGGGAATTTTAATGAGATTCTCCTATACCAATTTTTTCATAACAAATTCGATTGATTCCCCAAGGGGTGTGTATTTTCGTTTGGGGGGATACTTGTTCCATGGGGGTGGTTCCCCTTGATTATTTAGATTATTGACCACTTGATTGTTGGGTTGTTATGATACTGCATTGGCATGTGCATTGTTTTGGTTATTGATTTGCGGTTGTTGATATGATTGTGTGTTTTTCCTTAGGGAACTGATAACAACTTTGACATCAACCACACCATCGTTAGTAACATTCTTGTTCTTTTCCCATGTGCAAGGTTTTTCCTTATAACTAGTTGATGGATGAATGTCTTGATAAGTAGGTGTCCCCCCTTGTGCAATAAGGGCTTTTTCGATGTTGAGCGCCTTGGGGATCAATTGGTCATATGTGGTGATGCATTGCATTTTCAAATGGAAGGACAACGTTCCTTCAAGATTAGCGATGATAGTACAGATTTGTTGTTCTTCTAGCATAGTCCACTTGCTCCTATTGGCCTTGGATCACCATCCTTGTAAGAATGATGTGAATGTTTCCCCCTTAGCTTGTTTGAGAGCAGATAGTTCTTCTAGACTCACATCCATGCCTATGTTGAATGCGTAGTTTTGTATGACTGTGTCCACAATTTCTTGGAACTTTTTGATTCCAGGAGGAAGGTGGGAGAACCATTCCATTGTTGGTCCAGCCAAACTTTGAGGGAATAGTTGCATTAGATAAGAATCGTCATATGCAACTTCCATACAATGTACCTGGAATTCCCTGATGTGATCTTCAGGATTACCCGTCCCACGATATTTGTCAAATTTAGGGATTTCAAATCCTTTTGGGAATGGAACCATCACAATGCTTTTGTCGAATGGATAAGGGCACAAATTCCCTTGGGTTTTTGTTGTTTTTCCAGATTGGAGTTCTAACACTTGTTGTGAGAGTAACTTGATTTGTGCAGACACATCATTTTGTAGATCAGGTGGTGGGATGAATGTCTTTTGGAGTGGTTTGATTGCTTGAGTGATAGGTGTGGTGTTTTGCATGTTTGTGGGAGGTTTCTACAAGCTTTGTTGTGTAATCAACCCTTGTTGGTATGCATGTAATTGTTGTTGTGCCAACAACGCTTGTTGTTGGTCTTGTTGTTGTTGTGCCAACAATGCTTGTTGTTGGGCTAGTTGTTGATCTACTTCTTGTTGCGCTTGGTATTGTTGCAAAGCTTTTTGATAGGCTTGTTGTTGAACTACTTGTTTTTGTGCTTGGTATTGTGCTTGCGCTTGAGCTTGTTGGGCTTGATACTGAGCTTGTGCCTGAACTTGAGCTTGTTGGGTGGCCTGGGCAGTTTGTGCGGCTTGTGCGACTTATGCTGCTTGGGCAACTTGAGCAGCTTGTTGTTGCAATAGAGCTTGAGCTTGCGCTTGAGCAACTTGTTGTGCCTATGCTTGTTGAGCAGCTTGTGTGGCTTGTTGAGCCTGAAACTGCTGAAATGCTTTTTGATAGGCTTGTTGAGTTGCTTGTGATGTGATGCTATATTGGTTTGCCATGTTTGGTCTCAATGGTGGAGGTGGAGGATTCATAATAGTGTGAGATGTTGTGATGAGAGTTTGTTGAGGTGGATGTTGGGGTGTCGTTTGGGTGATGATAGGGGGTTATGTGATAGATGGTGCGGTTGTTATGCTAGGTCCTTGGGAGACCATATTTATAGATGGTGCAACAATTGATTGTGTTGTTTGGATTGGTGCCACCTGGTGTTGCAATATCGGTGGGATGATAAGAGGATTTGGTATGTTGATTTGATTCATGATTGGAGGATTATTTTGATTTTGTTGATTGAGGATTGGTAAAGGGGGTTTCCTTAAACCAAGAATTGTTGTGGATGTTAATGGTAGAGGGGGAAATGGTGGAAAGATGGGTGGTGTGTTTCCTTGAGAAAATGATGATGAGGGATCAAATATTCCCCCTAGTCCAAATAGTCCTCCTTCTCCTTGTGAATTCATAGGGAGAGAGACTTGCATGTTAAGGAAACATACCGGTGATGCAGAGAAAGTGGATGGATTGTTGGTGTCATGAAAGATGAGCGAAATATATGGGTGTTTCAGATCTTGAGGAATGGATTGACCCAAGATGGTGTTTGCATCCAAGTCTTGGTTATTTACAAGGGGATGTGTTTGAAGAGCATGAATCAATGAACTCCCTTTGGTAACTATGGGTTGACTTGAAGGATGCGATGTTGTTGGTTGCGAGATGGGTTGAATGATGCTTTGGAAGAAAGGTGTGAATGAGACCGGTGGCATAATCCCAAGAGGCTTCTCCACAATACTGCTTACATCATAATCAAAATGGATTTTAGCCCCTTCCTTTGTCAATTCTAACATGTATTGTGAAGGATTAAGTCTCATCATTGTGTTAACAATTTTGTGGTTTTTCAGGATTTTGGACGATTTCCATGATTTCATCTTGAGTCATTCCTAAGACATTGTTGGTGATATCCTCCACTTGGAAATCTCCCTCTTGAAGATCTTGTGGTAGTTGAGGAAGGTTGAGTGGGGGATTGTTAGATCCAATGGGGTTGATTTCGGGTTCAGTTTGACTTAGGTCACTTGAAGTGGATGTTTCTTTCTTTGTTTCCATGTTCTTCTTGTGTTGAGATCTAGTTTGGACCATAAAATAATGATCAAATTTTAAGAATAAGGGATGGTGAACCTCTAATTCCTTAGGTTGGTCTAACTTTAGGTACAAAAAAGAAAATCCAAGATGTTAAGGATCAAAGGGTGGTGATGAGATAAATGAAAGATGGATGATGTGAATGATTGAACTCTTTTAAGGAACCTTGGAGGGATACTATACTTTAGGACTTTTGGATTTTATTTGGTTTGATTTGGATTTGATTTTGATTTTGATTTTGGATAATGAACTCATAAACTCCAAGAGGTTAGATGTTGTCTTGGAATAAACTTGTCCACAAGGTGATGATTTAACTAAGTGTATGAAGAAGGATTCATCTACACACACTTAGTCAAACAAGGTGATTTTTATTTGATTTAAAGGATTTTCCAAAAGTCTAGTATGAAGGATTTTTCCAATATTTCTAAGAGTTGTTTGTGAGATGGGTTTTGATTGATGTTTGGGAGATGGCTAAAAGTGTTAATTTTCATCCTAAGTGAACTTAGATGGACTTTTTCTTACAAGACCTAGGTATTGAAGAACATGCTATACTTCTATGTGAGAAACTCAAAATGTTGAAAAAGACTTGGATTTTGACAATAATAGAACAAATACAAATTGGGATTGTCTTTTGATGCACATTTGTAAAAGTTATAGACCAATCTTTCCCTAACTTCGTAAAGCATAGATTGACGTTTCTTGAGATTCCTTGGACTAAGACGTTTGTTTCAATTGATGGACTTTGGTTTTGTGATTTTGATCTTGTGGGAAATCATTTGAGAAAACACATGTGTGGGGTTCAATTTGTCTTTTATCTTTGCTTGATGGATTATTTTTACCACAAACACTTTCTTTCTTAGCTTTTGAACTAAATGTCTATGTCTCAATTTCTTTTCATACCACAAGGTCCATTATGTGGAAATCAAGAGAATCAAGGCAATAGTCCCCTAATGTTGACTTTAGAGAGAAAATTGAGATATAAACCCAAATACTTATAAGCCTCTAAGGATGAAATCCCTAGTGACAAGTAGTAGCACTTGGATTTTTCAAAGGTATTTTCTCTTTCTAAAGGTTTGAAATTTGATGACCTTGTTGAATGTTTGTTTTCAATATTTAGGATCCGAGCAATGTGTTTCAATGACTCAAAGATTACACAACCCTAGAATGGAAAATAAAATATTTGTTGAATTCCCACTTGGATAAATCTAGCTGCACTTTTTCAGAGTGGATGATTAGAAGCTTGACCACATTGTCTCCCCTCCATGACACTCACTTCTTCGGGTCAACCAAGCTTTAGTTCTCATGAATCTCCCATGAAAAAATTTTCATCTCTACAAAGAATCACAAATATGTGGGATGGCTCTAGAGGTCTGACCTCTTGACACCAACAAATATTGGGATTTTGGATTCTAAACAAAGGTTCATAGTAAGGGCATCCAGTTTAGTGGGTGTAATGATAAACTCCTTGTGAGAGATCTCCCAACCCTTAGAACAAGGGCTTTATGCATCATAAAGACACTAGGGGAGATTTATCATGCACCACTTCCCATTGTTTACAATTTTCATTGCAACCACAAATTTATATAGCAATTTGGAAGAGCTTGGCTTATGCTCGTTACCGCTTGGGTCATTCCCTTGGGGTGAGTAATTTTTCCCACCAAGGCAGGCCCTCTAAAGATAAAAAAAAGTGAGTAAGTACATCCATATTTTGATCAATCTTTGTTTACATGAACAAAGAGAGAACACACGCAATGTATTTACTCACACTAGCAAGATTTGTTCAATTTTAAAACCCAATTTTGAAATGTGGAGGCAATCTTTTAGACAACCTAATATCACCAAAATGCTTTTGATTCTCAAGATCACCATGAAGCGCGAGAGAAGTGCATTCGCATTTTGATGGTATTAGTTTGTAAAAAAGATTACAAAACAAGATAATCACATGTTCAGTTTAAATCCTTGAAGACAATAGCGAGTTCTTTTTAAAGCACCAAACTTGAGTGTGATTGTTCAATTTTAAAAACCCAAAATAAAATCTAGTGAGTTTCTAAGGTTCTTTTTAACCAACTTTGAGAAAAAGAAAGCCTTTGTATGTTCTTTTTAAAACCCAAAAAGAAGTGGGCTGTCCTAAAATAGAAAACAATACCAGGATTGAAAGCCCTTGGCTATTATGATAAGCATTTAAAAATGGTTTTTCCAAGTTCAATGTCCACTTTTCCAATTTAAAATATGCCTTTCATTTGATTCCCATGTGAGAGCAACCATCGTTTATGCCAACCTGCAAACATCATTAGTAGTTTTAGATATGTCTTTGACAACGTATAAAGTATTTGCAAAACAAAAAGATATAGATCAATCCCCCTGAATTTTAAATTTCTACAAATAAAGGTGTATGCGCTAAAACAAAGAGCAGATGTGTTAAAATATCCTATATACACGTTGAAACAGGAGGTCAATTCATTGGTCTGGGCTATGGATGCACTATAACAGGGCTTTGACACACCAAAAGTCACCACCAATGCGCTGAAACCGACAGTGGATGCGCTACACTAGAATTCATGAACGAACCTATTGACGAAACTTGTGAGAAAAAATATTAAAAACGGGGCTATGCCCCACGGTGGGCGCCAAAATGTGAATGATTCAGCATAGACTTGTTCAAACATGGACAAACAAACAATCATTAGTCCTCAAATAGGTTTAAACCAAACATTCCCTATGAAATTCATTCAAGCATAAGAATAAGAAAACAACATAAAATATCATGTAAAAACTAATGAAATCTCATTCGAATGCTCAAACCAGCATCCCATAGGGGAATTGGTGCTTCTTTGATGTGGAAAGAATCCCTTTCCCAATTCCTTGATAAGCTTGATGATGATTGATTGCTCCTTGATGAAAAATGCCAATAACCTAACTATGGATGATGAATTCTATGACGACTTGGATGAAAATGTGAATGAACTTGCATAAACTTGTGGATACTAACCTTGCATCAAAATCTGGATCCCAAATCAATAGAGAATGCCTCTATTTATAATGGAGAAGGATGTAGTTGTGAAGAATAGGAAGAAAGTGGGATTAAAGAAGGGACCAATGGCATTGTGCCACTTGCCAACATGCTAATGAAGGAGAG
The DNA here is from genome assembly GCA_007258455.2 of Sequoia sempervirens. NCBI lineage: Eukaryota > Viridiplantae > Streptophyta > Pinopsida > Cupressales > Cupressaceae > Sequoia > Sequoia sempervirens. Next base: position 114,615 of record VDFB02000141.1, on the reverse strand, counting down.
TGGAGCACATTTTGAACAATGTGCATGTTAAATGCATGTAGGTGGAATTTGAATTTGAAGAAGTGACTTGTATAAGAGGGGATGTAAGAGGAATTAATGCCAAGTTTTCCAAGGAGAGGACATGTAAGAGCCTTTAATGCCAAGTTGGAGGACAAAAGTCCTTTGGGAGGGAGAATTCAAATAAGTGGAATATTCCAAGAATATGCCATATTTGAATGGAAATAAGAGGAATCAGTAAATCAAATAAATTGATTTACATATGTAACTTGCAAAAGCTAGAGGAATGGAAGATTAGTGTTAGGAGTTAATTAATTTATGATTAATTAACTTAGATTGAACTTAGTTGATTGTGACATTTAATTTAAATATTTGGATTTATTTAAATCAAATGAGAGGATAAAGAGCATTAGTAATTTAATTAAATAAATTTGATTTATTCAATTAAATGAGGAACATTAGGATTTAATTAAATAAAGTTGATATATATTTAATCAAAGAAAGAACATTAGGAGTTAAATAAATAAAGTTGATTTATTTAATGAAAGAGAGAACATTAGGACTTAATTAAATAAAGTTAATTTATTTAATCAAAGGAGCAATTTTGATGAATTAATTAAATAAAGACTATTCAATTAATTGGTTAGTTAAGAAATAATTAAGGAAGAATCGAAGTTAGTGAATCAGAATCGATTGCATGATATCAATCAGAATATTTTGAGTGTCTATATATATATATATAATATGTATATATATTTATACATATATGTGTATATATGTATATATATTTACATATATATACACACACACACATATATGTATATGTGTGTATATATATATATGTATATATATATACACATATTTATATACATATATATATAAATATATATATATTTATATACATATATATATATATATATACACATATATATACATATATATACACATGTATATACATATATATATAGTTCAATTTGATTGTTCAATTGCATTGTACATATATATACATGTAGATACACTTAGATATATATATATATGTAGATACATATATATACATGTAGATACACTTAGATATATATATTTAGATACATATATACACATGTAGATACACATTGATATATATGTAGATACATATACATACATGTGGATACACATTGATATATATATATATACATACATATATACATAGATACAAATTTATATATATATAGTTCAATTTGATTGTTCAATTGCATTGTACATATATATAGATGTAGATACACTTTGATATATATGTAGATACATATATATACCTGTAGATACACATTGATATATATGTACATACATATATTTATATACATGTACATAGACATTTATATATATGTACATACATATTGACATATACATACATGTGCATTCGTATGCACATTGATATATATGTGCATACAAAGTGACATAGACATACATCTAAATATAAATGAACATAGATACATATGTACATCCTTATGCACATACATATATATGTGCATATGTATGCACATATAAGCACTACATATATCCTCGAAATGAAAACCGGTCAAACCATTTTCATATTTCGGGGATTTTGAAAATGAAGGTGAAATTGTAGCTTAAAACTTGTAAAACTATGAGACTGTAGATCTAATTAAGTGTTATTTGTTACAATTCTTTGTGTATGATTATCTGTTTAGATCAATTTTACCAATTGTAGAAAGAGACTAAATATTCTAGAAGAATGAGACAAGAAGATAGAAGTGACACAACATATACGTGGATAAACCCTTTTGAGAAAAAACTCCACCAGAATCAATAGTGCTTGTATTATTCAACCTTAGAAAAAGATTACAATAACACTGTATCAATCCTTGATTGATATCCTTCCTTTGCCTTCAACAATCCTTCTTCACAACCTGCAAAAAACTATCATAGAACTCTCATCCACTTACTACAATTTAATAGACAATTAATGAGCATGTAAACCCCTAAGAGTTGTCAAATACAAGAGCATAAAGCTCCTCTCAAAAATCTACGCCTAGATTGTGCAAGTAGAGTTCCACTGTGTAATCTAAAGTCAAACCAAAGTCCTCAATTTAGGCACCCCAAACTGAACACTTAACTAAACTCTAGTCAAGAAAATATCTTGTAAGCATCACCTCAAAGTTGGCACCCAATAATGGGCCCACTTAACCAAGCCTTGTAAATATCTTCTCATGCAAAAGGTGTTAACTCAAATATGCCAACTTGGGTGCCCAAGGTGGGTCCAAGTCAATCTTAGTTAACTAAAACATATCTCTCCACCAATTCATGCAAACATTATGCATGATTGATCATCCCCACTTAACTAAAAGTATCCACCTATTATCTGTCATGCAACTGAAGTCATTAGTCAGGAAACTGAAGTCAACTGAATTCAACTAGCATTCAACTCAAACTAACTACATGCAACTGAAGATAACTGAACCATAACTAAACTGAACTAAACTAAACTGAATTGAACTGAACTGATACTAAACTGAACTTAACTTAACTCCACTCATGTAAATATCAATCCCTAATTTGTAGGAACAAAAAACATGCATTACTGAAGTGTTATCAATCCTCCAACAGTTAACTTAAGCAAGGTGGGTTCCACCTTCCATGTGGCGCCCCATGTGCTCCTATTTTGTAGAAGCTCTTCTTGGATGCCCCCACATGTTCCTATCATTTAGGAATAATTACAAATGTCAATTTACATGTTCGTTTCATTTGAATTTAATCTCTTTCTAATCCTAGTGTTGGAAAACACTTTCCAAGGACTTAGGAGATACATGAAATATGTTTAGGATTGCAATTAAATGGCATCCTATTCCAAACAAGGATAACAAACAAATATTATAACCAAATTGTAGATTTAATTTTTTTGCAATGATGAACATAATAATAGGGGAGAGCTAGAATCATATAGGTCAAATAGGTCACATCCATCTCTACCATTCACAAAAAAAGAGTGAACTGTAATGTACCAAAACAAATAAACTTGAGATAAGACATAGAAACATGTTAACTTTTGTAAAGGTATAGCCTAAAAGTGAATTTCAATTGAGCTACTGATATACAAAAGGATAGATTACATCAAGTATTTCATTATGAAGTGTTGTGGATTTTAGACATGTCTAGTAGACCTTTTTAATGAATATGAATTGTTTTCACATGCAATTTCAAATGTTACATTATCAACATAGACTGTATTGTATGAAATGTTGTATAAGATTATCAACATTGAATATATTTTCACAAATGTAGAATAGATATTATCAACATAGTAATTGTTATAAACAAAATCAAAACAGATTATCTGAATAGAATATATTTTCACAAATTTAGAATAGATATTATAAACATAGCAATTGTTGTAAACAAAATTGAATTAGATTGTTTGCATAGAATATATTTTCTAATATGTATATTATAAGACAACCAAAAAAAGGTATTGACATAGTTAACAATGGGCCCCACAATAGAGCACCTTAATATGCAATTGTAAAATAGTTTTCACCCACAACTTGTCAACCAAGGTACTTGTATCACATTAATAAATAGATTTAGTTCAAATATATTGATGGTATAGATGCAACACAATGAAAATGGCATCCCCAACTACAACCAAAAAAAAAACCAAAATATAAGGCACTATTTCAGTCGATCCCTCCCAACCTTAGTCGAATGCTCCAAGGAATGAATCTGGAGATGTGTTCTTGTCTCATGCTGTTGCATTTAGACTTTCCATAAATTGATTTGCATTTGCATTTTTTAATTGCGTGCAACTTACATTTGAAGGGGTTAGTGGTGAAGAAGTCAGGCCAACTGGAAATTGAGTGCAACTAACTTGAGATGAGCTAGGACTCAAACACACATTACCTGTAGAAAAAAGAGGGATGTTATTATTGGTTATATCTCAAAAGTAACCATGATTATCATATAAGGGAGTTGCAGGATAGCTTAAGCATCTATCTCGCATCAATGCTCTATGGGTAGCTTCAATCTCCCTTTCCTTCTTCTCTTGTTCTTTTTGTACACTCTCTTGCTCCTTCTGTACCCTCTCTTGCTCCTTCTGCTCTTTTTCCTTTCTTTGCAACTGTTTCAACTACTCTTTTTCCTTGCGCTCAATTTCCTTTTCAATTTTTCTTTGTTCCTTCTACTCCAAGGCTTGAATTCGCGTTGCCTTTTTGTCCTAAGTTTGTTGCCTGTTTCTAATTTTTAATTCCTCCAGTTCTTTTTTTCTTCATTCCTGCTCCATTATGAGAGTCATGTAACTGTCAGTAGTCAACAATTGAGATTGTCGGCTCACCCAAAGAACACCACCAACAAAATTTCTCGTTCTTCCATTCACTCTGTGAGCTAGCAGCTTAAGGAAGTTACTGATCTGAGAACCACTTTTGGTTTGAATCGTTTCATTGACTTGGGAGTCAGTAAACTCCTCTTGGTCCAATGTACCTTGACTTTTATTGTTGCCATCTACATAATAGTGCACTGTTTGTTTTGGAGGTGTGGGTATTGGAGATGGGAATACAAAATTCCCCATGTCTTCTTGTGTGGGCTGGCTGTCGATGTCCTCAATTTGTTGCTCTACACCTTCATGCACTTGAGTATCCATTGGAGTCTGCAATGTTTGTGACAGTTCATCTGTTGAAACATAAAGTCCTGAAAGACTAAGGATTTTTTGCACTATAGAAGCATCCTCGATGTCATCAATCTCATACGTCTTGCTAGGATGCATGTCACCTATGAGTGCATCAAAATTGAGTGGCCATCTCCCCATCCTTTTAAATCCATCTTTTATGTTGGATGGAGTCATAGCTCTTCTTAGTGCCTTGTTGCCCAACTTTGCTAATTCTACCCTTCTGATATCAATATTGGGGAATCTAATGAGAAATTCAGCTTGTTTTGATTTGAAATATTGCTTGAATGGTGCAAACACGCTAACATCCAAAGGCTATAGTGCGTGAGAAGCATGAGCAGGCAGTGTAAGGGGGTCAATGCCTAACCTCCTTGCCTTTTTGGATAGTTGACAATGCAATGTGACTTCCATGGTTGTCAAAAATTAGTAGATGCCTATTAGTAGGTGACACACCCCTAGGAACTGACACATGAAAATGTTCTAGCTAGTCAAAGAAAAGCTCCTTCATCATCCAAGCATGTGCTTGGGTTGCCATAGTTGCATGTGGTTCACAGTTCACAATGTAATATTCTATCTCTGTATTGCCCTTGAACAAATAGAAACCAGGTATGCTTTGGCCAAATGCATTAACACACCATAGAATTGTTATCCATTCTCTACTTTTTTGAATGATGTAGGAGACATTCCTACTACCTTGTCATGCCAAGACCCTCATTGTTCCATATCTGCCAGCTTGAATGCCCGTTTCATCACAGTTCAAAATTTTGTTAGGACCATATGGGGTACTTTCATATGCTGCTGTCAACGTTCTAAAAAAATTTAGCTACTATTTTGGGTCTAAGGTTTACCACCCTATATTTTTCAAGACCTTCAAATGTGCGCAAAGGTCAATTCTGAATGGTGTTTCTTGAATCTAGTCCACCATGATTTTCTAGGCAACCCCTTCGTGAAAGGGTTTGGTCTAGTTTGGCATATCTAAGCAACCTCTTGCTTGAGATTGATAATCTCAAACCCGTGGCCAACATCTGTAATATTTGTGCAACACTTTATAATTAGACCCTCCTCCTCTTCTGTTAGGACTATTGGTGGACCCTTCTTTGAAATAGTTGTTAGGCCGCCTAACCAATTGCTAAGTGTTGTAGCTTGGATTTTCCACTTCTTCGCAACAGCTCTTGTCAACATCCCATTTGTTTCAACATCCTCCAGTGCCCTGTCCATGTCTTGTGATGACCATTCTCATTCCTTTGATGCTCATGCCCACTTGACTGCTGGTGCAACAACCTCTTGGACAACCTCAATAGGTTCAATATTCGTGTTTACTTCTACAACCAGTTGATGCACATTGGGGACTACTACAATGTCTTTTTGTGTACATGACTTTGTCTTTGCAGTCTTGTTTTTTGGTTTCGACCTCAAATTACCTTTAGATTGCACCTACAGATGTTAAAAAATATTTTTGGAGCAGTGAAAAAAAATAAAAATTGAGCATTGTTGAAGTCATAGTGATGCATGAACAATTTGCATTTCTTTAATATGCATGTTGACATTTTGCAATTTATTGCTTTGTTTTTATGAATAGTTTGTAATGCAATTTGTTGACACTTTGTAATGCAATTGTCTTTATTGTGCATGTTGATAGTTTGTTCAATTTATTATTTGAATTGAAATGAATTAGAGGAGATTTGTTTAGTGAGACATGAACAAACATTGGTTAAACATTGTCAAAATGAAAGACAATGGTACAGGCGTAGTGAGGTAGAAAATCTCAATTGAAAGACAAAGGGAGCTTTCTTGAGTGTAGAGCCCAACAATGAATTGTGGAGAGCCAAACTTAAATATATAAAACAAATTTCGTAGTAACAATCACATAAAAAATTACATATATATATATATATGTATGTATGTATATGTATATGTATATGTATGGAAATATATATGTGTATGTGTGTGTATTGTGGACAAATATTTTGGCACCACAAGACTCCCTAACACTTCTAGGGTTTTTTGCCTAAAAGTAGAGAGGTAGGCCAAAATGGGCAATGTCCCCACTCAAGACTAATGCAAATATGAACGAAATATGCCTAAATGCAATGTCCTAATGCAATAAACTGATAAAAAATGTTTACTATTAATGCAAAACCTAAGAAATGCAAGTTGTTAGAAAACACATTATGATATGCAAAAACACCTAGAAAGATTAATAGAAATGCAAATAAAACATAATAGGAAAGCAAAACATAAAGCATGCACCTAGAAAATGAGTTGCAAACTGGAATGGAGATTGGAAATGCTGCTGATCCTAAAATTTTGGCCTACTGGGACACTTATGCCATTTTGGGCGACTTAGTCCCAGATCTGAAAAACTACACCGAAGCCTGTTTTGGCCAAATGGGTATCCAGAACTATAGACACCTCTAAAAAACATGTGCAATGGGACTAAGTCGCCACTGTTGGTGACTTAGTCCACTTCTGAATTTTTGAAAATTTGAAAGTGGAAATGAAAGCCCTCGATCTGCACTTTGGTTCCTAACTGATATCTAGTTCTGAAACTCTGATTTTTAGGCCTGAAGTGAATTTTAGTGGATATTTTGGCTTAGCAAACAAGGAGAGGTCTTCAACAACTTTGCAAACTATTCTTCAATGATCTTCATACCTTCAATGTACCATAATCTGCGAACACACAATGAAAGAGAAAGAAATGTTGGATGTTAGGGCATGGGGGTTTGTCTTGGTCAAACCCCTTTTTAGGTAATTAAACCAAAATGAAGAAACAATGTAATGAAGCATGGAACAATGGAGTTAGAGACTTGCCATGATAATTGATCTTGATTTTTTGTAGCAAAAGATGAAGAATCTGCCCTTAAATGCCATAGAAAGCTATCTTGATGACTTAGAATAACAAAACCCTAACTTGCTTGACTTGAGATGGAAGATGAATGATGAACAAGATGAATGAGTTCCTTATGAATTAGGGTTTAGAAGCTTGTATTTATGGAAATCCACCTAATTTTCTCATTAATTTGATCCGTTTAAGGCCGACATGAAGGAAAAATTAACTTAAAATCTAATTTTTCTCGCCCGAATCTCAAAAATAGCCCAAATGGGACTAAGTTGCTAGGTTGGGCGACTAGTAGTCCCACCTGGATGGGACTAATTCGCCCAGATGGGCGACTTGGTCCCACAGGGGTTATTTTTCTAGCTAGATTGTCAGGGATTGAAGAAAATAGGTTTATATGATGATTTTATCAGGTATTTGATCAAATTAAGCCTTGGGATGCACAATATGGGGCCATAGGGGCCTATTAACGATGATGTAAAGGGTAATTAGGGATAGAGACACAAAGTTCAATGTGAAAGTGTGATTAAATACACTTTACAACATTAAAATGAGGTCCTCATAGCCTATAAAGGCACAACAACCAATGTGAATGTGTAGAACACATTACAACACTAGATTAGAATTAGGTTTAGTTTACAAGCCTTCTATATTGATGACAAAATGCCATTAAATATATTTTATATCATTGAATTAGGGGGAAAATAGGTCCATTAAGTCTAGAGAGGCGTGAAAGTCTTTTACAACACTTTACAACACCTTTAAAAGACGTTAAATGTATTTTATTTAGTTTGCAAGGGCCCAAGACCTAATGGGGATGTGTAAAACACCTCACAACACTAAATCAAGGCCTCATAAGTCCAATTTATCATCAATTATTCCCAAATCAAGCAAGGACAAATGTATACATTTTCCGTGTCCACACACACACACACACACACACACACACATATATATATATATAAGAACAAAATAATATAATTGCATGGTAGAATATCTTTTAAATGAAAACAAGTCAATCCATTTTCATATTTGGGAATAACAAACAAATATTAAAGGAAAATTGCAGAGTTAGTTTGTACATTGTCAAAGAGAGGAATACAAGTGCATGGTAAGAAACCATGCTGTAATTGTGAACCAGTGAAACCCTTTCCATGTTTGGTAGTAACAATCAAATGAAAAAAACCCTTAAGAGGAAAGCGCCTCCTACTACCCAGATGGTCCAAATCTTTAAGAGGGGGGTTCAGGAAATGAATGACATGGAAGCTGAGACCGTGGAAATGTTAAAGTCTCAAGTTTAGTCACTGCGGGCATTTTGTCTAGTCTTTTTGGGTCTTTTCTGTGGCCCTTGCTAGCTTTTTTGGTGGCTGTGGCTTTGTCATTTTGTTGTTTTCTATACAACCTCTCTATTAATGGGGTCTTTAACGATCTTTTATTTTGTTTGTAAAATTTTTGGTTCCGGGTCCTTGTAAAACCCATTTTTTCCTCTTTAAAAAACAATCAAATGAAAAAAATATTCGCAGACAAAACTATTGTGCATGGAAGAAAAAAATAATACATAAACATGCTAGAATATCTTCAAAATGAAAACCAGTCATATCATTTTCATATTTCAGAATAAAATGAGAATATTATAAACAAATTGCAGAGTTAAATTATGTGTAATGAGCAAGACACCAATGCAAATGTATGGTAGAAACCCTCGAAATGATAAACATTAAAACCCTATGAAGATTTCCTAGTAACATTCAATTATAACAAAAAATATGTAGTGTGATATATTGTATCCATTTCTGTATTTTGGAATAACAAACAAATGTAAAAAGCGAATTGCAGAGTTAAAGCTTGTGCAATGACGAACACACGAATACAAGTGTATGGTTGGAAACCAGTCAAACCCTTTCCATATTTCGTTGGACAAGTCTAATAGTAATGAAAAACCATTTAAACCAGTTAAACCCATTTCATATTTCATATAAGGAAGCAAATATGAAAAACACAATGCACAATAAACGTCATGCAATGAATAACAAAAGATATTGAATAACACAATATATTGAAATGCACAATGCAAGGTAAACGTCGTGCATGGACGAGTATAAAGGAAACGAAAACCAATGAAACCCTGAACTTGAATTGAAATGACTTGACATTCATATAAACTGTAAGTTGAAACCCCAGATATTGAGTTGTAGGTCAATGTGTCAAAAATTGATATTACATACAACATATTTGCATTCCCAGACATAAAGAACAAAAAATGAAAAAAAATAATGTAAATAGCATCAGTATGAAACTCCCAATATTTACAGATTTGTGGAGAACATATTCATAACATACAACATATTGGCATCTGCAGGCATAAAGAATTTGTAGTAGTAAAATACCTGTAGCTTCTTAGGATGTTGTTGTTGCCTCTGGACTTTCTTCATATTTCTGGAGCAAATTGTGTAACTGAAAATGAAAGTGGGACATGCTAAATGGAAATTGCAAGAGATTGAGTAATGCATTTTTGAATTTGAAAATCTCCTTATATGTTCAATACTGGTTTGGTATGGAGTCTTTAATTCTTGTCCTTTTATTTTTAAATTTGAATTCTTGATCAGATGCCTTCAATTGCAAAGTTTGTATGTATTAATGGCTTGCAATCCTTGTTTGCTTGACATGAGATTTTGGTGGCTTTAATACCATTGTTTTGGTGGTTGCAGGTGGCAAAAAAGGAGGAAGAACCTGTAGTAGAGAGGTTCGATTTGACAGATGGGACACATATGAATGATTGCTTTTCGTCTGAGTGTTGTGTTGGAGGGCAAGTGGGATGGGGGTTCGACTGGATTGGATTTGGTGATGGGACATTCTTGACTCCTAGTTGTTCTCGTGGCATCCCAACTATCAAAAAGTTGGCTGTGATGTAATGCAAGTGGTGACATTATAGGGGAGCTTGGGTTATATTGATTTTATATTTTGGGTGCATGTTTTAAAGCTACAGGCCAGTAACAAGCAATATGGCTTGTATGTTTGTGGTGTCAAATGTGCTTTGAATATTCTCTGACATGTAAGACTACAAATATCTATTTGTGTATGGGACAAATATTCACCGATTATAATACAATTTTGACTGTACAGTGATACGTGTACCCTCGTTGACTTTGTGGGTGAAAATTATTTTACATTTGCATATTCATCATGAGATCTACTGTAGGGCCCACGTGGGACTACTTCCATCCCCAGTATAGGCTCCCGCCCTACTTTTAGCCCATCTCTCCTATTTAATTATTTGTAAGACATAATTGTATATTTAAAATATCAGAAACTTTTATATAAAATAGAAAACTAGAAAACATAAAATTAAAAGAGAACATTAAATCCTATAGCAGCCATTTGTCCCAAACTAAAAAAATCCCTAGAGAAGCTCAAATGACCGGTATACGGGACGGTGTGGATGCAATCCAAGCTTCGAAATGAATCGTCACCTTATATTACTTGAACATTAGATCTCCTTTAGTGAATGCTCAACAAAGAAGCTATTGTAAGGTACACCAGAAAACGTAAATGCCATTTAAATGGCAACAGAAAAGGCAAAACAAGCAATAAATTTCATAAATACTGCCACCCACCCAGAGAAGGCTTGCTTCCTCTCTTTAAATTCTTCATGTCGACTTGAGGGACAGTTCACGTCCAAGATTAGCAAGAGATCAAGCAAACATGTGGCATCCTAGTTGTGGTCAATATGTTATGTTTCTCGTGTATATTCTCGCTTGCGCAGGCAAAGGCAGCGAAGGAGCAAACAATGTTAAACACAAGGTTCCCGCTTTGTTCACCTTCGGGGATTCGATCGTTGATCCAGGCAACAATGACTTCATTGCCACAAATATAAAGGCCAATCACCCACCATATGGCATGAATTTTAATGGAAACAAATCTACGGGCCGCTGTTCCAATGGCAGGCTATCAATGGATTTTCTGGGTAAGTATAACACATTTGGTGTTCTTTCTGAAGTATTTCTGATAGTTCACTTGTTTTTACTAGTATTTGTGTGTGTGCAGTTGAATCGCTAGGGATTAAGGAGACGCTGCCGCCATATTTAGATCCTCACCTAACCATCCATGACCTTCTCACTGGAGTGAGCTTCGGTTCAGCTGGAAGTGGATACGACAATCTCACTGCTATGGCCGTTGTGCGTCACTAGGGTTTATTGCATCTTGATAAATACTTACTGTGATGTTCTTTTATTTTATTTTATATATCATATTGATAAACGAGTAACTCAAAGCGTTATCTTTAAAAATCTAAAATTAGTGTTTGTGAAATATAGCAAGAGGTGGGGGTTTGTTTGATTGTCTAAAGCATTCTGAGGCCATCAGGTCTAGTCTCCCTGTTCCTAGTACAGAGGGCATGTCTTATTAGTTTCACAGTACTTAATACGAGGGTGTGTCTCACCAGTATCCGTCACATGATAAAGGTATGGGAGGGTGTGTCTCACCAATATCATCAGTATCACCCGTCACATGAAAAAAGTTTACCAGATACACTGCAGTTTATAGGGGTCGTAAATGTACTACAGTTTATACAGGAATGCATTTTATAGAAGGGCTACCCAATTGCTGTAGTCTAAAAAAAAATTAATAAATGTCAAATATAGCATGAGATTTGGGTGTAACTGAAGGTTATTTTACAGGATGTGATACCAATGTGGAAGCAAGCGGAATTTTTCAAAAATTACAAAGTGCTTGTCGAGAAAAGCATTGGACTCAAAAATTCGTCCAAACTAATAAGCCAAGCTTTATACGTAGCCGTCGCAGGAACCAACGATTTTGTGCAGAATTATTATTACATGCCCATCAGAAGAAAGACGTTTAAAGTTGATCAGTACGAAGACTTAGTTCTACGAGGTTGCAGAAGTTTCTTGGAGGTAGCATACCAAATCTTTTTTACTTTGTTTCCACCATTGTTATTTACAGTTTCAGTAAGTGACTGTGATAATGGTAAACAGAAGCTGTACAAGCTTGGAGCCCGCAAAATCGGCGTCTTTGGACTGCCACCGATTGGATGCTTGCCTGTCCAGAAAACCATAATGAAGGAAAACAAAGTGAAGGGTTGCATTAAGCATTGTAACCAAGTTGCAGTTTCTTACAACAAAAAGCTCAACGAAACCATCGAGAAGCTCGAAGCTCGCCTTGCAGGCATTAAACTGGTCTACGTAGACATCTACGCCATTGTATCAGATCTTGTCAACGATCCTACCAAATACGGTACGGATTGCAGGATTGAGTTTTGTGTGATTAATGCAAATGCATTAGAGTTCAATTTTTTGTGACGTGCTTTTTCGAATGTTTTACAGGGTTTGAGACGTCGACCAGAGGTTGCTGTGGAACGGGATTGTCGGAGATTGGGTTAACCTGCAACAGCAAAACTCCGATCACCTGTAAAGATCCGTCCAAGTATGTTTTCTGGGATGCAGTTCATTTGACTGAGAGGGCCTATCATATAGCTAACAATATCGCCCTGACCAAATATTATTCAAAGCTGCTGTAACTCAATCCGACGTTGAGTTTTAGTCAAATCCTGTGTGTTCTGATAGTTGTGTCGCTTAAAGATCAACAGATAGAGTAGATATTGATCTGTCAGGTCAGTTAGTAGTTTATGGTACCTCGTAATTAATCTGGCAGGCCCACTGTTTTGAAAGCAAGAGATTTGATTAGATACCCTGGTACCTTGCTTTGCGTCTCTACGTCCATGAAGTGGGCTGACATACTTTTGTTTCAGCCTTTGATTCTTGTGCCATTATCTCTTCTATTATTGTAATAAGTGTGGTATTGTTATGGGTTTTCTAGGTTTCATTAAAATTGTGCAAGTTTCTGGTTTAAATTGTGTATTATTTTTGCTATGATTTTGGATCCTTCGAAAAATTAGAAATTTGCACAATTATTATTATTTTTATTTGTGTAGAAGCTTTCAAAATTATTCAATTTTAAAATCTAACATTTAGATGACAAATGTATTCATTTAATTTAGAATAGAGAATAAATTTAATATAACCTTCAAATCATATATCTAATTTTTGGCAGGAGGCAAATGCACCCTAGCAATTTACTGCCAACAATTTATCATAGGAAAATTCACCGTCAGAACAAATTCACGTCAAGGATAATTTCAAACAATTCACCACCACAGAAAATTAAACACAGTAACATTTTTTAATATAGATCTCTCTGCAGTGAATTATTGGTGGTGAATTTTCCTTGAGGTGAATTTGTCATGGCGGTTAATTTTCGGAGGTGAATTCTTAGTGGTGAATTTTCCGAGGTGAATTCTTAATGGTGAATTTTCCTAGAGCCCTAATTTTTTTAGCATCATATTAACTTAATAGCATGTAATTTTTCCACTCTTTTCTATTTTTGCACTTTCTTGATGACGGATCATGGAGTTTGATCTCTATGTTAAAAATCACACAATTTCAAACCAGAAATATAAACATCACCATATTAATTGCTGATAACCTATGTGCCACATGAAATGGGCATGTGGCATTGAAGGACGTCCATTTATTTTTGGATCTGATCTTATGTACCACGGGTTACTTTCTAGCCAGACAAAATTTGGAAGAGTGGCCCCCTTCATTCAATGCAGAGAATCTACAATAGTAAAAAGAAATCGAAATTTCACTAGGCTATTGAGATATGAATTCTTATTATACGTACAATATTTTGAATTCGAAGGAGCACAGACAAGCATATTAAGAGTATTTTATAGTTTCATATTAACTGATATTAAATAGTGTATTTGTTTTCTTCAAGGGAGGAGCATTTTTAAGAATGGAGTGATTGTCATGAGCTTAAAAAACAATTTGTATCCATTTTCTGTGATGGTTCAAATTCTGTCTTTTGTGCATAGAGAGAAAATTTAACTTCAAATTGTTTTCTTAGTCCCCTGGATTTCAGTAAACTAGGGGAAAACCTCCAATTGCCATTCATGATCCAATTGTTGTTTACTCCTTGTTCACCTGACCCCTCAATAACCGTTTACATTTTAGTAATTACATTGTTTTAATTATGCCAATAAAAATTTACAAATTACACCAATATATGTTCACTATTGAATGTGTAGTTGACCAAAAAAATTAGAACACATTGAAAACTATTGAAAATACCTTTTTAACTATTGAAAGCACCTTAAATTTTTGTGGTTTTTTATTGGTTGTCTATATGAACAAGTGGTAAAGATGTAAGGGACAGAGGTTTAAAAACACCCTTTTTGAGCACCTTTCACTTTACTGGTTCTACAGGGCACGTTTTAAATACCCAGAAGCCAATTTTTTCTTTTTAAGGTCCTAACTCGCTTACGAAGAAGCCCAAAAAAATAATTTGAAATCGGACCTATTTTGCACTCTGCATGAATGCGCGAAGTTAGCCGTCTTTTAATCTACTAGTCATTAGTGGACAATAATAATAATTTGTAATTTGTAATTTCCAATATGTATATTATTAGTGCGTAGTGATGCTCAAAATGAATTATATTGGAATTTTTTTATTGTTTTTACAAATCTATGAAAAATTGACAATGTTAGCAAAATACTTCAATTAGAGTGTAGTATGGTGATGAATCATGATGAATATCTTAGTCTTATTAAATTAGGCTGGTGAGTAGTGTTAGTTTCATTATTGTAGAATGTAAAATGTCATTTTGTGTGGTAAATAAGTGGGTATTAATTTTTTTTGTTATTTATTTTATTGAAAATAATATAATTAATCATAAAAATTTATGTATCGTTTATACAAAATTAAATAAAAATAAACTATTTTTATATTAAGATTTTATTTTAATTTTTTTATTATAAAAATATATTATTTTATTGTAAAATTTATTTTAGAGTTATTTCATTTTTGCATCAACAATTAATATTTTAGTTATTGTGAGTATTTGATGTTTGGAAAATATTATTATTATCAACATTTCTTATTAAATTGTTGTTAATTATACTTTCAACAAATCATATGTTACAATTTTTTTATTCAAAGTAAATATTATCTTTTACAAAGTATAAGGAGTTGGAGTGAGGACTTGGTGAACACATTCCTAGATTTTAACCTTAAGTGCCATTATTTCCTTTTTGTCATCTTTGTTGAAGTCATTGTTTTGGTTGATTCAAGATAAGATTAAAGGGGAAATCAAGAAATTTAGGAGGGGGGCCAAATAAGGAAGAAGGCATGGAGTCAAACATTATGAAGCACACATTTGATGCAAGGAAAAGAGAATGGCATGTGGAAGATTAAGGAGAACAAGGAGAATGTAGAGTCGATTGAAATACATTCAACCCAAGGGAGAATGGTGGAATGGAGGTCAGTCCAATGGAAGAACAATATGGTGAGAAAATAGATAGAACATTATAGTCTATGCTCCTTGATGATGTTATGGATTGCATTGTTGAGTATCAACATAGATCTATAATTTTATTTTCTTACGAGCATTCCTTCTAAATTATAGTTTTACAAATGGGAGAAGTTGAATTGGGAATATAAGGGTTGGGAAATTGAAATTTTAAGGGGGTTGTGAAAAGGATAGATGTCATGCAAATTTAAATTAGTTGAGCATGTTCAAACAGTTTTGTAATATGGTACTTGGATTATTTGTAGTCATGTCTACTATTTATAAGATTGGACCTTATATTTTTACCTTGAAGGCCCTTCTAGATCTCGTTATCCTATGGAACTTTCTTTTTTAAACCTCACTTTCACGCCTCCTGTGAGAAGTAGTCTCACAACTTGGAAGGGTTATTTGGTGCAAGAATAAGTTGAGTGAATTTTCTAGTTTAAGGGTGCACTAAGGGTTTGTTTGGAGATATAATTAAACAACTAGTTGTCTAAAAATATTAAACTTAATGGACTTGGGTTTGAGTTTTACCAACCAGTAGTATATTTGAACAAACCTAATGCTTGTTAATTATTGACAAGAAGGCCACTTGATTAGAGATTGTCCTGCTAGATGGAACAAATTGGTGTAGCCTCATGTTTTAACCCTTTCCAACCAACAACAAACTAAAAGCTAGCTTCATTATTTTTTAATGGTTAAGATTCTTCTCATTCGCAAAAAATGATAAAACCCCCTTCTAAAACCCAATATAATAATAAGCCTCCAATTATTACCGATTCATCTTTCATTGATGCTATGATGACAAATGGATGGAAATGTATAAGGAAGAGGAAAGAACCTTCAAGCTCTATTGAAAGTTAGAATAGTTGTATTTTATCCCAAAGTTTTCATCAATCCTCCTCTTAACATAACTTTAAATCTAGGGATTGTGCTTCCACTTCGCCTCCCCTTCCGCAAGGTAAAGATCCATATTCCCTTTCTTTCTACAAAAGAATTGGGAACCTCTAAATCAATCTATCACCTTGTTTAACCACTTTGAAACTTTCCCACAAGAGGAATATTTTTATATCTCCTCTCTACCATGACTTACAAAATTCTAGCTTGGAATGTAAGAGGGATTTTTCTCCCTCATCGTAAATATGGAATAAAGGATGCTATTATTAAGTGGAAACTTGATATCATTTTTCTCTAGGAAGTCAAACTTAATTGTCTCTATCTTTCTTCTTCTCTATTTGGAGTATGGAGATAGGGTACTTTTTTATACATTGCATAGAGAAGGTAGGGGGTCATTGTTTTTTCCCCATGTGTCTATAAGTTTTCCATTGATAAAGGGGAGGACCCAAAGATTTCATCAATCCTCCTCTTCCCAAAACCTTAAATCTTGGGGTTATGCTTCCACCTCTATTCCCCTTTTGCAAGGAAAAGATCCATATCCTCTTTCTTTCTATAGAAGAATTGGGAACCTCTGATCAATCTATCACCTTGGTTAATTGGTTTCTATTTCACAATTAAAAAATCTCTCCTATGTGGGGGACCTTGTTGGCCTTTGGAATTCTTTGCCCATGCCAAATGAAGGGGATTCGTATAAAGAATGTTGGCATTATGTTATTTCTCAATGCATTGAATTTTTACGTGCTTTTGGAAGAGATTGACATGGTAGCAAAAATGTAAAGAAAAACCCCTTCAATGGAAGCTTGCACACACAAAACAATTACTAAATGTCAATCCAAATAATATCAATAATTTACAATTTTTTTTTGCTTCCTTAGAAGCTCATATTCAAAAAATAGATAATTGTAGGGGTCAAGGAGCTAAAATCAAGGCTAGATTACAATGGGTTAAGGAGGGCAATAGAGGTTCCAAATACTTCTTCAATTATCTTAACTATAAACATAGGGAGTTTATAGATGATACATATTTTGTTCATACCAATCCAAAAGAGATCAAAGTTTTGTTTCAAAACTATTATAATTTTTTTTCAATATCTTAAATCCTTGTCCATAGCTTTGCTCCAAGTTAACAGGTGTGTTTGTAACTTTATGCTCATATGATGGGAGATTGGTTGATGTGCCTTGTGATTATTATTGATAGGTGTTTCCATGTGCATTGGTTGAGATATGAATTGCAAGTCACTTTTCTTATGCAATGTGGAAAACATTTCAAGTGGTGGCATGATAGGTATTGGTTGTTGGTAGGGTTGATTAGGCAATTTTATGGAAGGATAAAAGGCTGCATTATTCTCAAGATTGCACAAAGAATTATGTATGAATTCATTCGTGCTCTCCTCATCTTGTCCCAAGATATCTACATCACGAGGACATGTGTTGGGAGGTGAAGGATCATGAATATTCTTATTGGAATTAGGGTCATCACCAAACACACAACTTGAAACATCAACCAAGGATTTCAAAGAATTTAATATCTTACCAAAATATTGAGCCATCATGATGATGCTTTTACTAAGGTTCAAACTGTTATATAATATAGGTGATTGGAAGACATACAAAAAATATGTATAGAGGATCCTGAAAGAACTTCTATCTCAGAAATTTTGAGCCAAAAAGAGCGCAGAAGGACAAAGTCGTCCAAGAGCGTCACTATCCTAGGCAGGGTTTTAATAAACTCAAAGGTTGACTATGTGTGATAATGTTTAAGGTTTCTAGGTTTGTTTGCAAACAGGTCTGAAAGTGGATAGTTTTCTAGAATTTGCTCGCTTTATGCCAATACAAATGTATAACAATGTGTGAACAATAAATAATAGTTTGAAATGTAATTTTCTGATCTAAAATTTAACAATTAACTAATTCTAAGATGCTAAAATTTGAAAATGATGATTTTGATGCAATTTTGAAATAAAAATTTTCAAGAGCTATATGAAAGATGCCTAAATGAATACAATTAAGAATTCCAAATCAGAGATCTGCAAGTAGACATAGACAGGAGACACAAATACAAAGACCTAGGTAAATTTTTTTCGATCCAAGTGTAGCAGGATAGAGGCGCCCAAGGGTGTCTATGTCCTTGATAAGGTTTCTGAAAACTAAAACTTTGAATGTTTGTTAGACTGTCTAAGGGTTTTTTTTCTATGTGGAAACAAGTCTACAAGTGAGTATGTTTCTAGAATTTTCACAATTTATGACAATGTGATTCAAATACAAGTGTGTAACAATGTTTGGACAATAAATGACAATTGTGAATGCAATTTCAAGTGTAGATCTAACCTAAATGACTGAAATAAACCTTGATGCAACCTATGATTCAATATGATATGCATTTTTTTGATTTTTTTAATCCTTTATGATGCAAAAAATGAAACCCTAAATGAACAATGCAAAATAATGTAATGCAAAACTTAGATCTAGGATGAAATTTTAGAAAGTATTTTTAATGTTAACAGGTTAGGTTCACCAAAATGAAATAAAGAAAAAGGTGAACCCTAGGTTTAATGTATAAAACCTAGGGTTAATTTATGTGTGTCCTTTTTCTAGGGTTTCATTAAGATGGAGATAAAAAAGGTGATTATATTGACTTTCAGCCATGAAGGTGAGCCAATCAGACCTAGATCTGCATCTTTTTGAGGCTTGGAAATGAATTGGGATTGATTTTCCTTGATTAACCTAATTAAACTATGTGCCCTAATATGAAAAATGCAAGATTCTGACAACTGACAAACTGTAACAAGGATTTGCAAGCAGATCTGAGAAGGGCGGAGTATTGTGTACCTGTCTTGAAAGATTGGTGTTGGTCTGAATATAAGGATAGAGGTGACCAGGGGTGCTTATGTCCTTATAGGAGTACTTTTGTTTTGTTTTTGTAGTCCTCTAATGTTAGATCTAAGACTCTCATTTCTTCTTGTAAACTTTTCGGATCATTGCTAGATAATTTTGTAGGTGAGTTTTCATGAGTTGACAAGGTGTAGGGATTTGAATGCAATACTGAATAAATGATCTTCAAAATTACTTCAATCCTCTCAAAACCTGAAATTTGCACATTTAAAGAGAGAAGAAATGTTTTGCCATTTAGGGGCTTACCTTAATCAAACTTCGTGTTAGTGTTTCCACTTCCACGATGGTAATGCCAATGATGGAAATTATAAATGATAGGAAGGAATGATGAATCAAAAAAGTGCTACAACTCACCACCCTTCAATGGCTTTCTTGAAGGATTGAAGTAATGCAGATCACCTCAAGGTTTTGGATCTTTCTTGAATTGCTTGGAGACCTATAAAACGGTTTGCCTTCACAAATAATGATAACATGAGCATGCATAAAATCACATAGGATTTGACATGATGTTTGGATCTTGAATTATTGCAATAAATCATTGAAATACTGCTCTTGACTTGCTCTTGGCAAGAATTCTTGCTCTTAATGTTCAACTCTTGCTTGTTAGATTTCAAATAATGCAATAACTAGTTATTTATATGCAATTATGCTAATTTCCATAGATAAAAGAGAGAGGATTCAACTTGAATTGAATTTAGAGCTTAATAGTGATTTAATAGTTAATTTTAATATTTGGCCACTCATATGAAATTGAATTAAATGAGGATAAACATTAGGAACAAGATTATTGATAGTTGACAATCACATTGTTAGAATTAAAATATCCAAAACAAAGAAACAATGTTGGGACTACTCAAATTTAGAAGTAATTAAAAAGGATTAATCTATATGATTTTATAGTCATTCAAATTTGATAATTTTAATCACCTAAAAGTGATGTAAGAAAAATATTATGTTAGGTTGAATCATGAATTAGATAAATAAGGTTGCGTTGGTAGAATATAACCTTAAGGCTCCTAAAACCATTAAAACGTAGTTACCAATAAATGTTAACATATAAATAGTCATGAGTTAGTGTATATATTTATAATTGTGTGTGTATTGTAAATAGACATAATAAATCTTAAGTTGAGGAGTTATTAGTTTAGTGGCGTGAGCGTATCAAGATTGGATGGTGTAGTTTTTTTTAATAGTTAATTATTTCTTATCTATTCTTCGGACAATTATTTAAAATAGCAATTTCATTTCTATGCATATAGGAAACCTTGAAAAGTGAATTAAATATTGGAGTCTACAATAATGAATTAAAGTTTATTTGCTTAGTGCATCAATAATATTTTAGCTTTTTTAGTAGACTATAAGTGTATTAATCAACCTTTAATTTTGTGGGAAGGTATTAAACCCAAACTTAATCTATTCTAATTTTGTAATGATCCCCCACAAATGACTTAATAATTATTATTTGATTTTCAATTCCAATATAATGATATGGTCAAATAGTCAAGTGACGATAAAATATTTTTAGATTAGGATTATCATACTAGTACCCTTTTTGGGATTTAATCAGTTACTCATAAGTAAATAGTTATAGGTAGATATGGTATTATATCTACTTGATTTATTTCCTAGAGTAATGATGAACTTGTATGGAGTTTAAATTGCAATTGACCAAGGGAGTGTCAAAGTAAAGAGTAATAAATACTATACCTATTGACAATATTATTGTCGTGATTTCCAATCACAATAATATCAATGTTGGCTAAGATTATAAATAATATGATTAATATTTGAGTTGTTAACTGATCCCACAATAGTGGTTTACACTTTTTGTAACATCCTAATTTTGTTGAAATCACATATTTTTAGAAAATATAATGATTTAAGCATTGAAAAGTTCTATTTAAAGGATTCTAATTGAAGAGGGTTTGATCAAACCACTTTAGATCTATCCCCCTTAGATAGAACCCTGCTAGTTTTAAACCATACCTATAACGGAGTCTCCTTTACACCTATCAAAATGTTGATAAAAAACCACCTTTGATTTACCTTTTAGGGGATCAAGTGAATTCATTTAAAATTTATTTTTTCTAAGTATGTAGTCCTTATTATAAGATTCCCAAAAAGTATAATTTTAAATATATTTAATTTGATTATTATATTTATTTTTTATTTCTTGTGAATGTAGGTTTTTCACCAAAAATTAAGCTCTTTGTTCTGCACATGTGGAAAAATAGTAGATTACCAAAACAAATCTAAAAAATATGTCCATGCTAGGTATTGATGTCCTTGATCTAGCCAAAAAATAATAATTGAATTTTGGTACATACAAAAAAAGTTATGTTGTATAAAGTTCGCCTATGTAAATTGTAATTGGTTTGTATTCAAAACTTAATTAAGAAAAAAAATTCAATAAAACACTATGAAACCAAATGAACATGCTAGATATCATAGTTACAAATCTAAATTCGAAAAAATTAAAATTTTAACTTTCATAGAAAAAAAGTTACATGTTTATGATGAACGTCACTCTTTAGAAATGGTGTTTACTATTAAAAACTAGTTTTCGAAGGAGATGGAAAAATAAATACAATTTGATTCTAAACCATAGATTTTTGGCACCATGCACCTTTCTAGCTGTTCTAGGGTTTTTCACCTAAAAGGAGAAAGTAGGGCCAAAAATGCTAAAGGGTTTATTCAAATTATGTTATGTGTGATGTTATTTAATCTAAATGAAGTGAACTAAATGCAATTAAGTGATCTATATCACTAAATTTGAATGCAAAACTAAAGATTTAAGCTATGCTAGAAAACACAATGTGATATGCAAAACAATGAAATAAGAATGAATAAATGTAGAACAAAAAGAAATGGGTTAAATTAGTGTGCACTTGGGCAAGATTTGAGAAATATGGAATCTTTGAAATGTTGTCTAAAATCACAAAAAATCACTAGTGGGACTCATTCACCTAGGGTGGCGAATCAATCTTGCTTCTGATGAAAACTGTCGGGAATTAGTTTCTGAGTGTCAGGATCTAGAATCTGACAGAACTTAGATTTTCGGCCTTAAGGTGGGACTCATTCACCATAGGTGGCGAATCAGTCCTCTCCCAAAATTCTGAGAAATCAGGAGACAACTCTGCAACACCAGATCTGAGGATACTTGCTTGTCGGGTTGTCGAAGTCAATTTTATAGGAAAGAGACAAAATACCTTTTCCAAGCTTGAAATAAGGTTGATTTGACTTGAAGCACCTAGTTGACTTGTTGACCACTCTTCAACACCTAAATACTTGTTTAATCTGCATACAAAAGTTTGCAAACACACATGCAAGAGGGGAAAAATGTTTGAGGGTTAGCAAATAGGGGTTTTCCTTGGTCAAACCCCACTTTGGTAATCAAACCATTAATGAAATAATGAAATGAAAGAGAATGATAAACAAATAACATACAAATGTTATCAACTTACCAAACCCTTGTTGAACAAAATCTGAAGATATGTCAATGGATGCTCTTGAATGCTTGATTTATGCTTGATTTGATGTTGTAAAGTGCTTGAATGCTTGCGTGAATGAAAAGATTGCTTGGATGTGATGAGTGATTGTAGATGTAAAATGAGGTGAAAATCACTTATTTATACACACTTGTGCTTAGTAACCCATTAATACCTCATCATAGGCTGACATCAAGTGATTTTGAATAAAAACCCAAAAGGAAATTTAAAATATGTTGAATTTGGAGCCAAGGGGGACTCATTCACCACCCATGGTGAATGGGTTCCACTTAGGACCTGAAAATGGGTGTTGGGAATTAAGTCACATTTAATGTTATTTGTCAGGTTTACATTTAAAAATGCACTTAATTAAGGCTTATAAGGGCATAAAGGGGTCAAATAAAGCATAAGAAAGGTGTAAATAGTGAAGTTAAGCCTAGAGAAGCATGAAATCTTGTTACAATACTTTACAACACTTCAAAATAGGACTTGATTAGTGATGAAAAGGTGATTTTTAGGTGAATTGTAATGAATAAAGTCTAGAAGAGTGTAGAAATGTTTTACAACACTTCACAAAACCTTCACAAGACGTCAATATTTGAATTTTAGTACATACAAATGCATGTTCAAGCCACATTACAATATAAAATCAAAGAAAAATAGACCAAACATCTTGAAACAAGACCTAAAAGGCCATGAAAAATAACAAGGGGCCATTTTTCTATGGCACATTTAGCCCCCGCTTTAGTGAGGGGATGAACTTACTTCAAACTCACACTAAAGTAGCCATGAACATCGAGAGGAGGGTTCAAATGCACTTACATTAGCAAGATGGAATGACAATGATCGAGAGGGATGATCAAGCCCCCAGGATGAAGATCCTATGGAAAACTAAGCATAAGAACAAAGAAACACACAAGTGTTGAAATGATATAATCGAATGAAGCTTCGATCGTCTGTCCAACTAGTTGTGGATTAGATCTAGGCTAGTTGTGAGAAAAAGAGAATGCATACTCACTTTGGGGTGACAATTCTCATGGCGGTCCGCTACGTGAGAAGGCCCAAGAATACTCACTCTGAGGCCATGGAACTTATGGTTGTTTGCAGGGTGAGAAATCCCAAAAGGGGAGATACATATGCTAGTTGGTATGCACTCATAAACACAAAGGTGGCTATGGGGAAAGTCATGCCACTAGATGGGCTTCCTGCTCAACCATATTAAAGTTATACCTCCTGATAACTTTAACAAGGCGCCACAAGGGAAAATGTTGGTTCATGCTTCATGAGACAAGCAAAGCTCTGTATGCTTAGAACTCATGAACAAATACAAAGGGTACCACAGGCATGCAAGTTGCGTTATGCAAGGTAGTAAAAATGCAAAAATGTACAATGCAAAATGTAAAATGTAAAAATGTAACATGTAAAATGTAAAAAATGTTCAAAGGAGTCTTGTTATGTTCATGCAAGGTCAGTCACTTAGGGAACATTGTGTCTAATGTCTCTAAGAGATGACCAATCAAAGAATAAAATATTCACAACTTAGGGGATGCAGTGTGTCGCATCAAGCCACCAAGAGGAATGTAATATGCTAAGATAGATCACACTTATGAAGGACATCATACCCAATGTCATCCACAAAGTAACAAACACATCATATGAAACGACAAGGTTGCACTAAGAACCAAAAATGTAAATGAAATATGGTAATGTATTCCCCCCACTTTAAAGGAATTGCTACACATCATTTGGCGAGCAATTACTTTAAAGTAGAAAAGAAAAGAAAATGCTAGAGGAAAACAAGATATGAGAGCCAACTTGGAAAGCCCTATGCCAAGTCATATGTTTCAAATTTAGGCTGTGTCATGTCAACGAAAAAGAAAACAAAAGAAAAGGAGGTTGCCCCCTAGAAAAGAACATACCAAACACATAAAGGATCTATGGATTTGGGGTCAGTATGTTCGTTGCTGCAATGTTTTTATGAAAGAGCTTGGAACTATCATCATTCCCCAAAGCACATAGAACTAGAAGAATGACATGAAGAGAGTGAAAACAAAAGAAAAAGAAAGTCCGTTTTGGGTCAACATGGAAAATACATTGTGGTCTCAACGCTTTGCATCGTCCCCAAAAGAAAAACACAAGTGAAAGGAAAATGAAAATGTAAAAGAAAAGATAAAGATTTTGGGTCAACATGAAGGAGAGATTTCAGTCTCAATGCCTTGCGTCATCCCCAAAAGGAAAACACAAAACAAAAAGAGAAAAAGACAAGGACCTTTTGGGTCAACATGGAAGAGACATCTAGGGTGTGCATCATCAAAAAAAGAAAAGAAAAGACAAGGACCTTTTGGGTCAACATAGAAGAGACATAGGGCGTCTCAACGCTTTGCATCATCCCCAAAAGGAAAACAAAAAATGAAAATGAAAAAGAAAAGGACCTTTTGGGTCAACATGGAAGATACATAGGGCATCTCAACACTTTGTGTCATCCCCAAAAGGAAAACATAATACAAAAATGAAAAAGGAAATGCACGACATATAGAAGAAGAAAGGTACAAATAGAAGAAGTGTACGATGAGAGAGAAAACATTGAACACACGATAGAAGGGAACACAATATGCACATATAGGCAAACTGAAAGTAAAAGCGAAAGGAAAATAAATGCAAGACAAGCAAGGAAAATGCAAGTCAACCATCTAACAAGTCATCTGCCTCCAAATCATGTTCAGTGTATTGTGAGGGCGGTTGACTGTCCAAAGGAAGAATTGCAAGTGTCGAATTAGGAGACATACTAGGTTCCTCACTTGGTTGAGAATAATTATCATTTAAGCTCATGGTAGATGCAAATAAAGATTTTAAATCGTTATGCACTGCTTCATCTATTTTGGTGATCTCCGCATCATCGTCATCATCATCAAGATTGATGACAATAGGAGGATAAAGGGTGATTTCCAAGGAAGGGTGTATCAAAAGTTGTGGCTGTTGGATTGGTTCATTTTGTTGGGAATGTTGGATTGGACTATCTTGTGGCAGGCCAGGAGAAGGATGGTGGTCATCTGTTTCTTCTATCAGAGGCAGAGGTTGATTTTCTTGATTTTCTTCCATTCAAGACTGACGAGCAAGGAGACAAAAATGATGCCTACGCTCCCTAGCACCACGGTTGCGTTTAATTTTATTTTGAATTTTTTGAAGTGTAAGAGCGGATTGAGTTATCATAGGTTCTTCTATTCCCGAAGGGGGAAGAATAGAAGAAACTAAAGAGGATGGGTCAATCACTTTCTCTTTAGCTTTATACACTTGTTTTATGCGAGGGGGTATGATAGGATTGGTTTCATTTTCTCTTGGTCATTTAAACGATGGTGGGGAATTGTCTAAGTGTGGTTGTTCATGAGGTTGTATGGTTTTTTCTATGTCGGACTCAGGTCGAAGCATGGTTCATCTATGATAGGAGGAGTGGAAGTGGATGGGGACATGTTACAAAGAGACAATTCAACTATGTGTTTGGCTTTGAATTTTTGATAGGTTATGAAAAAGAAATCTTTATGGGGGGTAATGGGTTCCATAGGTGCGGGCCAAAAGGCTTCTAAGGAAAAATTACCTTTAGATGATAATGGATGAAAGCCACTATGACGTATGGTAAATATTTCATTGTCATGTGGAAACTTCAAACACTTGTGAACAACTGAAGGGATCGCTTTCATTGAGAGAAGCCAAGGGTGGCCTAGCTGCAAATGAAATTGATTCGATTATGGAATAATTGAAAATGTTACCTCCAAATTTTTGGGTCCTAAATGCAATGAAAGCATGATCAATCCGATCGTAGGGCATGAAAAACCAGTATGTGTCTTAATCCATGCAGTTGGTTTATTATAATCATCTTGATAGAGATCATGTAATACTAAAAACTCTTATGTGATCACATTCTCACCACATGTGAGATCTATTAATATCCCATTGGTGGGCTTATCATAGATTCTTTCGGCTATGTAAAGAGGACCATCAGGAAGTTTTTGAAGTATATCTTTAGTAGAAAAATTGATCAAATTTTTTCTTGGTTGGGCCCTTACGAGGGATGACGTCTATCACACCCACAAATTCATCCATAGGATTAACTTGGGTAACATTTGGAATTATATCATGTTGTTCACTATTTGTATCAACGTTCATGACTTGAGGGTTTGAAGGTTCACTGGCCTTGACAAATGAAATATTGTGTTTAGGCATGGGATTGGTAAAGATTTGTAAATTCTGGTTAGGGGGTGCAACAGACTTATTACCTTGATCATTAACACCCGCAATGGACAAACGACCCGAATCAATGAGGTCTTGAATTAAGCGTTTGAGACACTTACATTTCTGGTGTCATGGCCATTTTGGTGATGAAAATGGAAATAAGCATTAGGTTTAAAGGTGGGTGGTAAAGGTTTAGTGGTATCAAGCTGTTTGACAATAGGAAAAGTGATCATTTGTTGTTGGAGCAATTGATTCATTGTATTATGAAGGGTATCAGGTAAGGGAGTAAATTGTCTCTTTGGGTCCCCATAGGTGTAGGGAACCGCCGCTTTAACAACTTCCACTTGATTTGGAATAGGTGGGTTTGGTTGCGGTTGAAGAGGCAGATTGAACTTGAAAAAGCCTCTATTTGGTTTGCAAAAGTTTTGATTCTTGGTTTGATTGTTGTGTTCAAGCTTTTCAGCTCGGTTAGAAGTGGATTTTGAATCACGACTTGAAATTGAGTTATGGTATTCACACAAGTTTGTGCATAAGTGCATGAATGAAGGGAATTTCATCATTGTTAGCTTATCCTAAAGGTTGGGTGTAAGTTTTTGATAAACATCTTCTGCAGATGTGAATAAGGAATTTTGACATCTACTTAAGCATACAATGACTAATAACGTGAAATGAAATCAGTGACTTTCTCATTGACATTTTGTCTACAACGCATTAGGTTAGCCATTGTATTTTTAGGGGTCATATGAACTTGGAAGTGACTTACAAAGGTATCCACAAGCTCATTAAATGACCAAATGGAATGATTAGGCAGGTTTGAAAACCACTCTAATGTAGTGTCTTTTAGGATCCTAGGAAAAAGTTTGGCTAAGAGTTTATCATCAAAGACAAAATCACTGCATAAAGTTGTATAAGCATTGAAATGGTTAATAGGGTCTCTTTTACTTCCGTATTTCTTAAACCTAGGCATTTCAATTCCCTATGGCATTTGAGTGCATAAGATTTCTAAGGATAAGGGGCTACTACGAACATGATATGTGGGTGGAGCGGTTTGACTTTGGCTAATGGTGGAAATTTGTTGTTGCATGGATGAAACAGTATTAAGGAGTTGTGTAATGATGGGATTGGGGTAGGTGGTTTGAGGTGGAAGAGAAAAGGGGGATGGAGTGTATGTAATGTGAGGGGAAGTGAAAGGAACACTAAGAGGGGTGAAGGTAGTGGAGGGGACTTACGATGCCACAAGAGAACTAGGAATGCTAGTTGGAATTGCGAAAGAAGGAGCCACATGACTAACCTGTTGCATAGTTGTTGTAACATGAGGAGTGGTATAAGTTGGTATAGATGCTATGGTTGAAGGGGGGGGAATGCGAGGTTCTCCTCGGCTTACAACAATGTTTGTAGATGGGGAAGTGGAGGAGGCATGTTTATTGTAAATCTTAGCAATTTTCTTCATAACTTGTAAGCAATCACCACTTTCAATCAAATGATGAAGGTTTTCTATTGCGGGTATGGTAGTGGTGGAAATGTTTTCAAGGGACAAGTCTTGTTGTAAGTGTGAAAAATACTCATGAATATTAATTACTTTTTATTGCGGGATGGAGTTGTTTTGTGTGTCAACATTCATTGGATGGAAAGGTGAAGGCATAGAAGTGGTATTGTCCATGCCTAATGCACCATTGTCCATACTAGGAGTAGGAGCTCTTGAGATCCCAAGGTCCACAACGAAAGTGTTATCGCGGGAGGCCATGAGTCTAGAACTTCATCTCACTAAAGTATTATCAATGGGGCACCAAACACTCATAAAAGTACCACAAAAGATGGGGTGAATGAAAATGCAAGGAAATCTAGGATTTCTAAATACAAATAATGTAAATTCTGCTAACTGTAACCAATAACTACAGAAAACAAAAATGCAGGAAAATGCCAAAAAATGCTGTGTAAAAAGTGCAGGTGTCCTGATTCGCCTAGGGTGGCGAATAAGTCCTAGTATGATTTTTTTTGTGTTTTTCAGAAATTTTAATGTGATTCTAATGCTTTTCAGATGCCAATGAAGGATGCAGATGCAAATTTCTAGTTTTTCCAATGATATGTAATGCAAAAATGAAGTCTAAATGAATCTTTCACTAATGCAATTTGAGAAATCCTATCTAATGCAAAGACAAAACAATACCCTAATTGAATGTTTATGCAAATGTAATCTAGGATACAAGATGCAAATGAAATCATAAATGCAAAGTGTTGAAAATGCAGGTTCACCAAAATGAACCATAGATTTTTGGCACCATGCACCTTTCTAACTCTTCTAGTGTTTTTCACCTAAAAGGAGAAAGTAGGGCCAAAAATGCTAAAGGGTTCATTCAAATTATGTTATGTGTGATGTTATTTAAGCTAAATGAAGTGAAATAAATGCAATTAAGTGATCTATATGACTGAATTTGAATGCAAAACTAAAGATTTAAGCTATGCTGGAAAACACAATGTGATGCAAAACAATGAAATAAGAATGAATAAATGCATAACATAAAGAAATGGGTTAAATTAGTGTGCACTTGGGAAAGATTTGAGGAATATGGAATCTTTGAAACGCTGTCTAAAATCACAAAAAATCACTAGTGGGACTCATTCGCCCAGGGTGGCGAATCAGTCCTGCTTTTGATGAAAACTGTCAGGAATCAATTTCTAAGTGTTGGGATCTAGAATCTGACAGAACTTAGATTTATAGCCTTAAGGTGGGACTCATTCACCATTGGTGGTGAATCAGTCCTCTCCCAAAATTTTGAGAAATTAGGAGACAACTCTGCAACACTAGATCTGAGGATACTTCCTTGTCGGGTTGTCGAAGTCAATTTTGTAGGAAATAGACATAATATCTTCTCCAAGCTCGAAATAAGGTTGATTTGACTTGAAGCACCTAATTGAATTATTGACCACTCTTCAACACCTAAATACTTGTTTAATCTGCATACAAAAGTCTGCAAACACACATGCAAGAGGGGAAAAATGGTTGAGGGTTAGTAAATAGGGGTTTTCCTTGGTCAAACCCTACTTTGGTAATCAAACCCTTAATGAAATAATGAAATGAAAGATAATGATAAACAAATAACATGAAAATGATATCAACTTACCAAACCCTTGTTGAAGAAAATTTGAAGATATGTCAATGGATGCTCTTGAATGCTTGATTTGATGTTGTAGAGTGCTTGAATGCTTGAGTGAATGAAAAGATTGTTTGGATGTGATGAGTGATTGTAGGAGATGTAAAATGAGGTGAAAATCACTTATTTATACACACTTGTGTCTTAGTAACCTGTTAATACCTCATCAACGACTGACATCAAGTGATTTTGAATAAAAACCCGAAAGGAAATTTAAAATATTTTGAATTTGGAGCTAAGGGGGACTCATTCGCCACCCATGGCGAATGGGTCCCACTTAGGACCTAAAAATGGGTGTCAGGAATTAAGTCACATTTAATGTTATTTGTTAGGTTTACATTCAAAAATGCACTTAATTAAGGCTTATAAGGGCATAAAGGGGTCAAATAAAGCATAAGAAAGGTGTAAATATTGAAGTTAAGCCTAGAGAAGCATGCAATCTTGTTACAAGACTTTACAACACTTCAAAATAGGACTTGATTAGTGATGAAAAGGTGATTTTTAGGTGAATTGTAATGAATAGAGTCTAGAAGAGTGTGGAAATGTCTTACAACACTTCACAACACCTTCACAAGATGTCAATATTTGAATTTTAGTACATACATATGCATGTTCAAGCCACATTACAATATAAAATCAGAGCAAAATAGACCAAACATAATGAAACAAGACCTAAAAGGCCATGAAAAATGACAAGGGGCCATTTTTCTACAACACAGATTCCATTTTTTTTAAAAAATATATGTTTAGAATCTATAGATAAAATTTCACAAATCACTAGTTTGCATCATCTTCAAATTCCTTATGGTTTAGTAGCTATAGGTGCCTGAAAGTGAAGATATAAGACTATTACTCTATGAATAATGATGTTGACTTTACTAGAAGTAAAATTTGAGTCGGTAATGTTAGAAAACATGTTTAACTAATGATTATACTAATAATGAAGTTGGTAATACTATATAAATAAGGATGACATTAGTTATGAATATTATGAGTGGTATTAAATTTGATTCTTAATGTGGGTGGTAGATTAATATTGAGTCAATATTATAATGTTTGTAAGTATGAATACCCAAAAGGAATGGGAACAAATAAAGGTATTCATAATATTAATATGAATGTTATTTAAGTTAATATTATTGTGGATATGTACATGTATAATTAATAATTATGTGTTTATATTTGTTTATTAAAAGAAAATGGTGGTTGTGCATTATATAGTTGTGTAAAATTTGGGACATGACAAAATTGACTCATAGATTGGCAAATGGCGACTACCATATGGTACGATTGCATATGAATCCGTAGAGTTATGCAAATATGCTAATTAGATAAATTTTACTTGATACCTCCAAGAGAAAATATCAAAATTTGATGATTTGATAATCAATCCTTAAGTTTTCGAGCCTTCCAAATGCAATGGTAGGGTTTGTTTTGGCCCAAAGTGCTCCAAAAATTCATCTACCTCCAAGATATAGCAAATGTAACCCTCAACTAGAAATCTTTGTAGATCAATAGAAAATTAAAAAATTTAATAAAACAAAAAGAAAATATAACATTATGTGATGCCTTGGATTCAATCGTGAGGTCTTTGAAACCCTCAATTGTACCAAGCAAAATTTTCAAGCAAAGATAGGTCCTCAAATCTAGGAACTAAAGCACTAAAGCTCTCATACCATGTAGGAGTTAATGGTGAACTTCTCAACACCCTAGGAAGACCTTCAAGAAAACAATGACTTCCACAAAAAAGACATGGGAAAAATATCATGTTATGATTATGGATGCAAGATTGCTAGATTGAATATGTGATGCACATATGATGCCTTACTTATAAAGGAAAGTTGTGAAATAGGTTTAGACAAGATCTTGACATGTATCTTAATCCTGTATAATGAGACAACTACCTCAAAAAATATTAAATGACTTGAGACAGAAGCATTCAATGTCAAAAGATAAGATAAGATCTAGTGACAACTAACACTATCTAGAAAGATTCCCTACTAGTACCTAAGTGGATTTAACATGCAAATAAGACCTACTAAAGACTAGATAGGAAAAAAACCTATTTACACCAACACGTCTATGGATGAGAGGGTGAATGTTTAGAGGTCTCATACCTCTAAACATCCACAATTTTTGAACAAAGTGATTAAGTTGATGGGTTATATTCCAATAGGTTTTAATAGCATGTAGGTCTCATTTTATTTTGTATGGATAATGGTTGTTGCTTGGTATATTGATTTTTTTTAAATGAACTCACAATTTTATATTTTGTGTGATTAGCTTAATGAGTTATATAGGCCCAATTGGTTTTACTTGCATATGCATCTAGAAGAGGTTAGTTTTAAGACCTAGAGAATGTCATTGAGGAAATCCCTCAAACAATTTCATGGAGCCCAAGGGTAAACCCTTATCTAAGTAGTATGAAATAAAAATGATCTATCATAACTTAAAGCTTGACATATGAAAAGTGGTCAACAAAGTCCCCTATTTCATTCATAGGGAGAATGAGATAGGGCACACCACAAATATATTTTTTTTAACGTGAATTGAAATCTACTTCTTCAAAATCTCAACAAAATATCTGGACATTGTACATTTACATATAGTAGATAAACCTACTCAAAAGAGTTATGGTCGATTACAACTTGTTTTGGGATTTTGGTTGGCTACAACTTGTCCCTTTTGAAGCTAGCATTATCACCTACAACTTGATTTTGATTTCTCAAATTACAACATATCACAACAATGCTCCTTAATTATAGATATTTTAAAATTTTGATGAAATATGGGTCCAATCACAATAATGATAAAAAAAGGGGGTGATGTCTATGCAGCAACAAGATGCACATTTGCCTGTATTTATTAATTAATTGAAAATAAAAACTACATTCATTTTATAATTTTTAATTAATTAATAAATACAATAAAAGGTGCATTTTAGTGGCTACATAGTACAAAAAAAGGAATAGTAGTTGGTGCTTCATAGTGATAAGAAAGAACAAAGAAGAATATTAAATGAACGGTTAACACATAATGATTGTTGTAGGTCCCACCCTCCCTACTATTTTATATTTATAGTGAGTTAGACATGCTATTTTGTATGAGAATAGCCACTTCCTATAAATAACATCCTCAAAATGGAGGTTTAATAATATTGTTTTAATTTCTTATTTTGAAATATTTTCTATTTAAAATTAATAAATTGAAACTATTTCCTATTAAGTGATAATCAATAGGAAAATTTTTAAGGGAAGAGGAGACGTTAACTGACAAATGTGCATATGTAGTCAAAGTTTCTAGATATATCTATGGTTTACATGTATATATCAT
The DNA here is from genome assembly GCA_007258455.2 of Sequoia sempervirens. NCBI lineage: Eukaryota > Viridiplantae > Streptophyta > Pinopsida > Cupressales > Cupressaceae > Sequoia > Sequoia sempervirens. The sequence continues at coordinate 80,775 of VDFB02000141.1, read as the reverse complement.
CATCACTAATTTGTACGCCATTCAAATTAATTATGAGAATGACCTAAACCATATTAATTCAATGAAAAGGATCAAATGAATAACATACGAGACAGTGTGGATGCAATCGAAACTTCCTGAAATGAATCCTTACTCTACACTCTATAAAGCCTAAAAAAAAAGCCTTCATTCAGCCACACCAACAACACATATCTGTCGCTTTAAAAGCAACGAAAATGTTGAAACCCTAAATATGAGGCAACCACGAGAACCAGTAATAGTTAGGTAGTTGGTCAAGTTATCAGACTAAAAGTGCGCCATTTTTTAATGATAACATACAAAGCTGCTCAAAAACAAAATCTCATAAATACTTCCACATGCTCTCTGACTCGCTTGTTCTCTTCAAATTGTACAGGTGGAGTCGAATTGAGGGGTAGTTTATGTCGATTTTTTAACAAGAGATTTAAGTGAATATGTGGCATACAATATGTAGTTGATCTGTGGCATTCAATAACTGAAATCACAAAAGATCAATAACTAACTTTTCCTTGCTCTTGAAATGAAAAGAGTAGTTATTACAACTATGAAATAAACATGCTAAAGTATTTGTAATTGAAATTAAGAGAGAGGGAAAGAGTTAAAATAAAGTACAGTTTTGAAGGCTTCCTCCTAGAATGTTTCAACATGACTTCATCATCAAGGGAAAAATAAGTATCATCAAGGGCTTTCCCGCCCAACCGGAGACCTGTTTCTTCAATTGAAGAAACCCGAACCTTCATGAGATTAATCAACAAAGGATCACATAATATCATCATGCGTTTGGTCGATCTTTCACTATAGGTAACTCCTAACTAGAAAGATCACTTTGACCAGAGGTATATCTATATATGGTTCTTGATAGCTGACAAATGCTTAATCTAGAATCGTACCTTGGCCAAAGATTTTATATAAAGTGGGCACACCTGTGCCGTTAGCACTCTCACCCTTGCTTGATATGACAATACTTGATTCCATGTTTATGTAAGGAAAGCTATATGCGGAAGCAACTCTCCTAACATCAAAACCTCAAGGAAGAATGCAGAGATACCTTTTAAATTTTACAATTACAGTCCAATTAAGATGCACATGAAAGAGATAATAGAAAAAAAATATTTGACAAACACATATGAACACCATATTTACGTGGGAAAACCCTTACGGGAGAGAAAACCACGACACCAAGAGAAGTCACTTTGTATTACAGTCATAAAGATTACATACAAAGATCTGACTTATCTTTCTGATGTCAGTTTACAACAACATTCACCATGAACAACCTTGTTACAAAACATTCATGTTACAGTCTTCACAGAATAGAATTCATCCACTAATCATACAACCACACACCAATCCGTTAATCCATTGAACCCATCACAATCTGTAACCATTGAGTATAACCATGTCGCCCCTGTCTATTGAGCTTCCTCTTAGTAACGGCCGCAACAGTCCAACTGCTAGCAGTTCCCATTCAACTTCTCTGATTGGCCAATGACTCACCATGTAGGATGGTCTTCTCTCAGTCAAAGTGATCAACCTGTGTTGGCATGTCGGTGAGACACTAACCGTGTCTCCCTGATGCCACAAAACTTAACTATCGATGTTGCCAAGAGTCATCCTTATCGCCAAGATGTTACATCGAGTCCAGAGAGCTATCGCTCAAACTTCGCCATATCGCCAAGACCTCATATCGATGATTATCACATGTATCGCTATCGCCAAGACTTACCACTATCGGTGAAACATCATACCAAAGCTTCAAAGTCACACAAACGCGAGTTTTCCATTCGGTGAGACAATCGTCTTTCACTGAGAGATCATACCGAGTCATTAAGGGTTATACTGAAATGTTCAACATTCGGCAAGACATACCGCTTTCGCCAAGAGATCATATCGAGGTTCAAAGTTACTCCGAAGTGCTCATCTATCACCAAGACATATCGCTATCGCTAAGATGTTACTCCAAGATCTTAAGTCATACCGAGCACCAAGCAACAGTCGGCAAGACTTCTGCCCATCGCTAAGACTTCATACCAAAGACTTTGTGTCACCGCAAAGTCTTTGGTATCCCTATCGGCGAGACTTTAGCTATCGCTGGGACTTCACACTGAAGTAAGCCTTTCAGCCAAGGGTCTCCCCGATATATGATATGAATGGCCTGTCGGCTAGAGATCTCCACTCGGTAGGAGGTCATATCGAACACATGTCATAGCGATAGGATCATTCGGTGAGACTGAAGCAAGGTCACAGCGACCTGAACTATTCAACAAGATTCAAGTTGCTAGTCGGCCATACACAAAAGATGTCACACCGACTTGGCCCTTTCAAAGGTTTTAGCCTGTGGGATTGAGGCACATATTTCCAACAACCTCCCACTTGACCAAGATCACACGAGAACCTCCGGGGTACAACGAACTTACTGAAAATCATGGGCACTAAGGCCTATCGAACTGGCACACCACCTGAACTTGTCTGTGCTCACTGGCTTTGTCAATGCATTTGCAACATTCTCCGGAGTATCAACTTTTTCCAAACTGACCTTTCCATCCTCCACCATATCTCGTACAAAGTGGTACTGTACATCTATATGTTTCGTCTTGGCATGGAAAGTAGGATTCTTTGCCGCACAAATTGACTCGACCGCACAAAAATAGTTATTTGCCCCTCAGATAAAACCAATGTTAGAACACAAACATTTTAACCAAATAGCTTTC
>VDFB02000141.1:0-76790 GCA_007258455.2 Sequoia sempervirens | reverse complement strand
TGCTCTCTCCATCACTATCTTATTGAACCTTTCTGCAACTCCATTTTGCTGTGGAGTATAAGGTGTAGTCTTATGTATTTTAATTCCATGGTCTTTACAATACCTCTCAAAATCATCATAACAAAATTCACCACCATTATTAGTCCTTAAACATTTTATTTTTCTTCCAAGATGATTTTCTACAAGGTTCTTAAATTCCTTAAACCAATCAATACTTCTAATTTACTTTTCAAAAAAATAAACAAATGTTCTCTAATAATCATCAATGAACGATACATAGTACCTTGACTTAGACAAAGAAGGAACATTCACTAGACCAAATACATCAGAATGAATATAATCTAGCAAACCAGAAGATTTATGAGGACTGGAATAAAATGAAACACAATGCTATTTTCCATATATACAATGTTCACATAATTCAAATTCAAGGTTACAATCTTCAAGCCCCTCAACCAGGTTTTTATTCTTCAAGGTTTTTAAACCTTTCTCACCAATGTGGCCAAGCCTATGATGCCAGAGCATAGTCTTTTCTGCTGGAAGTTTAACTTCCATAGAGTTTACACAATTAGGAACATTTCCCTCTTTTTCTCCATGAGTAGCCTTTTGTGACTTTACAGAGACACTGTTGCGTTGAACAACATGTGCATCCAGCTTGGACAAGGTACCAATACGAGCACCCCTTGCTAGCACCATTGAGCCTCTAGTCATCATGCAACCATTTCCAAAGAAGGTGACTTGCACTCCAATATCATTTAGCTTACTAACAAAAAGTAAGTTTCGAGCCAGACCTGGTATATGCATTACATCATTAATTCCCTTCAATCTACCATCAGGGAATTGGATTTTGACTCTTCCACGACCAACAATTTCCAAAGTTGAATCACTTGCCAAGTACACCTTTCCACCATCGTATTCTTCATACTTTGTAAACCATTCTCTATGAGATGTCATGTGGAAAGATGCTCCAGAATCATTCAGCCAGATATCATCTGATGCCTGCATAGCCAAGGCTGCAATGAAGGCGTCTGCATCACTATGAGAAGAATCATTGTCGGAAGAATACTTCTTCTTCTTCTTCTTCTTCTTCTTCTCCTCTTTACAATCCTTTCGGACATGACGAGGTTTTCCATAGTTCCAACACTTCACCTTGGACTTCTTGCCAAGAGACTTTGATCTCCCCTCTGATTTCGATTTAGATTTCTTGTCCTTCTTCTTTCCTTTCTCTTTTGACCTTCCTCTAACAAGGGCCTCCTTTGCCATGTTAGAATATTTCCTTCTCATATCTTCTAATAACAAAGAAGCAACAACATCCTCCATCTTGAAACTGGATGTTGTACTCCCAATAGCCATCACCAGGTGATCCCATGAATCTGACAAAGAGCACAATATCAGCATACAACGATCCTCTTCATCAATCTTCACACCAACAGATGTTAACTGTGCAATCAACATATTGAATGTGTTCAAATGATTAGCAACAGACCCTCCTTCCTGCATTCTCAAAGTGTTCAACTTCTTCCTCAAGAATAGTTTATTCACGAAAGACTTCCCCTGATAAATAGATGCCAGTCTCTTCCACAAGGAAGATGCAATCTTCTCTTCATGCACATTCAGAAGAAAGGAGTCTACCAAATAGAGCCTTATCAGCCCCTTAGACATTCTATCTACAAGGTCCCAATCTTCTTCCTTCATGCCTGTTGGTTTAGTTCAAGACACAGCAAGCCATAGATCATGATCCACTAAGAGATCCTCCATTTTGAGTTTCCACAACTCAAAATTGCTGCCATTGAACTTCTCTATTTCAATCTTTCCTGACATGCTTGCCATCTCAATCTGTAATTAGAAATTGACAAACTTCTACAAAACTCCCACTGAATAGAAATTGACACAAAAAAACCCAACGTACCCACAAGGATAACACAACTGGCCAGGCTCTGATACCACTTGTAAGGAAAACTAGATGCGGAAGCAACTCTCCTAACGTCAAAACCTAAGGGAAGAATGCAGAGATACCTTTTAAATTTTACAATTATAGTCTAATTAAGATGCACATGAAAGAGATAATAGAAACAGAGTATTTGAAAAACACATATGAACACCATATTTACGTGGGAAAACCCTTACGGGAGAAAAACCCACCACACCAAGAGAAGTCACTTTGTATTACAGTAATAAAGATTACATACATAGATATGACTTATCTTTCTGATGTCAGTTTACAGCAGCATTCACCATGAACAACCTTGTTACAGAACATTCACGTTACAGTCTTCACATAATAGAATTCATCAACTGATCATACAACCACACACCAATCTGTTAATCCATTGAACCCATCACAATATGCAATCACTGAGTATAACCATGTCACCCCTGTCTGTTGAGCTTCCTCTTAGTAACGGCCACAATAGTCCAACTGCTAGCGGTTCCCATTTGGATTGTCTGATTGGCCAATGACTCACCACATAGGATGATCTTCTCTCGGTCAAAGAGATCAACCTATGTTGGCATGTTGGTGAGACACTAACCAAGTCTCCCCGATGCCACAAGACTTAACTATCGATGTTGCCAAGAGTCATCCTTATCGCCAAGATGTTACATTGAGTCCAGAGAGCTATCGCTCAAACTTCGCAATGTCGCCAAGACCTCATACCGATGATCATCACATGTATCGCAATTGCCAAGACTTACCGCTATCGGTGAAACATCATACCGAAGCTTCAAAGTCACACAAACGTGAGTTTTCCATTCAGTGAGACAATTGTCTTTCACTGAGAGATCATACCGAGTCATTAAGGGTTATACCGAAACATTCAACATTCGGCAAGACATACCGCTTTCGCCAGGAGATCATACTGAGGTTCAAAGTTACTCTGAAGTGCTCATATATCGCCAAGACATATCGCTATCGTTGAGACGTTACTCCGATATCTTAAGTCATATCGAGCACCAAGCAACAGTCAGCAAGACTTTAGCTATGATTGGGACTTCACACCGAAGTAAGCCTTTCGGCCAAGGGTCTCCCCGATATACGATATGAATGGCCTGTCGGCTAGAGATCTCCACTCGGTAGGAGGTCATATCGAACACAACATGTCATAGCGATAGGATCATTCGGTGAGACTGAAGCAAGGTCACAACAACCTGAACTGTTCAACAAGATTCAAGCTGCTAGTCGGCTAGACACAAAAGATGTTACACTGACTTGGCCCTTTCAGAGGTTTCAGCCTATGGGATTGAGGCACATATTTCCAACAGTTTATAATTTAATGACTTGGTCCAAGATCTTTCCTCTTAATTTTAAGGTTAAGCTGTTTTATTTTTATCATACATAAAGAGAGACTCGACTCATTGTCTTTCACTTCTTTAAGAATAATTCACTATTTTTTTAAAAATAAACAGATAAGGAAAAAGACTTGACATCCTTGACGGTCTCCTTAGATTAAATGGACTTAGAATATGAAGAGTTATAAGTATGATTTCAACTCAATTATTATAGGAATAGACAGCAAGAAGACTCCGACCAAGACAAGATGGAATAGCCCATAGAGCATTATAAGAAGGCTCAAACCATCATTCAAATTTTAAATAAAAGGAGAGCAAGTTCAAAAGCTAGATTTAAAAATCTATTCAGGTTCTATTTAAGAGAAGACTTCCATTGGTTAAGTTCCAGAAAGAAAGTAGAAGACTCATTTTCAATATTCTTAAGAAAGACATAAAAGTTCATTGAAATTTCCATTTAATACATAAGATATTAAGAACAAAATGAGAATCATTGATGCTAAATTTTAACATATTAATTGGCTCTTTTACATGCTAGTGAGTGAAGTTCTGCAAGTCGAAGAAGTCCAAAAATTCTTCTCTTCGATTGATCTAGACAAGATTAAGTTGTCACAGGAGCCTTCTGACGTAAGAGAATTAGTGACGGCCCACACAAGTTTAAATGAACACCATAGAATTTGAAAGCTCGAATATAATAACCAGGCTCCCACCACTAAGCTCAATTATAATGTAATTCAAGAGAGCCACCAACTATGGACCCCGATCAAGAAAGAAGAAGAGAAAGAGAGTGTTAAAAGAAGACCAAAAAAAAAAATGTAGGTACATATTGAAGATTCAAAACTAGTAGAGAAAGAGGAGTATGAGCTGGGATTGAGGTTAAATCTCCATTAAGAAGCAAGACAATCAGATTGACCAAGCAAACAAGAATGCCTAACTCAAAGAATGGAAATGTGAATGTACAAAAATGACGAGTGAGTAAGCTACGTGGGAGAGAAGTGTCAAATAAAACCCCCAAAGACAAATACAATACCATTCCTAAAAGAGTTCGCATGTCTTCCCTAACCATTTCGATCAAGAGGAGAGACCCAAGATGGTGGGAGTTACCATCTCACATAGCCGATCTTGCCTCCTTGCAAACTCTCGTTTATGAAAGATATTACATTGTTTTTAAATAATTATTTAATTTTCATTTTATATATTACCAAAAGACGTTTAAGAGGAAATTGTTGGTTTTTGTTACTTAATTGACTCATTTTCTTATAATTTAATTAAATGGTTATAGCCAAGGTTACGATTTCCAAAATAGCTATCTTACACCACTCATGGCATGATGATAATTTTAGATCCTTTATTAACTATGACCTCTCCTTGATGATATTTCCCTTTCCCTCGTGGCGTTGGAAATCCTACAACCACTTGACAAAGAATTAGGGTTAGATCATTCTTGACGTATTTATATATATATATTAAATATAAACTCATCAATGCTTTCATTTTCTACATACATAAGAAAATTGTTCATATTTGCAGTTACAACATATAAATTAAAAACTCTTTTCCCAGTTCACATTCTCATGAAAAGTAGTTAATCATAACTAACATAACGACTATAATTTCATTGCCATAATCAAGTTCAAGATGGAGGGGATGTAACATACTTCTCCCCTTAAGAATCATCATCCTCGATTATTTATTTATAAATTCAAGTCTAAAATCATAATTATATATATAGAGTTTTTAATTGTTCTTAAACAAATAAGGGAACTTCTGAAGGATTTCATCATAATCATCCCAAGTGGCATTTTCTTCTGAGGACTGGTCCCATTGGAACTTAAATTTTACCACCTCACGGTTACATAAGCGCAACTTATGTAACTCGAGCACTCTGAGTAGCTCTAATGTGATCACCCCAGGGTCCCACACTTGCAAGGAATCCTAGTCAATCATATGGTCAAAGTCTACATAGTACTTCTTAAGATAGGAGACATGAAACACATTGTGCAATTTGGCGAGAGGCAAAGGTAGAGAAATTTTGTATGCTACTGGATTGATAATTTCCAAGACTTCAAAAGGTCCTACATATCTTGGGGCTAGTTTAGAAGTTTTTCCAAATTTGATAGAGCTTTTATGTGGTTTTACTTGCAAGAGAACTTTCTCTCTAACCACAAACTGCCTGGGGGTTCGTTTTGCATTAGTGTAACTCTTTCTCCTATCATTAGCTTCCTTTAATCTTTTTTTGATTAGTTTGACTTGTTCTTCCATTTCCTGAAGCATTTCAGGTCCTAGAATGATTTTTTCCTCTATTTTGTTCTAGCTAATAGGTGTACTTCAAAAGGTGCCATTTTGATAGTTGATTGATATAAATTGTTATAAGTAAAATCTACCAAGGGTAAGTATTCTTCCCACTTATATTGTTGATCCATACAGTACATTCTGACCAGGTCTTCTAAAATCCAATTTACCCTTTCCATTTGTCCATCGATTTTAGGATGATAGGTTGTACTAATGTTTAACTGAGTTCCCAGGGTAGAAAATAGAGTTTTCCAAAACCTAGATGTCATCCTAGCATCTCTGTCAAAAATTATCTTTTCCAGAATTCCATGAAAGAATTTTTTTTTTCTTGTACGAACTTTCATGCAATCACATAAGCCCCATCTGTTAAATTCCTAGGTATAAAATGTGCCACTTTAGTTAATCAATCCACTACTACCAATATAGCATTATGCATGTTCCTGATCATCGAAAGACCCTGCACAAAATCCATACTGATGATTTTCCATTTCCAATCTGGTACATTGTGGGGTTGTAGCAATCCTGTTGGGTGTTGATGCTCTACCTTAACCTTCTGACATTTAAAACATCCTGCAACAAACCTGGCTGCATCCTTTTTCATCCCCTTCCAAAAATATAATGATAAATAACGTTGTCCAGCATTTTGGTTACCCCTGGATGACCGGAGTAAGGTGTTGTGTGTACTTCTTTCCATACCGTTTTCCTTAATTCTGGTGTATTTGTTATATACATCCTACTTGTATCTCAAGAGACCATTCGTTTCAATACGGAAACCCTCATATTTAGGTTCTTTTTATTTTTCTCGAAGAGCTTCACGAACTTGCAAACATAATTCATCTTCATTCAATTTTTGTAGTACCTAAGCTCTAAAATTTGTGTTGATTGACACCATGGAAGTTATATGTTTCCACTAGCTCAAAGCGTCAGCTACTCTGTTCTCCTTTCCCTTAATGTAACTAACCTCAAAGTCATTATCTAAGATTAACTCCATCCATCTCCTTTGGCAAGCATTTAAATTGGGTTGTGTGAATATATACTTCAAACCTTGATGATTTGACTTGAGTTCAAAAGTCTTTCCTAGCAAGTAGTGTTTCCACATTTGCAAGGCATGCACATTAGCTACTAACTCCAGATCATGTGGTGCATAATTCTGCTCATACTGCTTTAATTTCCGAGATTCATAAGCCACTACCTTTCCATCTTGCATTAACACTCCACCCAATCCATCACCAGATGCATCCATTATAACTACAAAATGACCATTAGGGTTTGGTACCACCAAAATTGGTGCAGTCATTAATTTCTTCTTCAAAGTATCCAACGCTTCCTGACATTTCTCCACCCATTCAAATCTCTTTCATTTTCCTTGAAGAAAAGTAATGGGGTGGGAAATCCTAGAGAAATATCTGATAAACCCTCAATAATACCCAACCAATCCCATGAAACTTCTAACCTCATGAACATTTTTCGGTACTGGCCATTTCTACTATATATTTTATCTTTATGGAATCCACTGCTATTCCCTTAGCCAATATGATGTGTCCCAAGTATTGTACCTCTTTTTGAAAGAAATTGCATTTTGAAAATTTCCTTATAGCTTATGCTCTCTCAACCATTGAAGAACCATTCGAAGATGTTGAAGATCTCCTCCTCATTTTTGGAATATATAAGAATGTCACCGAGGAATACCAACAATTTTTTTTCCAAAATATCATAGAAGATGTTGTTCATTAGGTTCAGATGTACCATCCTTCTTCTAGAATTTTGAAGTTTCCTTTATAGCTAGGAGCGAGTTGGAATACATTCCTTACTTTATGAAAATTTTCTTCTCTTAGCCAAGAATTGTGTTAGAGTACGGTTGGCATTTACTTAGCTTTTCTATCTGTTAATAGCTTCCACCAGTCTTTCTTGATCGATTTGATTTGTTTATCCATTTCTGAAAACATTCCTAGACTAATGCTAATCATGTCTTCTAGCTTACCCAACTTACATGAATTCAACATATTTTTATGTCCAATGTTTCAGATGGAAATGTCTTGATAGCAAAATTATAGAACTTTTTATAACAAACACCATAAAGGCAGATACTCTTCCTAAGTATAGCAATCAATTACTTTTAACATAGGTTTACCAAGATAATTTCATCAAAGATTCACATCAACCTTCACTTTTCTAGCTGAAAGGTTTTCATCAAGTACTGATTTCATTTATCTGTTGCATCATTAAAATAAGCTATTAAGTAAATACAAGAGAAAAGATCAGAATTCCTTTTCTAGTTTAACTGTCCTCCAAGACTCGGCATGCCACTGAAAAGAGGGATTCCCCCTTAGTTGCCATATGGGCCCTAGTGTGTACCCCCACTTAACCAACTCTGTTGCACTACTAAGGATACCCTCCTACTAAGTACGACAACTCTGGTTAGCTAAGTGTCGAGAGTACGATGAATTGACAAGTGCACGTAGTGGCAACAACACTCACTTGGGCCATAGTTTTTATATATAAAGTTCACCACCCTGATCGACTTGGAGAAAGTAATCACCTGGGCTTACTGGACTATCTATTCACCCACATACCATAACACAAGTTTTCTTTTTTTTGTAAATTTAAGAACATACCAGGTGCATTTTTGTACAATTTACTTCCTTACAGGATCCATCAGAGGCCCATCCAGGACATGATAGAGATGAACATTACATCAAACATAGTGAACAAACAAAATGTTCTTGTACAATAACTTAACTCAATATCAAAATATAAGAAGCTTTTAATTTCAGCAATAAATCAAAAGAATGAACTCATTTCTGACATTAAATCAAATTTTGACCAACTGGCCATAAAATTAACAATCTTCAAAATTCAGTGGCTAGACCATCTCAAATAAAGAGATTAAATGATGGCATTCCTTGCCAGTATTAAAAGGAATTTTATGAAAAGTCCAATGAAGTGTCAAAATCCAGATTGTTGGAAATAGGATGCCATTTAATTGAAATCCTAAACATTATTTCATGTATCTCCTAAGTCCTTGGAAAGTGTTCCCCAACACTAGGATTAGAAAGAGATTAATATTGAATGAAATAATCATGTTAATTGACATTTGTAATTAATTCTAAATGATAGGAACATGTGAGGGTGTCCAAGATGAGTTCCTAAATTATAGGATCACATGGGGCACCCACATGGAAGGTGGAACCCACCTTGAGTTAAGTTAACTGTTTGGAGAAAAAGATAACACTTCTGTAATGCATGTAAAGATCCTAGAAGTCAGGGATTGATGTTTACATGCATGAAGTTCAATTCAATTCAGTTCAGATTAGTTTAGTTTAGTTTAGTTCAGTATCATTTCAGTTCAGTTTAGTTTAGATCAATTCAGCTCAGTTCAGTTTAGTTTAGTTCAATTTAGTTCAATTCAATTCAGTTATGGTTCAGTTATCTTCAGTTGCATGTAGTTAGTTTCAGTTGAATGCTAGTTGACTTTAGTTGACTTGGAATGCATGACTAATGACTTAATTTGTATGACATATAACAGGTGACTACTTTCAGTTAACATGGGATGATCATTCTTGCATGAATGATGGAGAGATATGTTTCAGTTAACAGAGATTGACTTGGACCCACCTTGGGCGCCCAAGTTGGCATATTGGAGTTAACACTTTTGCATGATAAGATATTTTATAAGGCTGAGTTAAGTGGGCCCATTCTTGGGTGCCAACTTTGAGGATAAGCTTAGAAGATATCTTTGGAATCAAGTTTGAGTTATGACTTCAGTTTGGGATGCCCAAATGGATGAAGCACTTGTTTTGACATTGTTCTTCATGGCAGAACTCTACTTGCAAGGAATAGGTGTAGCTTTTGTGAGATAAGGATTGAGATTTGTAATTGTAACTCTTTGGAGTTTACAAGGTTTATTATTGTCTATTTATCTCAAGCAAGTTGAAGAGATTTTATGATATTTTATTGCAGGAGCTTGTGAAGAAGATTTGTTGAAGGAAAAAGAAGCATCTCAAGCAAGGATTGTAATATTGTAATCTTATTATGAGATTAAATAATACATTGATTCTTGATGGATTTTTTTCTTGAAAGGGTTGCTCCATGGTATATGTTCTGTATCTTCTAATATCCTGTCTAATTCTTCTACAACCTTATGTATTCATTCTACAAATGGTAAAATGAATTAATTAGATTAATCACCCACAAAGAATCTGCAACAAAGAATACATATTTATATTAGCAATCATAAAGTTTTACAAAGTATTAAGCTACATAAACACCTCAATTTTCAACATTTGGTATCAAAGCTGAGGTTGGGTAGAGTTTGGGATTCCTTTCTCTTAAAATTTTGAAGGTTTTTTGGTTGTAGCGAGAGCTTTTACTATTGTGCTATTTCTGATTTTGGAAAATAAGTTTGTTACAATGAGTTTTAATTCTCGTTTGGATATTGAAAAATTCAATGGATCTAATTAGGAGATGTGGAAACTAAAAATGGAGGATCTCCTTGAAGAGAGAGATTAGTGGTTAGCTGTTGGTAATGAGACAAAGTCACCTACAACGATGTCAAATGAGGATTGGGCTAAGATTGATAAGAAGGCAAGAGGGACCATAAGATTGTGTTGTTGATGTTGTTCTCTTGAATGTTTCAGAAGAAACTACTACATATATGTTGTGGAAGAGAATAGGTGATATCTACCAAACCAAAATTATTACTAATAAGTTGTATTTGAAAAGACAATTGTATTCTTTAAAGATGAAAGATGGTGATTCTATTGCAAATCATTTGAATGATTTTAATTTGATTCTAAGTCAGTTAGCATCTATAGATGTAAAGCTAGAAGATGAAGATAAATATATTTTGTTACTTTGTTCTTTACCAGAATCTTGGGAAAATCTAATTATTGCTATCAGTGGTAGTGGTGCAAATCCTAAGATGGACAATATAATTCCTAATCTCCTATCAGAGGAGATGATGAGGAAGTCTAAAGAGGGAATCCAATATTCCTTGTTTGTAAAAGGTAGGCCTGAGTAAAAGGAACCGAAGGGAGACAAGGAAGGAAAGGGTAAGTCCAAAGGACGGTCTAAAACCCCTGGTAAGAGTAAGGTAATTTGTTGGAACTGTGGGAAACCGGGACATGTGAAGAAGGATTGTAAGAACAAGAAAGAGAGTTATGATTCTTCTATAGAGGAATCCTCGGATGACAGTAATGATGCATTGGTTATTTCAGCTAATACTGTTTGTGATAACTCTTTGCTTGATGTTTCAGAGTGATCTTCATGGAGAGGATGGTTGTCAATATTCCATGTGTGACTCGGTACCACGGTCTAGTGGGAGTTGTTGGAAATGATGTGGATGCATCATTGGTAAGGTTATCTTCATGTGATTGGGGATGTGGTTTTTTCTTGGTTTAGCGTGGTTGCTATTATGTCATGGTTTACTCTTGATATGCATTTAGAGTTTGGCATGGTACTTGTTCTCTTGAGACCATGATGTATATATGTTATGGTGCATGTGATCTCCTAGTAGGAGATGGTTAGATCATGTTGTCATTTTTATGTTCCTAATTCATGATTGGAGCTTTGACATTGATCTTGTGTAGTTCTCTTAAGTATTGGGTACATTAATCATTTGCTTGATTACTTCATGATAGTGCTATGTTGCATTTGGAGTTTGGCATGGATTGGTTGGTTATAGATCCTCATGGATACTTGGAGAAATAGGTGAAGCTTGAGTTCTCTTATGGTAAGAAATATATGTTGGAATGGTTACTTGTAAGAAAATATTTTTCAACGGTAAAGACCAAGAAGCCTACACCTTGGTTGGACATGAGTTCAACACACTTGGTGGTTTCACATGCCTCTAAAGAGGCAGTTTGGATACAGAGACTTGGGAAAGGTATTGGTTTTAATTCCAAGTAAGTTAAACTTGAATGTTATAGTCAGAGTGCTATGTGTTTAGCCAAAAATCCTATGTATCATGCTTGTACTAAGCATGTTGATGTTAAGTATCACTTTGTGCGAGAAATAGTTGAGAATGGGAAGGTATTAATTGAGAAAGTTGACACTTCAATTAATGTTGTAGATTATCTTATGAAACTAGTTCCTACATATAAGTTCTCTTGGTTTTAATCATTTTCTTGGAGCTTCATGAATATGCAGGTTGCATTTGAAATTGGTGTGGATTGATTAGTTGGTGTAGGAAGGCCATTGGCCTTGAGTCTCATACTTGATTTATAATAATTATTCATTGTTTAGAATAATTGCAATGTATAATGTCAAGTGGGAGAATGTTGGAAATAGGATGTCATTTAATTACAATCCTAAAAATTATTTCATGCATCTCCTAAGTCCTTGGAAAGTGTTCCCCAACACTAGGATTAGAAAGAGATTAATATTGAATGAAATAATAATGTTAATTGACATTTGTAATTAAATATAAATGATAGGAACATGTGAGGGTGTCCAAGATGAGTTCCCCACATGGAAGGTGGAACCCACCTTGAGTTAAGTTAACTATTTGGAGAAAAAGATAACACTTTTGTAATGCATGTAAAGATCCTAGAAGTCAGGGATTGATGTTTACATGCATGAAGTTCAGTTCAGTTCAGTATCAATTATGGTTCAGTTATCTTCAATTGCATGTAGTTAGTTTCAATTGAATGCTAGTTGACCTTAGTTGACTTGGAATGCATGACTAATGACTTAAGTTGTATGAAAGATAATAGGTGACTACTTTCAGTTAACATGGGATGATCATTCTTGCATGAATGATGGAGATATATGTTTCAGTAAAAAGAGATTGACTTGGACCCACCTTGGGCACCGAAGTTTCCATCTTGGAGTTAACACTTTTGGATGATAAGATATTTTATAAGGTTGAGTTAATTGGGCCCATTCTTGGGCGCTAAATTTGAGGATAAGCTTAGAAGATATCTTCAAAATCAAGGTTGAGTTATGACTTTAGTTTGGGATGCCCAAATGGATGAAGCACTTGTTTTGACATTGTTCGTCATAGTAGAACTCTACTTGCAAGGAATAGTTGTAGCTTTTGTGAGATAAGGATTGAGATTTGTAATTGTAACTCTTTGGAGTTTACAAGCTTGATTATTGTCTATTTATCTCAATAAAGTTGAAGAGAGTTTATTAGATTTTATTGTAGGTTGTGAAGAATATTTGTTGAAGGAAAAAGAAGCATCTCAAGCAAGGATTGGAATTATTGTAATCTTATTC
Organism: Sequoia sempervirens; assembly: GCA_007258455.2. Taxonomy (NCBI): domain Eukaryota; kingdom Viridiplantae; phylum Streptophyta; class Pinopsida; order Cupressales; family Cupressaceae; genus Sequoia; species Sequoia sempervirens. The sequence continues at coordinate 63,995 of VDFB02000141.1, read as the reverse complement.
TGAGATTAAATAATACATTGATTCTTGGTGGAGTTTTTTCTCGAAAGGGTTTCTCCACGATATATGCTATGTATCTTCCAATATCCTGTCTAATTCTTCTACAACCTTCTGTCTTCATTCTACAAATGATAAAATGAATTAATTAGATTAATCGCCCACAAAGGATCTGTAAAAAAGAATACATATTTAGATCAACAATCATAAAGTTTTACAAAGTATTAAGCTACATAAACACCTCAATTTTCAACACAAAGGAGCACATTTTATGCACTACGTGACTTAACTAAGTCACTATCAAGGGAGTAGATTGTTGCACAACATTCTGAATTTTCAAAAACTTACAATGGGTTAGAGATTAGAGATTGTGTTACAAACGTAACAAATAAATCCTTTAAGACTTTCATCATGCTCAAAAAGCTGCAATAATTAAGGTTATAACACATCCACTCCTATTCTCTAGAGTATCTATTGTTCATCACTTAGATGACATAATAAGATTGTTCTTTAGCAACACACAAAGATTATAATTGGAACACAAACTTCTCTTCTTCACTCTACTTTACAAAATTCTATTCCTTACTTTACTCAATAGGTTACTTGATCAAAACAAAAAAAACTTTAACTAAACACCTTAGTGAAGGTTATATTCACTGTTGCAATTGTACTTTTTAGCTCCTCCAAAAGGAAAAACTCATAGTTCCCAATCATTTGGCCAAATTGTCATGAGAATAACTAATATCTTCTCCTTACCACTGTTATGATTTATCTTGCAATTTCCAAGCAGATTCTTAACAAAAATTCAAAGAATGATTCTAATCCTGATCTTTATTCATTAAAATAATGTCTGATATGATCCTCCTTAATTTTTTCCTCTTCCACATATTAATTATTTTTTTCCCCAAAGGCTTCTTGAGGTATTAAGGATCTCGTATTCACCTTTACTTATGCTTAGTTTTTTTGTATATGGCAATTGGTTTTCTCATGAATCTTGATGAACATATTATTTCCAGGTCCTATACCATTATTCTCTGCATTCCAAGCCAATGTATCACCACTTGTCCTTTATTGATCCTTTTATTCCACTTGGCTCATTCCAAGCCATCCAGGAGTTAGACTAGAGTCTGCCTTATCTATGAGTCTTTGATATAATTTCAAGGATTTTTAATTACTTAGTTGCTCTTGCATTTGATTGATTAGTTATGGATCTTCCCATCCTTATGTTTCTGAGAAATAAGATTTCTCTTGAACTCCTACAGACACTTCTTTAACCAAGCTCTTAGTTTGATTAGTAAAGGATCAAGGTTTCACCTTTCTAGTCTAAGTCTCAAAATCTTTCAACTATGCAACCTTAGCATAATTTTTTTTCTCTTGAAGTTTTAACTCCTTAGTTGGCTTTCTCTTAGCCACTGACTTTGGGTAAGTGCTGGAAAAAAAATCTTCCTGACAGTTTTCTTGGTTTTTCTCTATGCCTTTCTGGCATCAAACCAGTTTTAAACCTTAGCCAAACTGCTGAATGCTTAATGAGTTTTCTCATGATGAGCTCATAGGTCCATGTGTTGAACCTAGTTCGCTCTGATACCATGTGTAACACTCAAACTAATCTATAGTTTAAGAAAGGAAACTAACAACCAGTTTCAACTGAAATGTAACTAACTAGTTAAATTCATCCTAGGGTTTCCTTTACAATTTCAAACGAAAAAGATAAACAATGAAATCAATTACATCAAATTCTATTCATCAACTAACTTTTAAAATTTTAGTTTCAGTTGAAAAGGAAAAAACTAACTGTACTCAATAACTAAAATCATAGAACATCAATAACTAACTTTTCCTTGCTTTTGAAATGAAAAGAGCAATGATTACAACTATGAAATAGACGTGCTAAAGTATTTGTAATTGAAATTAAGAGAGAGAGAAAGAGTTGCAAGAAAGTACAGTTTTGAAGGCTTCCTGCTGGAATGCTTGAACATGACTTCATCATCAAGGGAAAAGAAGTATCATCAAGGGCTTTTCCACTCAACCAAAGACCTACTGGTCTCTCGTGTTTCTTCAACTAAAGAAACCCGACCCTTCATGAGGGTAATCAACAAAGGATCACATAATATCATCATGCCTCTGAGCTTGGTTTCAAAGACCTATACCATCTGGTCAATCCTTCACCATAGGTAACTCCTAACTAGAAATATCACTCTGACCAGAGGTATATCTGGTTCTTGATAGCTGACAGATGCTTAATCTAGCATCGTACCTTTGCCAAGGATTTTATATAAAGCGAGCACACTTGTGTCATCAACACTCTCACCCTTGCTCAACATGACAATACTTGATTCCAGGTTTATAATTTAATGGCTTGGTCCAAGATCTTTCCTCTTAATTTTAACGTTAAGTTGTTTTATTTTTATCATACATAAAGAGAGACTCAACTCATTGTCTTTCACTTTTTTAAGAATAATTCACCATTTTTAAACAAATAAAGAGATAAGGAAAAATACTTGATATCCTTGATAGTCTCCTCAGATTAAATGGACTCAGATCAGGAAGAGTTACAGGTACAATTTCAACTCAGTTATTATAGGAATAGAGAGCAAGAAGACTCTGACTAAGACAAGATGGAATAACCCACAAAGCATTATAAGAAGGCTCAGACCATCATTCATATTTTAAATAAAAGGAGAGAAAATTCAAAAGCCAGATTTAAAAATCTATTCAAGTTCTATTTAAGAGAAGACTTCCATTGGTTAAGTTCCAAAAAGATAGTAAAAGACCCTTTTTCAATATTCTTAAGAAAGGCAGAAAAGTTCATTGAAATTTCCATTTAATACATAAGATATTCAGAACGAAATGAGAATCATCGATGCTAAATTTTAACATATTAATTGGCTCTTTTACATGCCTGTGAGTGAAGTTCTGCAAGTCGAAGAAGTCCAAAACTTCTTCTCTTCGATTGATCTAGACAAGATTACATTGTTGCAAGAGCCTTCTGACCTGAGAGAATTAGTGATGACCCACACAAGTTTAAATGAACACCATAGAAATTGAAAGCTCAAATATAATAACCAGGCTCCCACCACTAACCTCAACTATAATGTAATTCAAGAGAGCCACCAGCTATGGATGCTGATCACGAAAGAAGAAGAGAAAGAGAGTGGTAAAAGAAGACCAAAACAACAAATGCAGGTACAAATTGAAGATTCAAAACTAGCAGAGAAAGAGGAGTATGAGCTGCAACTGAGGTTATCTCCATTAGGAAGCAAGACAATCAGATTTCCCAAGTAGAAAAGAATGCCCAACTCGAAGAATGGAAATGCGAATGCACAAAAATGACGAGTTAGTAAGCTGCGTGGGAGAGAAGTGCTGAATGAAACACCCAAAGACAAATACAATACCATTCCTAAAAGAGTCTACATGTCGTCCCTGACTGTTTTGATCAAGAGGAGAGGCCCAAGATGGCAGGAGTTACCATCTCACATAGCCAATCTTGCCTCCTTGCAAACTCTCATTTATGAAAGATATTACATTATTTTTAAATAATTATTTAATTTTCACTTTATATTACCAAAAGATGTTTAAGAGGAAATTGATGATATTTATTACTTAATTGACTTATTTTCTTATAATTTAAAATTAAATGGTTATATCCAAGGTTACGATTTCCAAAATAGCTATATTACACCACCGATGGCATGATGATAATTTTGGATCCTTTATTAACTACAACCTCTCCTTGATGATATTTCCCTTTCCCTCATGGCATCGACAATCCTGCAACCACTTGACAAAGGATTAGGGTTAGATCGTTCTCGACGTATATATATATATAAAATTTAAAATCATCAATGCTTTCATTTTCCAGATACATAAGAAAATCGTTCATATTTGCAGTTACAACATATAAATAAAAAACTCTTTTCCCAATTCACATTCTCATTAAAAGCAGTTAATCATAACTAACATAGCAACTATAATTTCGTTGTCGTAAATCAAGTTCAAGATGGAGGGGATGTAACATATATACAAACAAATATAGTTGTTGAAGGAGATTGTTGCCAACATAAGGAAAGAAAGCAACCATAGGAGTTTTTCTATAATCACTACTACATAGAGGGGGGTTTAAGATATTAATTTAAGACAAAATATTAATTTTTTCTTAAATATATATTTATTTTTAAATTATATTTTTGATTTTCTAATTGTTTTAAATTAAGACAATAATTTTTTTTAATTTTTTTCTAAAATAATTTTTTATTTCCCTCTCCTCATTCATTTTCCCTCCCTCATTTGACATGCATTTTCCTTTCCCCTCCCTCATTTGACATACATTTTCCTAAAATTATTTTATATTAGATTAAGGATTCTGAACCATAAGAATTTTGGTCTGTAATTGAAGTTTTGGATCTCGCTTGTAAGAATGTTTGGCTTTATTTTTTTCTGCTCAAGGTTGTTAAAGAGTTATTCGTAGAATGTAGGAAGTTTTTTTAATTCTTCAGCTTATTAAAATCACTCTGATTTGTTTCTATTTGCATCTGTAGGCTTTGAGAAAGATACATGCGGGAAACATGTAGCTTGGGGCATTTAAAAAATAATGCAGAAACACTCAAAAATTCTCTTGGAAAATTTATTGTTTTTTGTTTGCTCCGACCATGATGATCTTAATCTAGCAACTATGGGATTAAATTGATGTCATCTGTAAAGGGCTATTCAGTTTTTTTTGTAATCTAGGCCGAGGAGAGTAGCATCCCTCTCCCTATGCATGCAAGATCAAACTCTTGCACATATATTAGTAGAGAACTTGTGCCTAACCTTAAAGAAGCAAGGGCCTTGTTTCTTTGAAAATTTCTATTTTTATTTTATTTCGGTTTTCTATTTACGAACTTTCTTGAGGATTTTGGTTGGAAGAAGCAAGAAAATATTGTTTTTTTTCTTTGCAACATTTGTTTGATGTATAAGTAACCATTTCTAAATTGGTTTTTAATCAAGAGAAAAAGAAAATGTATTTATGTTTGCTTATGCAGAGCAGGTAGTAGGATGTTCTATTGTGGGAAAATAATAGAATATAAAAATTTAATTGTAATCTTTTTGTAGTTGATTTCTTCTGATTCAAAGATTTAATTGCTTTCCTGCTGTCAGTGTGAGGCAATTGACAACATGCAGAGATTATCATTTGTTATGATATGAATTTGCAATAAAATTGATATTTTTTTGTTTTTTTAGTCATATTCATTAATCATGGCGATCAAAATGAAGGTTGAATCTAGTGGGTTGACAAGAGGGCCATTTGATCATGCCACATTTTCTCATTATGAATTAACATCATGTAAATGAAGGCTAATGTTTGTCGAATTCTTGCTTTCTGCCAATACACCTAGTTATTTAAGTGTTGAAATTCTACTTCTCAAATCTGTAACAAACCCTCTTCTCAAATAATATATACATCTAACCATTATTGCAAAATTTACTCTTTTGTTCATTATTTTATATATGTTATATTTTTATTTATAAGCATTAAGAGTGTAACATGATAGCCAAATCAAATTATTATTTTTTATTAACATTTTCTATGTTGTGAGTATTGTAGTCACCACTACTCAATTCTCTTGATTAGTGTATGATGTTTTATCTACTATTCCCATTGTTCTTTATTTTGTACAAATTTTATATTTTTTTCTCTAATTATAATCATAATCATTTCAGTTTCTAAATCTGTAGAGATTTTATATAATTGGCTCTTCAATTATAATGAGTTTTTAAATTATGCATTACTTTTTGAAGGTTCTTTTCAAAAATATACTTAAATTTTTAGCAATTAATATAGATTCAATGTTTATAAATTGTTTTATATATTTTTAAATAATCTATATAATATTTATAAATTTATATGTAATAAATTGATTAAAAAATGAGTGTAGCAATAATTTTTTTATTACATATTTTAGATTATTATTTTTATTTAAAAAATATTAAAGAAAAATGGGTGTTAATGTTATATGTCTTTTTCAAGTTTTTATTTAAGAAATCATGTTTTTAAAAAAAAAATATTATGATTCTTTCAACTAAAAAATTTAGAAGTAGAGATTTATTTCCCCTCCCAACTTTAAAAAAGATAGAAATCAAAAGCTTTTGTACTTCAAAATATTTTATGATTTTCTTCAAATTAGAATTTAGTTTAATTTTAGAATATGAAATGATTTGCATGAAAATAAAAGGAAAAAGAAAATAGAAAAGTTGCTTTTATATTTAAATATTACTTTTTTTAATCTATTTTAAAACTACAATTAGTAATTGTTAAATTATTTTAAAATGAATATGTAATTTTATTTAATTCATTTGTATTGGATAATGTCTATAATTTTAATAAATTATTTAACAACTTGATAATTAATAATTTATGAATTTTAAAAAATTTAGAATGAAATTTAAGTTCTGAAAATATTGTACATGGTATTTAGCTTGATTTAGTGAAATTAGTAGATTATTTTTTTCTAATAATTTGATTAAACTTATTTTGCATTTTTACATTAGATTTATTTGTTTATTAAATATAAAATACCAAAAATATTGGAAAGATTAAAAAAAATATAACATCTCTTCTCAATTAACTTCAATCAACCATAAGAATATTCCAAACAACAAATTATTAGATTACACTTTTCAAATAAAGAATACACATTTTAAAATATTTTTTTATTTTTTTAATACATTTTTTCATATTGTCTCTAGAGAGACAATGTCTTTAATCCCAACTATTGTCTCTAAAGAGACAAAAGTGAAATTGTCTCTAAAGAGACAAAAGTGAAATTGTCTCTAAAGAGATAAAAATACTTATGTTTCATATTGTCTTTACAGAGAATTTTTTTTAAGACAATAATTTGAGACACTCGCTTAAAGACAATATTTAAGACAATACACAAGTTTTTTTTTTGTCTCAAGTTAAGACAATTTACTCAAAATTGTATTAACCCCCCTCCCCCCCCGCTATGTAGTAGTGAATTGTGGCCATAAAAAAAAGCCATTGCGTAAGCCTACATCAAAGAGTGGTGTTAAGAAAGAAGACAGGTTGTGGGTTGGTAAGCAATTTCTAGTATTGTTGTTGGAGACAGAAGAAGGAAGTTTGTAGAGATATTTGCATATCATAACAATACTTATTGTTGTTGCTAGTCAATGGTTTAGAATCCTACTGATAGAAGTTTTTGAGCTGCCTACCTCAAAAGGGTCATCCATAGCCAAGTGAAAAAGAGAAGAACATATATCTAACTTGTTAAAGGAAGAAGCTACCGAACGAAGGGAAATCACTTTAGCAAATTCAAGTGCAACCATAAGGTGATCATTAAAATTATTTTCAATGGGAAAAGTTGGTAAGCATGTTACGAAGGAAAAATAAAATTTGGAAGAAGTGTTAAATATTAAGCAATGTAATTCAAAATTGATAGCAAATTTAAGGGAGCTATGAAAGAAAAGATATGAATATTTTTGGGGAAAAGATCATCTAGAAAAAGAATTGGAAAATCTTAAGTAAAAGAATAAGGAGTTACAAGAAAGATTAAAGTTGTTTGACGAAATCAAAAAGAAGAATGAAGATTTGGAGGAAAAAGAAAATGATCTGCATAATAATGAGATATCAGGATTGAAAGAACAAAAGAGTCTGTTTGATGAGATACTTGTAGCCTACCAAAGGGAAAATGAATATTTGAAATCCAAGGCATCAGTTTGTGATGTCTCATGTAGCACAAAAGATTTGTGTTATTCATTTGATCAATCATTTGGTAGTTGCAATTTACCTGAAGCTGTTTCTGATAAAGAATGTAAGGATGAAAATGATAATGTGTTTGAATGTGCAAATATGATTAGTTGTTCTAAAAATAATATTGGTTTGAAAATCATGAAGAATATGGGATGCAATGGACAAGGATTAGGAAAGCATGAGCAAGGAATCAAAGAGCCAATTAAGCTAGTTATGAGACCAAAATTTGAAGATCTTGGGTATATTGTAGGTAAGGGAAATGGTACATGTACAAGTAAATTTGTTCAAGAAAAGCAATATGTGAATTGTTCACATTGTAACAGGAAAGGTCATATAAAAGATATGTGTTGGGATCTACATCTGTGTAGAATTTGGGGTTTTAGAAATCATTTATAAAAGATGTGTTGGCAAAGAAATTGGAAGAATGAATCTATGAAAGGATGCATGCAGTTGAATTTTGGATCAAATTGGCAACAAATTACAAGCATGTTGAAAAAGTTGTTCAAGTGCAAATATTCATATGGAAAAGAAGATATAAATCAAGAGAAAGGTGTTGGTCTTGCAAGACGAAAATGTAAAGCTACATATAGCGAGAAGATTTCCAGTTTGAAGTTTTGAAGATCAAAGTTCAAAGGTTTGTCACAGCGGTTAGAAAGAATTGGTGAGATTTGATAGTAAGAAGATCCAAAGATCTTGAAGATGATTTGAATTTATTATGCAAGTAATCAAATTGAGTGAGTTTAAAGACTTGGTTGTAGAGTTGAAAAAAATTTGTGTTCAAAATTAAGGGGGAGTGTTGGAACTAATTCTCACTTGAAACAAAATCTGATTTGAGAATCAAATGAAGATAAGGTTGTCAGAGCTTGCTCTTCACCAGCTCACTCCACTGCTTGATTGCAACTGAATAGATTGATCTCTCCACCGCCAGTTGAAGATTGTATTTGCTCCACCGCCTACAATTAGATGAAGTCTTATCACACCATAGGATATTTAAAACTTATCCTTATCCACTAAATACAATCTAATGTATTGAATTGCCTTACACTGCAAGTTTTATAACTACCATTTTGCAACTATAAAATAGAGTTGCTCGATGTTGTAAGAGATATGTGATAATAACCCAATGCCGATACCTGGTATTGGTAGAAATATACAGAGTTATGTATCTACCTCTGTAATTGTTATGAATCAATGGATATAATTTTGTAGCAACAATCTGATTAGTTTTATATTTTGTCACTGTCTTGATGATTATCTATTGTTGTTGTCTGTTATCAATATTGCTATATGGTATTCTCATTTCCCTCTGATCCTACAACAACGACTTTGTTGAGCTACAAATGTAACGGCCAATCACCCACCATATGACGTAAATTTTATCGGTAACAGATCTACGTGTCACTTTTGTAATGGAAAACTCTCAATGGATCTTCTGGGTATATATAATATATTTGGTGTGTACGTTTCCACATTTTTTTGATAGTCCACATGTTTTTTACTATGTAGTATTTATGTGGGTGCAACTACAACGCTGGGGATTAAGCATACCTTGTCGCCATATTTAGATCGTCACTTAGCTACCCAAGATTTCCTTACTAGAGTGAGCTTCAGTTCAGATGGAAGTGGGTACAACAATCTCACTGCCAAGAAAGTTGTGTGTCCCTTGGGTTCATGGCATTGAGATGATGTTCTTTTACCCCTTTAGGGTCAGGCTTAATCGACACACTCTAAGTGTTGACCATTTAGGTGGATGGATAATGTGGGCCCCACTTATTCTGTATCTCTCCTATTTTCGTAGACTGATTTTCCATTCCCTGTTGCCATTTCCATTTCACTTTTCACTATTAATCCCACATGCATTGGGTGAGAGTAATCGAAGGGAAAAAGGGATTATAAGTTTAAGCTAAGATACCAGAAGGCAATCATTTATAATATGTTATCCAATTGTATTTTCTAAATTTGAATAAAGTGAATTAAGATATTTTTTTTAATCATATTGGGTTTACTTTTATTATTATCGGTGAATATATTTAATTGTAAGGGTGAAATTATATTTGACAAGTAGTGATAGGATTTATTAATTGTAAGGGTGAAATGATTGGATTTATTAATTGTGAGGGTGAAATTATATTTGAAAAGTAATGATAGGATTTATTTTACATAATTATAAGGTTGAAAATAATGTATTTTTAATAAGGATATTTTTTTAAAAAAAATTGTGTTTAATTATATTTAGTAAAAAGTTATTTTACTTTATTTAATGTATTTAAAAATTATTTTTATATTTTTTTTATAGAAGTTATTTTTTACTTAGAAATATATTTTTACTTTAAGAATAATTTAATATTTTTATTTAATTCATATTGTTTATTATAGTAAATTTATTTTATTTATTAATAATTAATTTTGAATTATAAAGTATATATAGATGTATAAGAAATGGTTAGAAATTTTACAATTTTAATAAGTATACAAATTTCAACAATAATATATAAATTTGACAACTTTATGATAGATAGTTTAAGGAAATATATTTATCTCATATAGTTAATATTTAATTTTAAAATATAAAATATATAGATAGATATATAAAGTAATGTTTAGAAAATTTATAATTTTAATAAATATAATGTATTTACTAACATAGTAAATTTGAGAATCTTATAATTGATAATTTAGAAAAAATAGATATCTTAAGTATGTCTATCTAAATAAAAAAAATTACAAATTATATTTTATTTAATTTTTTATTAGATGTCATAAATTAATATTCTACCAATTAACATTTAATTATTAAATGCCATAATTTTTTCTTTTTCTTTTTGCTATAATTGTATTACAGACAAGCTCCTATTTTTTTGTAATCTAGCTTCAAAGTCTAACCTACGAACTAGATATAAAGTACAAACTACCTAAATTTTGAAGTAAATATAGACTCTAAAACCTAATCTACTAGTGGGCTCTAAAGGTGGAACTTCATCAACATTTATAAGTCCAAACTTCTAGAAGAATCTAAAATTTGGTCTATTATGGACAACTTAACTCTGAAAAACCTACCATTGTAGGATTCTAGACTCTAGTGTTTTTTTGTATAAGCCATGTGCTATGGAATTTCAAACTACATACTTCATGAATATAAAGCACCCATGGAGCTCTCTAAACTTTCATACCATATTTCAACTTTGTAATTATGTTGTCATTAACTATTTTTTCTAGCCTCCAAGTGAATATTGCATAAAATTTTTGCATAAAATTTTACAACCTTGATAAAGCCTATACTTCTAAAACTTGTAAAAGTATCCATGTAATATAAATGGTTGATTTAGGATTTCAAAATTGTCAAAAAATGTAATCAAATAAATATTCATTTTTTATTTTGGTGGGACAAATTTTACAACACTAATAAAAGTTGGGGGGTTGCGAAGGACAATTTCAAGTACCTATTTGTGTTTTAGTATAGATCCTAATATTGATATCTTAACTCTACACAACTATCACACAAAATATATTATATTTCAAGTTCTTCAATCTAAAGGTCTATGGAAAATTTTAAGTGAAAAAATGTAATTAGAATATTTTCCATACTAGGGATGAGTTCAGATAGTTGATTTTTTCCCACATAATGTAGGTTTTCAAGAGCTATAATAAAATAGTTGCTCGAGGCCATGCTCATCACAAGTCTATATTGTATAGGTTTCATGATTTTTAATCTTCTTATGGATCATCACACATCACCCACATAGTTCTTTAAGAAAAAATTGGCACACAAGGTCTAGACACCTCAATTCACATAGATGGATCCTCCATCAACTTTTTCTTCATCACTACTTACTTTTCCTTCATCCCATAAAGATACCTTTGCACTCAAGAATACTTTAGACGATGGCCATATTCTTCTACCAACAACACCACCTTCTCCTACTCATATTTTTTTATTTAGGCTCATAGTGCTATTGAGGAGGCTAAATATTTAGTTGGTAATCCTTTAAGTTATTGTCACACTCACTCACAAACTTCTAGTACTAGTCTTTTTAAATCATACTATATCTATTGATCCACAAATTTTCTTAGAGGCTTCGCATATTCTAGAGTGGTATTATGCTACATGGTACAAATAAGTATTATTCCTAAATGAAGAATCACACATGGGATTTAGTTTCTCTTCTTAAGGGAAGAAAGATGATTTGGTGTGATTGGATGTATTGAACCAAGTTTGTAGTCGATGGTTTTATTTAAAGGTATAAGACACATCTTGCATCTAAGGATTTTTCATAGTTTGGGGGTTTTGACTACTCTGAGATATTTTCCCTTATTTCACAACACCTCCATTGAGGATTTCTATCTACAAAGTATTTATTTTCTTGGGATAATGATGTAGACATATTGACTAAAACTTTAGCTTTGCCTCATTGTCTTATGTTATGATATATTATTGGGTTGAGTAATTTATCCTTGGATATACTTGAGTCCTCATTCCTTTGTATTAGTCCTTTTTTAAGAGAGGACTTTTTTCTATAGGGTGTTATCCTTTACTTCATTTGTGAGATAAGCTTATTTGTACATTATTACCTTTTTTTTTATTTTTTAGACTACAGGAATCGGGTAGCACGACCCCCTATAAACTACAGTGTGCTTGGTAAACTTTTTAACGTGACCGGTGGTGCTGGCGCGACACGCCCTCCGGTACCACGGGGGTGGGGGAGACTAGACCTCGTGACCAACCTCCTGCAACAGGAAAGATTTAGCCAACCGAGCTAGGGCCCCAACCCCATACATTATTACCTTATTATTCCTAGTTGTTGGGACTCATTTTTTAGTGATTAGATTACTCCCCAATCATCACTTAAGGGGGGTGTAAGTGTGAATTTTTTTATTAAACCTACCTAGTTTACTTTTACCTAGTAGATCTATTCACACTAGCTTAATATCACTTATAGATTTTCTACTTTTTTTTTTGTCAAAAGGGACATTACACATGTCCTCACACTTGTCCCAAGTTTTCTACATGTGTCACACTTCTTGGAGGCTTCGTTAGTAGTTTACTCATACCTTCATTCTTCTTCCTTGTCTTACAAATACAAAGAGTTCATTGTATATTCTTGATTTAGTTGTATAATATATTTTGACATATTTATGTGCATATTAATTTATAAAATATTTTATATTTGATATTCATTTCACTACTACTCCAACAAGATAATCCCTTCTCCAGCCTTTTTTTGAGACAATACATATCTTTTCTTTATCTTTTGGATGTGTACACCAAGTGGTAGCATATCCTCTTGGAACAATAGAAGGTATGACATTTGGTATTTTTCTAAGTGATTATAAAAGTTTCTATTATGTGATTGATGTATTGGAGATAATTGGATTTATTCCTCTATAATTTCAAAGTTACAAGGTTTGGAACATTGTCCCATTAAGCTTTCTTCATCTCTTTTTTCTATCATTAAAAAGACCTCATTCATGTATTATTTTATGTGGCTTTGAGATCAATATTTATTTTATCATATGGAACTATAAATGGAGGGTAATTTACTTCCTTTTGTATTGATATGTATTATTTATTTTGAAGGATTTAATATGTCAGGTTCATGATTAAATAGTGGAACAAATCAAGATTTGGTAATTTTCTTGGTAGAAGAAATAGATGTGTGAGATATATAATGATACTACTTTAAGATAGTTTGGTATCATTGAGCTTTCCACTTTTTAATTATGATTTGTTTCATTTTATTGCATGATTGGATAGTCCTTAATTGAATCTCCATTTATGATTACATCAAATCTCTAAGACCTTACCTAGACAATCAAAGATGTGATAAAGAATGTAAAAAAAAATTTATTATATTTAAGAATTGAAGGTGACAAGAAAATGGACATAATAGATGAGAAAATGAATTCTTTGCATGCTATGAATATCAACTTAGGTGATCTCAAGGAGATGCATTTCCACCTCAAGGATTTATTTCAAGAAACTAGATCCTTGGAGGAAAGTCCACATAAAATTATAAGAATGATAAAGCATATAACATAATAAGAAATATCATTGTGTGATAAATATACATAAGAACATAACTTGTAGGTAATCATTAAGGCATACACAAAAAATTTCTCCTAGGATATGAAAATAACAAGAATAACCATAAATTCTTGATAAGGATCATGCAAGAAGAGAAATCATAAAAATATGTTTATAGTGTTGCCTAATCAATGTGGACAAGTGATAGAATAAATATGGACCTAAAGGAAAGATAAAGATAGTGTGAGTATCAATAAGATGTAAAATATGTAGTTATGATAGGGATCATAATATGTAATTATAATATCTACATGATAGGGATCATAGGTATGATAAGTTTCATAAATCATATGTATAAGATGAAAAACATTTAAGAAATCAAGAAAATAAAAAAAGACATATAAACAGAGTAAGGAAGGGTAACAAAGAAACATAGGTTTGGGTGACGTAGGCATTTTTGTATTCCTTGCATGCTTATCTGGGTCCAACTCAGGGTGTAAGGTATAATAATTGCAGTAGGAAGGATGATTTCAATGTGGGATGGATGATGTTAGCCTTGGCGGGTTTCATTACCTCATACGCCTTTGTGACTTGCTGCTATCATTTTAATGATTTGACATTGGTGGGGGACTTAATAGGAAAGCATCTTATACCTTGGGATATTGCTATTTATTATGTATTGATAAGTCCTTTATGGAATTATTCTCTAACTTCTTTCTTTCTTGAGATGGATTATTTTATCAATGATACACTTCTCGAGGGAAGTCTATATGATGTGACAATAGATCCTATCTCCTCTGAAGCCAAGGATTTCAGGCTTAATTCCATCATGCATCTCCTCTTCATTGTGCCCCCGCGTGTTTCCTAAGCTAAAATCTTTTAGAAATCATTTTAATTAGAGTTTGGGCTACTATTGGTTCCTTCTTTTCATCATTAATGATTGCAACACCTACTCTCACATAGATTGTGAGTTTTCGTATTGGGCTACTAGAATTTGGCAGTAATTTATCCACCCTCCAACTTAATTCATGGATCCTACTAGATCTTTTTGGATATTGTGTGATGATAGTGCCCTGCTAGCGGAGGTCTTGTCTGCTATTTTTTTGCCAAATCGTGGTAACAACTATATTATTGCCTTATTTATTAATTTTTTACCCACTAATTTAACTATTGAGAAAGGTAATTTTTATTTCTTCTACCACTACCACTGTAACTCCATGGGGGGTCCCAAGAAAAGGTTGGAGTCGTTAACTTGTGTTACTTTACGGTAGAACATTGAGCTCTAGAAGCTCTTCGAGGAGGCTGGTATGACACCATTATTTATGGTGATGCATCAGTCTAATGACGACATTACTACTAAGTTTTACAATTCATGGAGAGAGGATAGAGTTCATATTGGCAGTATAGGGTTTAAAGTGTCCACTAAGATGATTACCGTTGTGATGGGTCTTCAGTACAGTGGCCTAAGGGTGTCCAAAATAAGCAATGACAATTACTAGAGGTTTATGGATAGCTTCCTTGAAGGTGATGAGAAGCTAGAGAGATGTCAAAATGGCTATGATAGAGAGCGCCTCCTAGTTACCTATGGGGTTGTTAGTGTTGGAAGAATGAGTAGGTTATCTATATGTTGTCATTGATGTCACCATGTTGGTAGATGTTGGTAGCTTAGTCCGGTACTCTAAAACCGGTGCATATAACTGACTTATCTTCTTTGGTGGTTGATCTGATATTCTAGATCGCATTTCTTCGCAGTTGATATCTTCTAGTTGTGGTTTTGGAAAAATAACTTCAGGAAAATATGTTGGTATGAGGATTTGCAGACTGAATAAAGGCTTTCTGTGATAAGAATTTTTTTCTTAACAGTTGTGTGTGTGTGAAATTTGTAAAGTTAGTATCAACACAAACCTTAATGAAACGATTTATATTAAAGATAAAAAGCAAATAAGCTACTCTAAATTGTAATAAAATGAATCTTTTAAGAACGTCTCATTGTTCTCTATTCTTAAAGATTCTTTTAACCTTTTGGCCCTCATATTTCTATGTGCACAAAGGCTATTAGAATGACACTTAAGAAATGCGATTAGTATTTAACATGCAATCTAATTAAATTCCTACATGAAACTAAATGGTAGAAATGATGATGGATATTATGATGAATGGATGATGATGATTATGATGAATGGACAAACGGTGGTGGATAATATGGTAGTAATCTATATGATTCTATATATGAATCTACATATGCTCAAATGCAGACTATCACAATGCTAATCTAAAATGCAACTATGATGCAATGGAGGACATAAAATGCAACTACATATGAAGCAAATTGTTAGTCTAAGATCTAACTATGATGCAAAACATGATGTAAAAACTAATTATAAGACTCCAAAGTGCTCCCAAGATCAAATGATATTCCTGTATGATAACTCTATTCAAAAGTGGATGCAAAATACAATGCCAAAGGGTTGTATTTATAGCCTTTTCCAAGCATATAGTGAGGTGGAAATAATCAACGGTCCAGATTTAAACAAGAAGAATGGATGGTGGAGATGGAGAGAATCAAGATGTTGTCCCCTTGACCAAAGACAACATGCCATTTGGATGGAAGAATCTCTTGACCAATGGGAAACATGCGATTTGGATGGAAGACTCAAGTGTGTGAAGAAAAGACCATGTGTTTTTAAAATTGGTGGAAGTGTGTGAGGAATAAGCCATGTGCTTTTAAAATTGGTTGAAGATAATTCTAATAAAAAATTAGAATTATTTAATTTCATTTGACCTTGGTGAGGTGGCACAAAAGGTTGTAGACATGTGCTTGAATTCCTAATCGAGATTAGTGAAGATTAATTAAATAAAATAAGCTTAGGGAAATTTGTTTATTTAATTAATTTAGAAGAATATGATTTTAGATTTGTAGAATTAGAAAAGGGTGAACAATATAAATAAATTGGGAATTTATTTATACGTAGTCGAATATTAATTAAATAACTAGTATTTAATTAATTAAATGCCATGACCATTTTTAGGTGTATACATTTTTCCCCTCTTTGAAGTAATGTGTTTACACGTTGCTTCAAAGAAAAATTTGATACCGATGCCCAAAAAAGTTTTCAATGCCCCAGACGATGCCCCAGACGTTGATTTTTTAGGTACTGATAGATATATGCCCCCTCAAGAGATAAATCGGTGAAGTTTGGAATTTTGATGATTTGTCGATGATTTGATGATTGTGTGATGATGTTACAATGATGTGATCATGATCCAACATTAAACCAATGATACTTTGATATCAGAAATGATTTATATCTCAAAATTTGATTCTAAGCTTGCTCCTTTAATAGTTTTGATTAGTTAAAGCCCATTTTTGGTAAAAAATAAATAAATCCCACCATAATTCCCTCCATTAACCTTTAAAAAGGTAAAAAGTGGGAAAAGTGAATTCATTTGCACATTGTGAGTTTGGAGAATTTGGAGAGTGAAGAGTTAGAGGAAGATGGTGATTCCATATCACAAGCATCGTTTCGAGCTCATTTTTTGCCATGGTCACCCTGCTATAGCTAGACTCAGGTACGCATTACGAGAAACCTCCTTTAGTCATTTTCCTACATTTTATTGGTGTTTTGAACTTGGTAGATAGGTGTTGTAGGCCATTTAAAGTCATTTTTGCACTTTTGGGGGGGTATTTTTGCTGTTTTGGAGTCATTTTTGGGTGTATATGAGAGTTTTGGTGCTTCTTGTGCCTGAAATGGCACTTTTTGGGTCCCACATGGTGCTTTTTTCTAGTCTTTTGGTGCTTCATGTAGCCTTTATTTCATGTTTTAGCCTGTTTCAACACCTTTTGCTGATTATGTGGCACCTTTTGTTGATTTTGTGGCGTCTTTTGCTATCAAGTGGGGGTGTTGGCAAGGTTTGTCTTTGATGATTCCTGATGATTTTCCCTGTTGTTTTGCCTATCTGACGATATGTGATTGATTAAATTCCTCTTGGTTATGTCAAATGTTGCATTGTTGATGTTTATTGAGGCTTGTATAATGTTCATGAATCATGTTAGTCGTTGCGTTGTGTTGTTTAGTGATACTTTTGACTACTTTTAGTTTGATTGTGTGATGTTCGTTGCGTGATTGATGTTTGATAAGATAGTTGATGATTTGATCTCATGATAGGTGAGAGTCAAATGATAGGATAACTTGATGATGTATTGACCTCATGATAGGTGAGGATCGATGGTAGGATTGATGATGTATTGAACTCATGATAGGTGAGGATCGATGATAGGACTAATGCTTGATCAACCTCATGATAGGTAAGGATTGATGGTAGGATTGATGATGCATTGACCTCATGATAGGTGAGGATCGATGGTAGGATTGATGATGTATCAACATCATGATAGGTGAGGATCGATGATAGATTTACTGATGATTGTCCTGGTTGATTTATTTGATGATTAATTTGATAGATTGACTGATGATCTTGATTGAACATGATTTGTTTGATTGGTGATCTTGATGGAACCTGATGTGATTGATTGATAATCTTGATTGAGCTTGATTTGCTTGATGTAATGCTGATTTGTTTGTCATGATATGATTAGGAGGACCTTGATGTTCTCCAGTCTTGGGAGCGTTTCCCGAAGACGTGGGATATGATTCGTCAGTTGACACAGGATGATTTAGATATTATCGTGCATTGTGGTTTGACATAATTGTTAGATATACCTCAATATAGGATTAATAGGGATTTGTTGACTACTTTAGCGAAGAGGTGCCATAGTGACCACAACACCTTTTATCTAGCTACTAGGGAGATGACAGTTACTCCCAAGGATGTGTATTGTAACTTTCAGATTCTAGTGGTTGGCGAGATAGTTGTGTATGACAAAGTAGAGCAAGGTGAGACCGATGCCTTGTGTAGGATTTTCTGAGATGATCATGTTTCAGGCTGTTGGGTCCCCTGGTGGGAGATGATCAGGAGATATGATCCTCTACCATGTGTTTTGTCTGGGTTTGTTGGCGGATTCCTTTATCTTGACCATAGGTCCAAGGGATTATCAGTGGGCTGGGGTTGGGTATTGGAGCGTATGATGTTGGAGGGGACCATATATGCATGGGGTTCTTGTATGTTAGCCCATTTGTATCATGATTTGCACCAGGGTGTTTATTGTGGGGCAATGAGCCTCTCTTCTGGAGATACATTGTTGTAGATATGGGCATGGGAGCATATAGCGATCACTCGGCCAGTGGGAGATAGACATTGATCGGTGGGTAGACCTTATGTTTTCAACAACACCGGTCCGTGTGTCCAACATAAGATTGGAAAATTAGATTATTGGAGACATGTCTTAGATGATCTGGAGACTATGACATGGTGCCCTTACTTAGATGGTGAGGTGTGGCCAGAGGATCAGGTGGAGATGCCCTACATGCTCTTATCGCGATACTTGATGGGATGAACACATTCTATACTCAATAGATCTTTGTATTTGTGGGTTTTTCATCATTTTGGATCAGTTCAGGCGATGCCTTAGGTGGTTGTCAGTTATTCACAATGACAACAGGATGTGCTTGAGTGGGGGCCTTTCTTATCTTATGATTCTATTTGTATCAAGTATTATACATTGGCACCATGTGTGTGGGATTATGCTCCACAAGTTGCAGATGCTGGGATGACAAAGGATTATTCTGAGTATTTATGCACACATCCCTTTCTAAGGTTATATAGTCTTGATGAGCCATTTTTTCCAGTTGATGATGATGATAGGGCACTGCCTCAGGCACTGAGACAGAGGGGGGATGGAGAGGAGGAGAGTGATATTGGGGATGGAGGGGATGGTGATGGTGTTGAGGGTGGTGGTAGGGGTGGTGATGATGGTAGCGGTGGTGGTGATGATGGTGGTGGTGGCGATGATGGTGGTAGCTTAGGTGCAGGGACACTAGGTGCAATTGGTAGTCACTGTTGATGGGTGTTTTTACACACTTTATCAACATAGGTAATACGTATGTGCACTACCTCTCTTGAAAGGAAATCTTCCAGTAGCAAGTGGCTGAAAATCTCCCCAAGGTCTCTTGGGTGTCAGGTCATGACTTGCATGGAATTCCTCAGTTGATATTTGATGTGATTTTGCTGATAGTCACGGGGCAGACTTACGTAGTTGGATGCAGAATATATCTTAAATTTTGAAGTCCTTGAAGTGGGAGCACGATGTCATTTATTGTAGGTTCAAACAACAATTTGAAACTTTAATGTTTTCTTTAAGTTTGGCTTTACAATGTGTAATGAACCTTGGCATGGACTGCTTCTTGAGAAAAGGGAAAAGAGCAAGGAAGAGAGAAGGTTCCTGGATCTGCAACTCACTATGACCAGTGATCATGGAGGTTCTGCTATGGACAACTCCCTTTAAACATAATTCCACTTAACCAAGAAATCTACAGTATCGTGAAATTTGTGCTATCTTCAAAGGTCTACGAATATTTTACCATTCATCCACCATTTACATGCATTAATAAAGATAAAGATTTAAAGAGAAGCTTTAAATTTCAGCCCATGCTAACTTTGCAAGGCCATTCACCAGTAGCAAACAATAAAAAGTATGGGCTAGAAGGCATCAACACAGTAGAAATTTCTATAATCACAGAACAACATGACTAAAGTCTATCTAAGCACTTTGAATCTAACTTAAAAAAAAACATAAATCTAACTAAAGCATTTAATAATGGAGATTGAACCATGAAACATGTGGGGAAATCAAAAAATGCACCAAGTCAATATATTTTCATTATAAATTTCAGCAGCATGTCTTTACAACAACTTAACTCTCTTTGGAAATGAGAGGAGACCCCCTATTTATAGTGTTTATAAAGATCAATGAATGGCCAAGATTGATTTTCATTTTGTGGCCAAAATTCACTAAAAAATAGGGTTTCACCTACCCCTAAATATATTACAATTTAAAATTACATTCTTGTCTTTTCCCTATTTTGTCCTTTAGTGACAACACTGTAGCATTTTGTATTTTGTTGATTGCTCTTTTGTTGTAGCTATTCCTTTAGGAGCTCTTCAAATATAATAGGGCTTCCCTCCTGATTCTTCAAAGCTGCATATTCCATAAATTTTAGAATGACTAGCTGGAGCTTGTCTACCTCAATAATCTCAGACCGTAGCATCTGGTAACTCCATTCATTTGCATTATCCTCAAGCTTCTTCCAGTCTTTATCATACTTTACAGCTTGATCCCTGAACAACTCTAACTGGCCAAAGGAATGGGTGGCGAAACTCATGAATTCCATTGTTATCTCATTAGACATCCCATCCTCCATCTTCTTCTGAAAATAAGGCTTTATCTTCTCTGGATCCATCTGCACTGTGGGCATGTCATATTCTGTCATCAACTTTAGATATCGGGCATAGTCTGCCCTAGTTTCCTTGACCTATTCGATGGCTGGATCCACTTTATCAATTATTTGTTCCAACCTTTCCCTTCTGTTATCGAAATCCCACCTCCACATGTCCACCAACCAATGATCATCTCTTTTGAATGCAAGCTCCTTTTCCCATGTGGTCTTTGGTAACTGGAGGATGGCCTCAATCTTTGGAAAGGT
Source organism: Sequoia sempervirens (assembly GCA_007258455.2). Taxonomy (NCBI): domain Eukaryota; kingdom Viridiplantae; phylum Streptophyta; class Pinopsida; order Cupressales; family Cupressaceae; genus Sequoia; species Sequoia sempervirens. Next base: position 42,634 of record VDFB02000141.1, on the reverse strand, counting down.
GGAATCATATGTTGCAGGGAAGTCAGTGTAGAGCTTCTTTGTGCTCTCCAGAGATTGCTGCAGATCCAAGAACTTGTTGGCTGTCCGAATAGCCCGGCTGATACCCATGTTCCTGACGTACAAGACCTATCAGAATTAGCTCTCTGTAGTCTTGTCCAAGTTCTTTCTCTTTTCTAATTTGTCAATTTGTTCTTTAGACAATAGTTGGGGTGGAGCTGCGGATGTGGTAGGCATGTCATCCACTGAAGACCATTGCTGGATGTAATCCGTCATGGTGGCCACCTGTGCTTTAAGTTCATCCTTTGAGATCTTGTCTTGTTTTATCAGGTGCACCACTGTAGCCACTTACTCTTCAAGATGTCCCACCTTCTGCTCTCTGGTAGTAGTCCCCAAATTAATGGTGGAATCATTATAGCTTACACCCTCCTGGCCTACCATGGGTGTTGCTATCTGTGCAGTTCTGGACCCGGAAGCATCCATTGTTACCTTAGATCTAACTTTAGGCTTCTTCTCCTTTCTGGTTGAAATTTGTGCTCAGGCTAGGATAGCCTCTAGCCTCGCTCTTTGATCCTTAGGAGCAGGAGTTTTCTTCTCAAGTTGCCTCTCTATCCATTCAAGCATGGGATACTTTCCTTTTGGCGACTCTTGATTACCTTCACGCTCCCCTATTCGGACTTCTGTTTGTGCACCTTTCATTTTGGTGTTGTCTCCCTCTTCCTCATCAAAATATTGGATAAATGTGAGGCGTTTGACGAGAGGTTTGGTAATCAATTGCCCTTGGGGACTTCCTTCTGTCTCAATTTCCTTCTCCTTTATTTCTTCAATCTATTCATCCTTGTGCATGTACTCCTCGGGCTTGTCCTCTTTTATATCTTCTTCTCTAGGAGGCGGTGGCACAATATCTAGTTGTTTTTCCCTTGTAGGGATTTCTACATTTTTTTCTGTCATGTTGCCCTCCTGTTCCTTCCTGGGAGGTGACCTTTTTGTCTCTTCTTCATCATGTTTCAACTGCATGGCCATTTATTCTTCAAGATCATCATCGAAAGTTTGTATGATGACTCTACCACCGGCGTCCTCCTCCTCATCGCCGCTCTCGGAAGAGCCTGTTCCTCCCTCTTTGTAGGCCACCCTGTCAATTTGTCGATGTTCATACTTTGGTTGTTCATGGTACTTGTCGGCTTCCTCTTCAATAGGCTTCGAGGCTTATTGCTCCCGCCTCTCCAATTCTTTAGAGATCAACATCGTAGCCTCCATTGCTGGTGGTCCTGTGGGAGGTTGCGAGGGTGCGGCAGTAGCGAGGACTTACGCTAAGGCAGCCTGAAGGGTGGGGTCTATAAATATTTGGGAGAGCTCGAAAGGGAGATTTTGCATGTGTTTTGAGAAAGCCTCAGGCAATGTGGGAGTGGGTATTGGTGCTGTTACTGTGGCTAATGGGAGTGATATGGTGGGTGACATGGTGGCGGAGGAAAGAGGAGTAGTCATAGTGGAGGAAGAGTCAATCACTATTACGGGCTCGACCAGAGGTGAAGGGGCAAGATGGACTGAGATATCTACTACCGGCGGGGACGTGGCGACAATGGCCAGGGAGACAGACAATGGGGCGGTTGAGACAGGGGGAGCCGGAAGAGGTTCTAGGTGATCTATCCTTTCTTCCTCACCTTCTTAGATTCGAGGCTGCTCCATGGTGCCCTCTGTTCGATTGGGATTCTTGGAAGGTGAGCCTCATGAATCTTTCCTTGTGTATACCTTGGGATTTGGAGACTACTCCATTTCCGTTCCTTTCCTCTTCTTCGATCCAGTGATCGTAGGAGATTTGGATGTCCCACCCGTTGAAGTTGTGGCGGCGACATCTTCGGTGGTACTGGGCTCACTCTTTAGCCCTTCATATGTTAGGACCATTCCTTGTTGCTTTAGCTGGGCCACTTGTCTTTTAACCCATTCTTCAGTTCGGGCCACGATGGGTTTAGTCACAATGTCAAGGTCATCGACCTCCTGCTCATCCAAATCAATTGCAAGCAGTGGTAAGTTAGAGACTGCATTATACCTGTGATCGATAACTGTGCTTTCATCTTCCTAAACTTGATCTGGTATAGGGAATAGTTGCACCCTTCTTACAAAGTATGCAGTCATCCTCATGTAGTGCCTGACACACACCTCTTTGGCGTCCTGAAAATTTTCCCAGAAATCCTCAACATGATGCAAGTGGGTGTACTCTGGTCCCAGTGCTTTCCTCACATCCCCATACGGGTCCATCCGTAGGCGAGTAGTGTGTAGTCGGAAGTGGTACTCTACCAATTCCTTTTCTGAGTTCCCAACACACTGGGAAGTTTGCAATTTATACATGCCCTTACTGAAGGTCAAGGGATAAGAGATCCCTTCCAAATGTTTTTTGTTGAGGATGGTGTGCACATGCTGTAGCTACCAGGAGAGTTCCAGTAGTATAATCCGGTTGTTGGGGTACTGAGGCAGCTTGTTTGGGCTTTCAGTGAAACCCTGGGCATGAATGTAGGTGAATTTGGGAAATTGCAGGAACAGGAAAGCACATTGCTTTAGGAATGCCCGCGTGCTATGAGAGACCCTCCTCTCAAAATCCCCTCTAAGTAGTCGGCTGATGTGACCAATGAAGGCGTCATTGACCTTGCAGTATTCCTTTTTAAAGTTCCTAAATTGGAGCTAGGGATATCAATCATAGGCTTTCAACTTCTGGCCTGACTCCTCTTCAGGTGCCATAAATAGTCCGCTATACTTCCTTTGCTCCGCCAGTGAATAGACCAGATAGGAGGTCATGTAGAATTTGGAGCTCTTTTTTACATTCATAAACTGCTCATGGAAGCAGTTGCTAATAATTCCTCCCCAGTAGAATGAGGCTTTTGTGGTGACATCTTCGTTCCCACGGATGATTTTTTCAATGAAGTACACCATCCATTTCTAAAAAAATGTAGTAGAAAGAAGGCCCATTAACCATCTTCGTATGGTCACTAAGTTGTGATAGTCTTCATGGAAATCGCTACGAAAGAGTTCCTGAGGGACCTTTGCAGCACTGCCCCTTTTCTCCTTGAGCCAAAACTAGTTTATGAACCTTCTACAACCCATCGGATCTTCATTCCAAGTTGCCTTTCCCTCTTCCGTCATGGGCACTTCTATTTCCTCAAAGGTAGGGATGTGGAAAGTTTTCATGATTCCCTCAGCTGGCGTGTCAGCGAGAATATTCCCATCTTTGTCAACGATGGTCCTTGTCTTGGGCTGGTAGGCTTTCCAACAGGCCATGACTAGTTCAGGGGCAATGAGAGATGGGGGGAAGTCTACAACTTTTGCAATTCCACTCTGCCTGATTAATCTGGCATTGTCAGTCCTTGGGTGAATTCTGACCCTTCGCTTAAATTCATGAATATCGATATGGCCAATATTGGTGTTTGTGATTTCCTTCCAGTTTGTGGTGATTTTTGATCGTAGAGGTTCACCCTGGAATTGAAACTTCATCTGGTCTTTATCCTCCTTCCCACAAGGAGTCTTGCCTGATTTATTTCCTTTGTCCTTCTCTACAGTTCCCCTCGAGGGTCCTGCAAGCATGGACATAATGAGTACAACTTCTTGAAAACATTATCATTAGCCAAAATCCCGTGAACTAAATAAAAGTAGACATCATATGACTAATAAAGTTAAATATTTTCCTCTTAGATGTCATTAGTTACTTTTAAAGGGTTTTAGACAATCCGGGCTCAGGGGGTGGAACTCCCTAGGAGGAATGTTATTTGAATGGGGCAAATAGGCCGGGGTGATCCAGGTGGTTTCTCCCATCTTCACATTTTGATGGTTCGTGGGGCTCATGCTGAAGAGGGCCAAACTTTAGCACATGGGTAGGCATTACTTTTGGGGCTGCCGGAGGTTCAAGCCCAGAAAGCTGTCTGCAATTCGCTGTCTCCAAAGGCCTAGGGAAGATGGAGTTCTGGGGTTCGGGACCCGAAAGGATAAAAGATGGCAGGTGGTTTAGACCCGAAGAGGTGGAAAGTTGCCGATGTCTCACCTTTTGGGAATGAAAATCCAGAAACAGAAACTCGGATGGAGCGACCTGGAGGACCGGATTCGAAGGTTTGTTCGGCCGAAAACTTTCTGTGTTAAGGTTTTGGGAGGCAACTGGTTGGTCGGAGTCCAGAAGGACGTGTTGAAATGGCTGTTGCAGATTGCTTATCATACCGACGACAAGGAGAGACCTGAAGTCTGGATGGCGGAGTGCTGGCAAGGCTTCGCCGCTAGAAACAGTGAAGGGCGAAGGGAATCCTGAGAATGATAGCCTGACAAATTGGACCAGGAGGACACGAATGCAGTCCGAAAGTTTGTGAATTTTAAGTGAGTGGAAATCTTGGATCCAGGGCCCGGGGGCCAGAAAGATGCAACACCGCGGCCGCTCGAAACTTGATTTTGCAAACCACCGGTGAAGGGGATCTCAGAGCCCAGAGGGAAAATTTCGTCGACAGTTGGCTGTCAAGAATGTGAGGTCAAAGTGAAATTTCAGACTCGGAAGTCCAGTGGAACGGGCCCGGCGGGGATGAAGGCAGCTCAAATTTTCCACAAGTTTTACTAACAGTAGAGAGGGATTTGGGCTCCAGAGTTCGAGAAGGTGGAAGCCTTCTATTATTTGGGAACTGCTAACACTTGGAGGAAACGCATCCAAGGAAACTCAGCGGGGTAGGCCCGCTAGGTCCCAAGGCCGTTGGCAGAGGAAAACTGCCAAGGAGGTTCCGTAAGGCATTAGGACGTAGCAAAATTGGAGGGGACGATATCCAAAAAACTCAACATGAGAGTTTAGAGGCACGTTGACCACTTAGGACACCAAAATGGGGGGGACATGCAAAATAGGTAGTGACAAAATGACTCGGCAAGGTGAAAGAAAAGAGGGTCCCCGTTCTGAACGGGGCGTGTGTGCTGAGGGCACAACAAATGACGACTTTGCTAGAGAATGCTCGCGAGCGTTTTAAGGATGAATATTCATTCAAGACTCAGAATCTCTGGTTTTGCAGACCAAGGGCAGACTTCCAAGGGTGAACTAGGAGAACAAGATCCTTAGTTGGGTCAGTCTATAAGACATCTCAGAAGTGTGTATAGTGAATTTATTCCTTTCCATGGGAACCGTGACAGATGGCTGGCACTCAAACCGAACAAGCTACATAAACCATCCCACACCAAAAGTAACTTGGACATTGCCCCTCTGCCAGTCAGGCATCCATAGCCCCGACGAAGTTGTCGCTGTGATCCCACAGATATTGCTCTACTACCAGCTGAGAATCCATAGCCCTGGTAGAGTTACCCACACACCCATACGGTTGCTTGATTTCAAAAATTTCTTTTTCTTCTTTTAATATTTCTTCAATGTTTCCTTTTCTCACTTATCTTCTGCTCAGCCGTGCAAGCACTAAAGCCTGCGACGAGTTTGGGAACCACAATGGTCACTGGAGCAGACTTAAGATTTTTCACTTGCTTGGAGATCATAGTAACCCTTGTACAGTCCTTTGGAAATAAGTAGCATGCATTTTGTGTAATCTTTGAGATGTGCGTAAAGAGATCTAACCAAGGGTTGAGTTATAAGGCAAAGTTCAAATGAGGAGATCATTCCTAGGCCGCTTTCAGGGACCAATAGTCAAGAATGAATGCTTAGCCAAAGAACACTAAGGATGAGCAACAAAGTAAACCATTCGTTGAACAAGCACAACCATCGTAATAAAAAATAGAAGACACCCTCCTTATGAAACAAAACAGCGAGGGAACAAAACAGAGCGATGCAAAACAACAAGATGCAAGAAAACCAAAAGACAACTTACTCTGACCTATGTACAAATATTTACAGGAAAGAGCTTGAGAGAGCTTAGGCTTGGAAGTAATGCTTCAAGTGCTTCCCATTGACTGACAACGGGATGTCTTCACAAGTTAAGGTCTTTAGGCGGAAAGCATTGTCTCCCAAAATTTCAGCTATTTGAAAGGGGCCAAGCCAAAGCTTGTTAAATTTGTTGTGTCCCCCTTTCTTTTCATGGGCCTTGTCCCAGTACAAGACTAAATCTGCAATTCTAAATGCCTTAATTTTGGCTCGGCGATCGAACCATCGCTTAACCACACCTTGATGTTTGGTGAAATTTTCTATCGCCAGGTCTCAAACTTCTTCTAAATGTAAGAGCTTAGCTAACCGAGCTTCTCTACGATCCCCTTCTTCATAAAATTCATTGATAAATTGGAGAGTGAGAATCTTCATGTGGATAGGAGACATGGGCTCTAAGCCGTAAATAAATGCATAAGGACAACCAAAGCGATTTAAAATGAAACTTTCCAAAAAAATTGTAACTACCTTAGTTGTGCATTGCTTATATACAATTGCTTCTGTCCATCTAGTATAGTAATCAGTAGTAGTAAGAATGTACCTGTGTCACACAGATGATGGAGGGCTTACCGAACCAATGAAATTGAGACCCTATTGCGCGAACGACCTTACCTCTAGCATAGGCTGCAGTGGGACAACAACATTCTTCTCCTTGGTAGCGGCGGTCTGACATGTGTGACATGAACGAAGATGGAAATGAGCATCCCTGAAGACAGTTGGCCAATAATACCCTGCTCTTAATATTTGATGTGTAGTGGAGGGCCCAGATCCATGACAAGTGCCGAACTTGTCATGAAACTCCTTCAAGACTCGATCTACTTCTTCCTTGCCAAGGCATCTCAAGTAAATGCCTTCATGATTTATTTTTAATAAAATGGACCCCTACAACATGTAACCACTATTTTTCAGTCTAAGGGCACATTTTCAGACTCCTTGCAAGTGGGGTGGACATTTGTGATTCAACAAATAATAAACATCCTTGTACCACTCTCCCGGGGAAACGTCTTCGAGCTGATATTGCTGCACTATGAGTTCGGGTCCGGTCTCTGTTGCTGCTTCAAAAATCGCGTGGGTAAGTGCCTGTCCTCTTACCAACTTCATCGGTTGAATTTCCATATCATACTTCTGGAGCAATGTGACCCATTTAGCTCTTCGTTCGCCCAATTCATTTTGCATGAGTAGTGTTTTCACTGCTGGGTCGGGGACAATGGTGAACACTTTATTGCGCAAGATATAATGCCGAGATTTTGTTACTCCCCTAACAAGGGAATATGCTTTCTTTTCTATGTTGTGGTATCACAATTCAACATACTTCAGAGGAGCACTCATGAAGGCAATCGGGTGTTCACTTCCTTCATCATCTTTCTAAGTCAAAATGCTAGCACAAGAATGCTCTGAAGCGAATGAATAGATAAAGAACAACTTCAGATAGTTTGGGCTGACTAGTACAGGTTCCTCAGCAATGGCCGGTTTTATTTCTTCAAAATCCTGTTTAGCTTCGGGAGTCCACTCAACTTTGACATCTTGCTTTAACATGGCATTGAGTGGTTTAACAATTTCAACAAAAGTCGTGATGAACTTCCTGACAAAATTGATCTTTCCAAAGAAGTATTTTAATTCTTTCTTGCTACCTGTTGGTGGGATCTTCAGCAAAGACTGGATACATTCAGGGTCTATAGAGATTCCCTTATCTGAAATAATATGTCCAAGAAATCTACCCTCAGTCACGCCAAAGATGCACTTTTTTGGGTTAAGGGAGACTCCAAACTTCCTAAATCTTTGAAACACTTTGCATAAATCAGAGACGTGATCACTCCGCCTTTTAGAGAACATAGTTAAATCATCCATATAGATGATTATGCATTTTCCAATCAGATCTTAATAGACAATATCCATGGCACGTTGGAAAGTAGCGCCAGTGTTGATGAGCCCAAAAGGCATCCTTCTGTAAGCAAAGGTTCCCCACTTGGTGGTGAACGTTGTTTTATGACGATCTTCATACTATACCATCACCTGGTTATATTCATAGTACCCATCAAGGAAAGACATCATTTGGGAGCCGTTGACGATCTACAGAACCTCGTGCAATGAAGGCACTTGATAGTTGCCCTTCTCCGAAGCCTTGTTCAAATTGTGGAAGTCCACACACAATTTGATTTCTCCATTATTTTTTTTGACTGGGACCAAGTTAGCCACCCATGTGAAATGTTTGATTGGGAAGATATTTCTGATTGAAAGAAACTTCTATACCTCTAAGTTGTAAATGATGGGCTCTAACAAGGCATTAATAGGGCGCTGCTGTTGGCGGAATGGCCTCACTTCTATCTTGAGAGGGATGGTGTGTGTGATGATGGAGGTGTCATAAGTCTTGAGATCTTCATAGCTCCATGCCACCTCGTCGTGATAATTTTGCAAAACATCAATGATTCCCTTCTTTTCTTCGGGCATGCACACTTTGCCAATAAACACATTTTTGGTCTCCTCGGCTATCCTAAGGTTGTGAGCATCACATTGGTTGCTTATGGCTTCCTTCTTTGTCCTCCGATCCTGGTCTCTGATCTGGTCCAAATCAAATATGCGTTCGAGCTAAACCATGCCTCTGGGAATCATGTTGGTTTTGAGGTTGATAACCCCCTCTATGTCCAATTTGGCCTCTTTTGGATCTGCTTCATCAATTATTTGGGTGGAAAAGACATCGAAACTCATGATGAATTCAAGGATGTGCTTATCGTCATTGAAGACCTGAAAGTGAGTGACATTATCTAGGACAGACGGTGTGGATGTCAACTCAACTGTAAATTTCTTAAGCCCAGACAAGGAAAGGGGTTGCAAAGTGCTGGTTGCTTGAGCCAAGGCATCGACTGTTTGATTATGAGCATGGGGGATCAGCTGTATATTGAATGCATCTAAATTTTCTAAGAGATGCCAAACCCTATGCCTATAGTTCGTAAGTCTTCTATCATGATAGGAATACAATTTTCTAACTTGTTTGACTACGAGTTCAGACTCCCCAAAAACTTGTAGCATTTTAACATTTATCTTTAAGGCCATAAGAAGACCATGCACAAGTGCCTTGTATTCTGCTACATTATTAGTGCAATAAAACTACAACCTATGGGCAGCAAGAAAGGTCTTACCCGCTGGGATGATGAGCTCAAACCCGGTACTGGCTCCTTGTTTTGATTTAGATCCATCAAATCAAAGCGTCCAAAATTTGGAAAGCTCTTTGACCCCGGGACCAACTTGGCTCTTACTTCCTTCTGGCTAGGTGGTTGCCTTGGCGACCTTTTGGGAATCTTGTAGCTCAAGGTGTTCATCAATGGGTGGTTCAATTAGCACCTCCTTCGGCGTTTCCTTCTGAGGGACAGTTGATTTTATGACATGCTCTACTACTGCTTGGCAAAAGTAGCAATCAAACTCGGAGTGGGAAACATTGTGAATTCTGCACCAATTTTGTAGCAAGAGATCCTGGAAATCTATTCGGGCGCCCAAGCTGAGTTGATCCCTTGCACACTTCCCTATGAATTCTTGGAAACCACTGAGTAGTCCCTAGTTGTCGCCTTCATCAAGTTTATTGTCTGATTCTGCTAGCATTTATGTACTCAGAGGCATTTGAGTAAAGTTGGTTGGAGAGCTACATTGCACCAAGAGGACTTCATCAATACATTCTTCTTGGGATTCAAATTCATCCTGGTAGGTAAAGGGACAATAGTTTCCCAATCCTGTCTCAACAAACAACACTTTTTTCAGGTTGTTGTATTTCGTGATCATGCATCTCATACGAGGCTCCCGGTCTATATGGATCTAATTTGGCAGCCCTTTCCGTGGAAACCACATGTGAGAATGGTTTGTGGAAACATATCCATTCAACGTTTTGGTAAATTCCCTTCCTAAGATGATCCCGTATGCATTGGGGATATTAGCCACTTGAATATCAATGACTTGTTGTATCCTTGGATCTGCAACAATTTGCATTGGGATCCAATTCATCTCTCCCACGATGTTGATCTCTGTTTTGTTCAACTGGGTCACTTTCCTTCTTGAGGGTGTGGGGGTAATCCCAAGAGGCTTGCATACTGCCAGAGGCATAACATTGGCGGATGCCCCTGAATCAAGCAAGCAGTTATGCAAGTTTTTCTTGAATATCAGAATGGTGGTAAGGAAAGGGGGATTTTCCAATCTTCCTTGGAAGAGGCCTATGGACGTGTGTACTTGAGCTACTTGAACTTTGTTCTTATCACCAGTTTTATCCTTAATCTGTCTAGATGATTGATCCTTAGAACTCTGCCCATTGTTCTGGTCTAGTGGCTTTTCTGGTTGTTTACCTATAGACTGATTTGAGGGAACATCCTTCCTTTTCCTTGTGTTATCCCGTATCATGGGTTCTTGCCTAGGTTCTTCAAAGGTGACTCTCTTAGCTGATGCCTCCTGTTTCATGCTAGAGGATGGGGTCCCATTGAGTACTCTAAAGAAGGTGTGCCTTATGGCAGGGACCTTGAGTAGTTCAAAGGTAGATAAACTGATTTTTACTTTCTTGAACTCTTCTGCCACATATTCACCCATTTGTTCAATCTCAGAGCCAAAGACTCGACCTATTATAGAGCTAGAAGGTTGGACTTCCCTTTGACTTGACTAATTTTGTGGTTGGCCTTGAGGCTGATTTTGCGCCTAATTTTGAGGCCTATCCTTGTTGAGATATTGGGTGGCTATATGAGGAATCCCAGGGTTATTGCTGGCATTAGGGTCAGGCGGGGTAGTAAAATTGTTTGGTGGAGTAGAAGTTGTAAAGGGTCCACCCGCCTGCCTGTTCCTGAGGAAGTAAGGAGTTGTTCTTTGGTGGAACATGTGAACTTCATCTACAAATGGTTCTTCCTCTTCTACTGGACCATTGTCTACTGAATCAAAAAGCTGAGCCAAAGTTTGTTCGTTACTTACCTCCTACACCTCTTCGCCCTCAACATGGGTGGGCTCGACCTTGGGTTGATTGTGGTCACTTCGTAGAAACGATGATTGGTTTATCATGAGACAGGAGGAGTCATAAGGCTTAGATGAAATGATGTCTCTGCAACCGATACTATTAGCAGCATTTTGGACCTCAATTTGGAAAATTTCTGCAACTGTCTAGAATTCAGGACAATCCAACTCGGAGTGTCTACTAGTCTTGTGAATTCGACACCATTTGGACAAGGCTGCCTCGGTGAGGTACACCCCACTGGCTGTTCCTTCATTGTTGGTTGGCTAATCAAGAGGAGTAGAGACACCTCCATTATTGGGCATCGTATTCCACGTGCGGTTCTGCCTCTAGGAAGGTCTCCTCTCAAAACTTTGATTCGGATTATGTCCTCTATCATAATTCTATCTGGAAGAAGTGCTTGCTTCCCGGTTGTCCCTACTGTCCCTGTTGTTTGGGCTATCCTGATTAAGATTGGCGTGGAGGTTACGTTGGGATGCCTGCAATTGATTATTTTTATTTTTCAAGTGAGTCATTTTCGTGGACATTTTCTTTATCATCTCTGCTATCTCTTCCAATTTGTCTTTCTCAGCAGTGCTGCTTAGCTGTGGTGCTAGATTTTGAGAAAGACAGGCAGGGCTACCGGCTGATTCTGATGCACTGGAGGGAATTATGGTTTTGGAAAAAATAGTGGTGCTTGCAGTTATTGAGAATACACCTGTTGTTGTTGGGGAGCCTGAGGATAGCTCTGTTGTTGTTGAGGCTACAAATAAGAAGGCATTGGAGGTGCATAATTCATGGGCTGTCCAGGATGCAGAACAATGGGCAGCTAAGGTACGTGGTTCATAAGAGGGGTCTGGTTAGTGAATGCTTGATTAAGCCCTTGAACTTGCATCAGGTGAGCTACTGGTCCCAAAGAAGGAAGCAGACCAAAGATATTCTGCCTGAAATCTGCACTGGCAATAACAGCCTCTGTATAGGTAGTTACTAATGAGGTGAGTGGCAGACGCATCCTCTTTACCAAGGCCGACGTAAGTTTGTCTAACGCCACATAATAGACTGGGAGGGCTGCGGAATCATTATGAAGGTATGGGTCCTAAATCCTTGTGAAGGAACAGTGGAAATGGTCATTAAAGGATCCAATGGGTTCATTAACTTCCCTCCTAACGAACATAAACTGCCTGTATAACTCTGAGGGGTTGATCGAGATCTTATACTTTTGCAGGAAAGCATTCTTCATGAGGTCCCATGAAGTAATGGACCCCCTCGGAAAATTGATGTACCAATAAAAGGCCTCCTCACCCAACGAGTGTGGAAAAAGGTGGCATGCAACATCCTCATGATCGACTTGCATTTCGGTAATTGTTGTTTCAAATATTTTGATGTGCTCTTCCACCGTCCTTTGTGGGTCGCGAGGATTGAATTTTGAACAGAAGCCTTTTGGATTCTTGGGCATGTCATGGTAAGCGGCGAAGTGTATTGGAAAAGGATTTTTTGCCAACCAAGCCATGGTAGGAGGTGGAGGTGGTATCTACTGTTGAGGAACAACAATCTAGAGCTGCACCTGTAGTAGGACAGCAGCCTAGGCTACGACTATTTGGGCTATACCTTGGGCTTGAAAGGCCAGGAAAGAGGCAACTTCCTAGCTGCCGGAGATGGGGGTTGAAAATGTAGTTTCAGATGACTGGGTGGAAAATGAACACAAGCCGAATGAAGGTGAAGGTCGAAGGGAAGTGGGTGGAATGGAGGAAGAGGAAGAACCAACATCTCCTCCCTTAGTTCGTTTTGCCCTTGTAGGAGGCTGCAACTTTGAAATTCTCCCTTATTTGGTGTCGACTGTAAAACTCTTTAAAATCTTTCTAGGTAGAATGATCCAATTCGATCCAGCTTCATAAGGACCTCCTTCTAGCGCCAATTCTATTCACGGGTGTTTTTACACACTTTATCAACATAGGTAATACATATGTGCACTACCTCTCTTGAAAGGAAATCTTCCAACGACAAGTGGCTGAAAATCTCCCTACGGTCTCTCGGGTGTCAGGTCATGACTTGCATGGAATTCCTCAGTTGATATTTGATGTGATTTTGCTGATAATCATGGGGCAGACTTACGTAGCTGGATGCAGAATAGATCTTAAATTTTGAAGTCTCTAAAGTGGGAGAACGATGTCATTTGCTGTAGGTTCAAACAACAATCTGAAACTTCAATGTTTTCTTTAAGTTTGGCTTTACAATGTGCATTGAACATTGGCATAGACTGTTTCTTAAAAAAATGGAAAAGAGCAAGGAAGAGAGAAGGTTCCTGGATCTGCAACTAACTATGAACAAGGATCATGGAGGTTCTGCTATGGACAACTCCCTTCAAACATAATTCCACTTAACCAGGAAATCTATAGTATTGTGAAATTTGTGCTATCTTCAAAGGTCTGCAAATATTTTACCATTCATCCACCATTTACATGCATGAATAAAGATAAATATTTAAAGAGTAGCTGTAAATTTCAGCCCAAGCTAGCTTTGCAAGGCCATTCACCAATAGAAAACAACAAAAAGTATGGGCTAGAAGGCATCAACATAGCAAAAATTTCTATAATCACAGAACAGCACGACTAAAGTCTATCTAAGCACTTCGAATCTAACTAAAACAACAATATAAATCTAACTAAAACATTTAACAATGGAGATTGAACCATGAAACATGTGGAGAAATAAGAAAATACACCAAGTTAATATATTTTCATTATAAATTTTAGTAGCATGTCTTTACAATAACTCAACTCTCTTTGGAAATGAGAGGAGACCCCCTATTTATAGTGTTCAAAAAGCTAAATGAATGGCCGAGATTGATTTTCATTGTGTGGCCAAGATTCACTATAAAATATGGTTTCACCTACTCCTAAATATATTACAATTTAAAATTAAATTCTTGTCTTTTCCCTTTTTTGTCCTTTAGTGACAACACTATAGCATTTTGTCTTTTGTTGACTACTCTTTTGTTGTAGCTATTCCTTCAAGAGCTCTTCATTCATAATAGGGCTGCCCTCCTGCTTCTTCAAAGCTGCATATTCCATAAATTTTAGAATGACTAGCTGGAGCTTGTCCACCTCAATAATCTCAAGCCGCAACATCCAGTAACTCCATTCTTTTGCATTATCCTCAAGCTTCTTCTAGTCTTCATCATACTTTACAGCTTGATCCATGAATAGCTCCGACTGGGTGAAGGCATGGGTGGCGAAACTCATGAATTCCATTGTTATCTCATTGGAAATCTCGTCCTCCATCTTCTTCTGAAAATAAGGCTTTATCTTCTCTGGATCCATCTACACCATGGGCATGTCATATTCCGTCATCAACTTCAGATATCGGGTGCAGTCTGCCCTAATTTCCTTGACCCATTCAATTTTTGGATCCACTTTATCCATTATTTGTTCCAACCTTTCCCTTCTGTTATCGAAATCCCACCTCCATACGTCCACCAACCAGTAATCATCTCTTTTGAATGTGAGCTCCTTTTCCCATGTGGCCTTTGGTAACTGGAGGATGGCCTCAATCTTTGGATAGGTGGAATCATATGTTGCAGGGAAGTCGGTGTAGAGATTCTTCATTCTCTCAAGAGATTGCTGCAGATCCAAGAACTTGTTGGCTATCCGAACAACCCGGCTGATACTCATGTTCCCGTCATACAGGACCTATTAGAACTAGCTCTCTGTAGTCTTGTCCAAGTTCTTTTTCTCTTCTAATTTGTCAATTTGTTCTCTAGAAATTAGTTGGGGTGGAGCCGGGGATGTGGCAGGCATGTCATCCACTGAAGACCATTGCTAGAAGTAATCCGTCAAGGCAACCACTTGTGCTTTAAGTTCATCCTTAGAGACCTTGTCCTGTTTTATTAGGTGCACCACTGTAGCCACTGACTCTTCAAGATGTCCCACCTTCTGATCTCTGGTAGCAGTCCCTAAATTAATGGTGGAAACATTATAGCTTACACCCTCCTGGCCTACCATGGGTGTTGCTATTTGTGCGGTTTGGGACTCGAAAGCATCTATTGTTACCTTGGATCTAACTTTAGGCTTCTTCTCCTTTCTGGTTGAAATTTGTGCTCGGGCTAGGATAGCCTCTAGCCTCGCTCTCTGATCCTTAGGAGAAAAATTTTTCTTCTCAAGCTGCCTCTCCAACCATTTGGGCATGGAAGACTTTCCTTTTGGTGACTCTTGATTACCTTCACCCTCCCCTGTTTGGACTTCCGTTTGTACACCTTTCATTTTGGTGTTGTCTCCCTCTTCCTCATTAGAATCTTGGATGAATGTGAGGTGTTTTATGGGAGGTTTAGTAATCAATTGCCCTCTGGGACTTCCTTCTGTCTAAATTTCTTTCTCCTTTATTTCTTCAATCTGTTCATCCTTGGGCATGTACTCATCAGGCTTGTCCTCTTCTATATCTTCTTCTCTAGGAGGCGGTGGCACAATCTCCAATTGTTTTTCCCCTGTACGAATTTCTACATTTTCTGCTGTCCTGTCACCCTCCTGTTCCTTCTTGGGAGGTGACCTTTCTATCTCTTCTTCATCATGTTTCAGCTGCCTGGCCATTTCTACTTCAATATCATCATCGAAAGTTTGTATGACGACTCTACCACTGACATCCTCCTCCTCATTGCCGCTCTTTGAAGAGCCTGTTCCTTCCTCTTTGTAGGCCACCCTGTCAATTTTTTGATGTTCATACTCTGAGTGTTCATAGTACTCGCCAACCTCCTCTTCAATTGGCTTCGAGGCTTCTTTCTCTCGCCTCTCCAATTCTTTGGAGATCAACATCATGGCCTCCATTGTTGGTGGTCCTGTGGGAGGTTGCGAGGGTGCGGCAGTAGCGAGGACTTGCGCTAAGGTAGCCTGAAGGGTGGGGTCCATAAAGATTTGGGAGAGCTCAAAAGGGAGATTTTGCATGTGTTTTGAGAAAGCCTCAGGCAATGCGGGAGTGGGTATTGGTGCTATTACTGTGGCTAATGGGAGTGATATGGTGGGTGACATGGTGGCAGAGGAAAGAGGAGTAGTCACGGCGAAGGAGGAGTCAATCACTATTACGGGCCCGATCGGAGGTGAAGGGGAAAGATGGATTGAGATATCTACTACCGACAGGGACGTGGTGACCATGGCTAGGGAGATAGACGATGGGGCAGTCGAGACAGGGGGAGCCGGAAGAGGTTCTAGCTGATTTTCCCTTTCTTCCTCACCTTGTATTACAAGTTGCTCAATGGCGCCCTCTGTTTGCTTGGGCTTCTTCAAAAGTGAGCCTCCCGAATCTTTCCTTGTGTATACCTTGGGATCTGGAGATTGCTCTATTTCTGTTCCTTTCCTATTCTCCGGTCTGGTGATCAGAGGAGATTTGGATGTCCCGCTCGTTGAAGTTGTGGCAGTGACATCTTCGGTGGTACTCGGCTCACTCTTTATCCGTTCATATGCTAGGACCATTCCTTGTTGCTTTAGATGGGCCACTTGTCTTTTAACCCATTCTTCAGTTCGAGCCATGATGGGTTTAGTCACAATGTCAAGGTCATCGACCTCCTGCTCATCCCAATCAATTGTGGGTAGCGGTAAGTTGGAGACTGCATTATACCTATGATCGATAACTATGCTTTCATCTTCCTCAACTTGATCCGGTATAGGGAACAGATGCACCCTTCTTACGAAGTATGCAGTCATCCTCATGTAGTGATTGGCATACACCTCTTTTTCATCTTGGAAATTTTCGTAGAAATCCTCAACATGATGCAAGTGGGTGTACTATGGTCCCAACGCTTTCCTCATGTTCCCATACGGGTCCGTCCGTGGGCGAGTAGTGTGTAGTCGGAAGTGGTACTTTGCCAATTCCTTTTTTGAGTTCCCAGCACACTGGTAAGTTTACAATTTATACATTCCCTAACCGAAGGTCAAGGGATAAGCGATCCCTACCAAATTTTTGTTGCTGAGGATGGTGTGCACATGTTGCAGCTGCCGGGAGAGTTCCAGTAGTATAATCCGGTCGTTGGGGTACCAGGGTAGATTTTTTGGTCTTTCAGTGAAACCCTAGGCACGAATGTAGGTGAATTTAGAAAATTGCAGGAACAAGAAAGCGTATTGCTTTACAAATTCTCGCGCGCTATGAGAGACCCTCCTCTCAAAATCCCCTCCAAGTAGTTGGATGATGTGACCAATGAAGGCGTCATTGACCCTGCAGTATTCCTTTCTAAAGTTCCTGAATTGGAGCTGGGGATATTGGTCATAGGCTTTTAGCTTCTGGCTTGGCTCCTCTTCAGGCGCCACAAATAGTCCTCTATACTTCCTTTGCTCCTCTAGTGAATAGACCAGATAGGAGGTCATATAGAATTTGGAGCTCTTTTTGACATTCATAAACTGCTCATGGAAGCAGTTGCTAATAATGCCTCCCCAGTAGAATGAGGCTTTTTTGGTGACATTTTCGTTCCCACATATGATTTGTTCAATGAAGTACACCATCCATTCTTGAAAAAATGTGGCAAAAGGAAGGCCCATTACCTGACTCAACATGGTCACTAAGTCGTGATAGTCTTCATGGAAATCGCTGCGAAAGAGTTCCTGAGGGACCTTTGCAGCACTGCCCCTTTTCTCCTTGAGCGAGAACTAGTTTATCAACCTTCTGCAACCCATTAGGTCTTCATTCCAATTCACCTTTCCTTCTTCCATTGTGGGAACTTCCATTTCCTCAAAGGTAGGGATGTGGAAAGTTTTCATGATTCCCTCGGCTGACATGTCAGCGAGAATATTCCCATCTCTGTCAATGATGGTCCTTGTCTCGAGCTAGTAGGCTTGCCAATAGGCCATGACTAGTTCAGAGGCAATGAGAGATGGGGGGAAGCCTGCAAATTTTGCAATTCCACTCTGCTTGATCAATCTGGCATTGTCAGTCCTTGGGTGAATTCTGACCCTTCGCTTAAATTCATGAATATCGATATGGCCGATATTGGTTTCTATGAATTCCTTCCAGTCCGTGGTGATTTTAGATCGTAGAGGTTCACCCTAGAAATGGAACTTCATCTGGTCTTTATCCTCCTTCCCATGAGGAGTCTTGCCTGATTTATTTCCTTTGTCCTTCTCTGCAGTTCCCCTCAAGGGTCCTGCACCCGATTCCATATATCGTGCAAGCATGGACATAATGAGTACAACCTCTTGAAAAAATTATCGTTAGCCAAAATCCCGTGAACTAAATTAAATTAGTCATCATATGACTAATAAAGCTAAATATTTTCGTCTTAGATGTCATTAGTTACTTTTAAATGATTTCAGACAATTCGGGCTTAGGGGGCGGAACTCCCTGGGAGGATACTATTTGAAAGGGGCAAATAGGCCGAGATGATCTGGGTGGTTTCTTTCGTCTTCACATTTTGATGGTTCGAGGGGCTCATGCTAAAGAGGGCCAAATTTGAGCATGTGGGTAGGCATTAGTTTTCAAATTTGAGGTCATTTAGGTTACTTTTGGGGCTCCTGGAGGTTTAGGCCCAGAAAGTTGTCTGCAGTTCGCTATCTCCAACGGCTTGGGGAAGACAGAGTTTCGGGGTCCGGGACCTGGAAGGCTAAAGGATGGTAGGTGGTTCGGGCCCAAAGAGGTGGAAAGTCACTGATGTCTCGCCGTTTGGGAACATAAATCTGGAAATGGAAACGCAGATGGAGTGACCTGGAGGACCGGACTCGGAGGAGTGTTCGGCCGGTAGCTTTCTGTGTTAAGGTTTTGGGAGGCAACTGGTTGGTTGGAGCCTAGAGGTTGGAAAGGTAGGCACATTTTCCACTTCTAGACCGGCGAAGGTGGGACGAAATCCCGGATGGTAGAGCCTGGCGAGTGCAAGGATGCCAAAGTTCAATGTTTTTTATCTTCACGGCAAAAGGCAGGTTGGGACCCGGGAAGCGGGAGGATGTCATTGGTCAGCCATTTGAAATGGAAAAGTTGCCATGGATGTCCATGAATGGAATTCCACGGACTGGGACCTAGCGAGATGACGGATTGGATCGTTTGAGGGTTTATTGCCAGACGGTGAGAAGGAAGTCAGGTCCTGGAGCTCGTGCGGATGGAGTCACTCTGACGTTTGAAATTGGTGAAAACTTCGAGGAGTTCCGGACATGGAAGTCCGGGGGTTCGGGCCCAAAAAGTCAAAATGGAGGCCAGGTTTCATTGCTTTTAGTTTGGAAAATTTTGACGGAGAACCGTCGATGGAGGTCCGGGGTGACGGGCCCGAGAGAGGATGCGACCATTTTGAAAAAAAAGGTTTATTTTGATAAGTTTCACCGGCAGCGGAAGGGCCTAGGCCCGGTGGGCTCAAATTCCCTGCATAAAGAACAACAACGGTGAAGGAAAGTTCTGGATTGATCAAAGGAGGCCAATTTGAAGGTTTTTAGATTTCGAAAAGGTGGGTTTTGAGTGTTTTTATCAAGTTTTAGCTAATCAAAGCATTTTAAACCCATGTTATTCACTTTTTAGGTGCAAAATTATGAAAAAACCACTTGGGAGGGCAGACGACAAACCTACCTCGGGAGCTCAATGAAGGAGATTTCCAAATCCACTAAGGATCGGCGGATGAAGGCGACGGGCGCGAGGGCGGCGATTGACGAAGGCAGTGAACTCCTCTAGCAAGCACTCTGACCTCCTCTACAGTCCTGACAAATGAAAATGACAAGTTGGGGCCTAATATTTATACCCTCTGCAATTAATGTCCTCATTTAATGCCTGTACGACTGACCCATTTTTTGGTGAATTTGACATTAGCGGACAGTGGCGGGAGGTCCGGAAGGACGTGTTGAAATGGTTGTTGAAGATTGCTTTTCATTCTGATGACAAAGAGAGACCCAAAGTCCGGATGGTGGAGCGCCGGCAAGGCTTCACTGCTAGAAACGACGAAGGGCGAAGGGAATCTCGGGAATGGTAGCCTGACAAACCGGACCCAAAGGGCGCAAATGGAGTCTAAAAGTTTGTGAATTTTAAGCGGGTGGAAATCTTGGATCTGGGGCCCAGGGCCCGGAAAGACACAACGTTGCGGCTACTCGAAACTTGATTTTGCAAACTACCGGCGAAGGGGATCTTAGAGCCTAGAGGGCAAAGTTTTGTCAGCAGTTGGCCATCAAGAACGGCGAGGTCAAAGCAGAATTTTGAACTTGGAAGTTTGGTGGACCGGGCTTGGCGGGGATGAAGGCAGCTTGAATTTTCCACAAGTTTTACTGACGACAGAGAGGGATACAGGCTTTGGGGTTCAGGAAGGCGGAAGCCTTCCGCCGTTTGGGAATGACGAACACCTGGAGGAAACCCGCCCAGGGAAACCCTACAGGGCGGGCCCCCCAGGTCCCAAGGCCGTTGGTAGAGGAAAACTGCCAAGGAGGTTCCGTAAGGCATTAGGACTTAGCAAAATTGGAGGGGACAATATCCGACCAAATCAACATGAGACTTTAGTGGCACGTTGACCACTTAGGACACCAAAATGGGGGGACACGCAAAACGAGGCAACAATAAAATGACTTGACAAGGCAAAAGAAAAGAGGGTCCCTATTCCGAACGGGGCGTGTGTGTTGAGGGCACAACAGTCACATTCTAGATTTTGCAGTTTTGAGAAGTAGGAGGAGTATTGTCATGCCTCAGCCAGTGATTCCTAGGATTTAGATTGGAGTCCCCTCTCATCAACAGTAGGTGCAAATAGAGGAATTATAGGCACAAATTCAGAATTTTTAAGGTTAGTTTGTGCAGGCTCAAGCACAGGTGGGACAATTACAGGCTTAGATGCAGGCTCAGGTTGGACAGGTTCAAACACTGACGACTGAGAGAGATGCAGAGTGGCAGCAGGTACAACAGGTACATGAAAAGGTTCAGACTCTTCAGGGTTAGTTAGTGCAGGCTCAGGCACATGTTTAGACACTGACGACTGAGAGAGATGCATATAGGCAACAGGTACAATAGGTACAGGCACAGGTTGTCATGCTTATTGGTAGAGAGTGATGTCATGAGATGACGGGCAAAGCAGGTCGAGGCCATTACTGAGAGATTACAACAGGCTACTGCATCTGCTGGTACATCTGATTATTTCAGAGAGTTTTGGCACACTGCTTAGGAGGCTCAGTTTTATAGGGGTAAGTATCATGAGTTGGTTCCTCTTGAGTAGCGAGAGAGCTTCGTACAATATTTATCTAGTAGGTCCTAGTCTCAGACTGTTAGCATGGGTGTTACATAGCCATTGCCTAGAGATAAGAGAGATCTTGGTGCAGGTCTGTCAGGTGGAGGAGGTACCAATTCTGTGATGCCAACACCATCTGGGGGGAGCTCGACATAGCTCCAGTTAGGATAGCATATTTTTGATGTACTTTGTACATGATGTATACACCATTGTGACACTAATAATGTACTTCTTGTGTTCATACTTTATGAGATAGTGCCACTTTTGATGTTGATATATCTCATCATACTTTTGGATATCCTCATACACTTTGACATTATGAATTTTTTTTGAGGTTATATGATATGCAGCGATGATGATGATCTATGTGTCTATATGATGTTTATATGATGATGATGATGATTATGATGGATGCGTTTGATTTCTATTTTATGATGCTATGTGATGTTTTGCATGATGGTGATATGATATGTTATGGATGCAAATGATGATGCAACTGATGTGTTATGATTCTATGATTCTTTATGAATGATGTCTGTATGATGTATGTGATGGATCCTACTATGAAATCTGATGTATTTTACATTTTTTGTACTTTTCTGATGCAAATAATGGATGCAATGGGTGTATGTATGATGGATGAAATGATTGTGTGATGGTACCTAATTATATGAGAATGTATGCAATGATGATATGACATGACGATTATGTGATATAGGCAAGGATAATATGACATGATAATGCATGATGAATGATTCTATTTGTTTTATGGATTTATGCAAATGATGTTTTATACTATGTGAAATTGATTTGATTATGCAATAATGATATGTGATGAAATTCGATGTTTATATTGATTATGTATAGATGCAATGCAAATGATATATGATGTTTTGTAATGATGAATTATGATTATGTGATGCAAATGATTATGCAAATGATTGTGTTCTAGGATCTTAAGATTAAATGAGTGAATCTATCCACCTTCCAAGAGTTGTGGGAAGGTTTCCGTCAGTTGATTCTTTGTTAAATTAAGCTTTCACAAAACCTAACATATTTCCCAATTCTTTTGGAAATATGAAGAGACTCACTCATTTAAGCTTAGTGAATCACTTTCCTAATGCCACTATATGAAATGATTTTGATTATGTAAATGAGATGTGATGCACATCTTTTTGTGTTTTCTGATTCAAATATTATGATGTGATGCACGGATGAATGAATGATGTTTGTAATGTTTTCTGATGCAAGCAAATGATGATGCAAGTGATATGCAACTAAATGAGAATGTTTTCTAATGGATGATAATGCAAGTGATGTGTAGCTATATAAAAATGATGTGTTTTTGGTAATGTCAAGTGTACTCAATCCCTTAATGCAAGAGATAACATCATTGTTGCAACTTTGGAAATTCCATAAATACAAACGCAAACTAAACATGGATGCAATCTACTCTAACCATGTAGATCTCATATGCAAAAGCTGTCATTCGTAACAGCCAATTTTTCATGCTTTTTATCATCATTGGGCCTCTAAAATTTTGAAAGTGAGTACAAGCATCAATGGTATATTTAGACCATGATGACCTGAGTACTACTTCCATGATGTTTGATAGTGCAAGTTAACACAAGCATCTTATTATAATTAAATCGAGATGACCTGAGTATTTCTTGTGTAAACAAACAAGAGTTAACTGGTTTCCTATGCAAATTCAGAATGTCATTAGTGATACTTTGTAGAGCACGTCCCGTGATAATTTCTACAGTAATAATGATCAAATGACAAACATTAGACAAAGAAAAATCATACTCCTTCCTAGCTCCTCTAGTTTGATACATCATCGAGGTGCTCTAGAGATATGATAACAAAAATCCAAGTACAACAATTGAACATTTGTGTTTAATGTGATAAACCCATGATTCAGAAAGAACATCATCCATTTGAAGTTCGCTTTTGATTTGATTTGGCTGTTTTGATTTGGGTGTTCGATGCATTTTTGTTTGTGTGATTGATGTTCAATGTTGAGTTGCACTATGATAATTTTTTGGGGTTGTGTTTTCCCCACTGCTATTTGTCTGTTGGTTCAAGCTCAAAGTTTATTGCCCCTAGTGAGTTAAGGATTTTTCCCTGAGTCTAGGGTGAGACACGACCGCGATGCCAGGATATGTACATGGAGCTTTCAAAGGATAACAGATGGATGATGAAAGCGAATGGTCGACATGCTCAAATAGATGGAAAAGATAACCTATCACAAATAGCGCCTGTTGCTAGGTTTTCACTACTTGTTTTTATTACACTTTTTCAAATTTTATAATTTTTTTGATCTTTTTGATTTTTCACTTTTTTTTTGTATTTTTTCTTTTTCTTTTTGTATTTTTCTCCTTTTTGCTTTTTTTTTGTTGTTACCAAGATGCCTGTTTTCCAGGTTTTCATTAATGAAACCATTTTTTTAGGACATTTTTTTATGTTTTTGGTATTTTTCAAGACCTTTTTCCGATGTACTGGATGATTCAAGTGTAGAACTTCTTGAGATGCAGGATATTGAGGGGTTCATCAAACAAATCCCCTTCTGGTTTGGATAATTGATATGCTCCTGATCCAAAGGATGACATAATGACAAAGGGATCGATCCAGTTTGGTTCAAATTTCCCCTTCTCTCCATCTTGTTGATTGCAGGGATTCTCTTTCAATACTAAATCACCAACCTGAAATGTTCTAGGTTTGACTATGTGGTTGTAGCTTTTGGATATCCTTTGTTGATATGCCTTCAGGTGATCTACTACATGCTGACGATGCTCATCCAAGAGTTCCAATTCTTGTAACCTAGACACTCTGTGATTCTCATCTGTAATGATCCATTTTAGTGACACTCAGAGTGATGGAAGTTCAACCTCAATAGGTAGAATGGCTTCTGATTCGTAGACTAAAGCATAGGGTGTAGCTCCCGTCGGGGTACGGATACTGGTTTTGTAAGCCCATAGAGTAGGGTTCCAATGCACATGCTAGTCATGTCCAACATTGTTGATGGTTTTCTTTAATATTTTCAGGATAGTCTTGTTTGAGGCCTCTGCTTGGCAATTTCCTTAAGGATAATAGGGTGTAGAAAATAGATGTTGGTTGTGAAATTTCTCACAAAGTTCTTCAACGTCTTGATTTTTGAAAGGTCAGCTGTTGTTAGTAATGATGAACTGTAGGATTCCATATCTACATATGATATAATTCAGGATGAAGGACGAGATTTTTTTTCCTGTGATGGTGGTTAGAGGGACAACTTCAATCCATTTCATGAAATACTCAGTGGCTGTAATAATGAACTGTGTCCATTGGATGAAGATGGATGAATCTTTCCTACGAGGTCCAATCCCCACTGATAAAAGGGCCATGTTGATGCAAAAGGGTGAAGTTATTATGCTGGTGTGTGCATGAGATTTCCATGAATCTGACACTTTTGGAATTTCTTGATGAACTAAAAAGAATCCCTCTCCATAGTCAACTAGTAATATCCCAGACGAAGGAGTTTCTTAGCTAGGGTTAACCACTTGAATGAGTTCCACAAACACCTTCATGTACTTCCTATAAAATTGTTTCAGAATCATCATGTTCCAGACATCGGAGGAGATTTCTGTCAAGACCTCGTCGATAAAGGACATCTGTGATAAGGGTGTGTCAGGCGGTTTGGCGAATGAAGTTTCATTTTTTATTGTAGGATAGATCAAGAGGGAGGGTGTTATCTTTTAGGTATGTATAGATTTTCCCATAACGGGAAGTGTTAGCCTCAACTAGATGGTAGATAACTTGGGACTTAGGGTTGTCATAAGATAGGTTGAACAGTTGTTCCACCATGAACTTTTAATGGGCTCATTTCTCTAGAATCTGCAAGAGAGAAGCAATGGTTGCCATGGCATCAACGACTTTATTGTCACTTCGAGGAATCTGCTCAAATCTTATTTCCACAAAGAAATTTTTGAAGTCATCAACCATTCTTTTGTAAGGCATTAGTTTGTCATGCTTTGTTTTATAGTCATCATTTACCTGATTAATGACTAGTTGTGAATCCCCATAGACATGTAACTCTATAATCTTCTACTCAACTGCTACTTTGATTCCAATGATCAAGGCTTCGTATTCAGCCATGTTGTTGGTGCAAGGGAACATCAACCTGTAAGACTTGGGAATGGTATGTCCTTGTGGTGAGATAAACAAGATTCCAGCTCCTGATCCATGTTGTGTATACGAACCATCAAATTACAAGATCCATTGTTGTGTGGATACTGTTAGGAAATCAACATTTGGAAATTCAATGTTCATTGGATGATTGTCTTGTAATGGTGCTTCAACTAACTGATCTACAATTGCTTGTCCTTTGATTGCCTTCCTATCAACATATTGCATCATGAACCACTTAGCCAATCTTCCAGTTAGATTAGCTTTGCTTAGAAGTTATTTCAGTGGATCTATCTTGGCTATTAACTTGATGGTATGAGTGAGCATGTAATGTCGTAATTGTTGGGTAGCGAACACTACTGCCAAACAATCCTTTTCAATGAAGGTGTAATTGATCTCATAGCCATTTAAGGTTCTGCTGATATAATAGATTGCCCTTTCCTTTCCTGTTGAATCCTCTTGTGCTAACAAGGCTCCCAATGATACCTTAGTTGTTGCTATGTACAATAAAAGTGGATTTCCTTCTATTGGTGGTATCAAGACAGGTGGACTCATTAGATATTGTTTCAATTGATTGAAGGCTCCTTCACATTTCTCATCCCATCGGAAAGATACATTTTTGTGGAGCAAGAGGTTGAAAGGATGGGTCTTGTCTTCCAGTTGTGCAATAAACCTCCTGATAGATTGGAATTTTCCTTGCAAGGATCTGAGCTGGCTGATGTTTTTAGGAGGAGACATCTCCATGATGGATTTGACCTTTGCAGGGTCTACCTAAATGCCTTCAGCCAACACAATGTACCCCAAAAGTTTAGCTGATGTTACACCAAATACACATTTCTTGGGATTTAGTCTCACATTGAACTTCTCCAGTGTGGTGAAGATTTTATCTAAAATTTCTATGTGTCCTTCTCTAGTGTAGGATTTTTCCAACAGATCATCTACATAGTCTTCCATAAAAGTGTGCATCATGTCATGAAAGATGGTGGTCATTGCTCTCTGATATGTGGCTCCAACATTTTTCAACCCGAATGGCATGACATTCTAGCAGAAAGTACCCCAAGGACATGTGAAGGAAGTTTTATCTTGATCTTCAAGAGCAATTTTGATTTGATTATACCCTGAAAAGCCATCCATAAGCAAGATCATTTCATGTCCAGTAGTCAAGTCCACAATGATGTAAATATTAGGAAGGGGAAAGTCATCTTTTGGGAAAGCTTTATTCAGATCTTTGAAATCTGTGCAAATTCTGATGCTTTTGTCTAGTTTGGAAATAGGTACAATATTAGAAATCCACTCTGCATAGTCGATAGGTATGATAAATCCTACATCCAATAACTTCTTCAGTTCTGCTTTGACTAATATGGCAATGTGGGGATGCATTTTCCTTAATTTTGATTTGACCGATTTTACTCTTGCTGGTAGAGATAGGTGATGCATGATGAGTTCTGGATCAATCCTTGGCATGTCGGCATAAGACCAAGCAAATTTGAGTTTCCTTTCTGTGAAGAATTTTATGAAGTTCGATTTTTCTTGATCTGTCAAGGATTCTGCTAGATGGACAGTCTTCACTATTTTTTCACTACCAATATTGATAGATTGGGTGGGTTCAACCAATACTTTTGATCGTTCCTAAAATTGTTCGGGGAGTGTGTCAATATTCCATCCTTCAATGCCTCAGAAAGGTTTTCACTGTTGGATACACTCTTTGTTTTTAGTTTTTCTAGATCTAATACTGCCATTGAATGGTTTTAACCATTAGATCTATTCCTTGTATTATTCATTTTGCAGCTAGAAAATTTGACACTCTCCTGGTTGGAAGCTTCGTTATGATGTTCAATGGTGGAATCTGTTTTAGGATTGGCAGAACAGAGGAAGTTGAAAATGGCTTCATCGTTTGAAAAGAGGGGGATATCAGATGGCTTAGTTTGATCCCAATCTATTAGTTCAGGATGTACTAGGGGTAAGGAGTTGTTAGATTGGCTAAAGTCAGATGCAGTAAGAGTCTCGATGGTAATGTCTTCAGATTGTCCAATAGCGAAATCAATTTCTATAAGGTAACACTCCTCTGAATAATCTATTTCACTCCGTGTCTGATCATCTTCACTGGAATCATCAATGTGTAGTGATCCTATTTCAAGCGGTCTATATCTTGAACTTTTACCCTCCTCACATATGGGTGTATACTTTTGGACTACATCAATTTCCTTATCATGACAAGACTCTTCAGATAACGAATCCCACTCATACTCATTTGAATCAGTTTCATGAACATCAGTAGCTTGTCGTTGTAGGATTTTTTCAACAACTTGTCTAGTTTCTTCTGTGGTTTCTTCTTTGTATCCCAATCTTGTTTTATCTTTGGCTTGCATTGTGACAAGTTGTATCAGTTCTATGATGCCTTCTTTTCTTTTACCGATAGGACCTTTTCCCTCGTATCCCATCTTTTCCATGATTGTCTTTCCTTTTCCATATTGTTTTGTCTGTACACTTGAGGTGGATGCTTCTGATGATTCTTCATCTTTGTACAACCAATTTAAAACCTCCTTGTCATTCGACTCATCCAATATTGTGCCTACTCTTACAAAGGTTCCATCAAACAGTGTGGTGGGTTGTGATGATTGTTGTCTTGATGTTGATGGTTGTCCATATGACTTTGGAGAAGATGAAAGTTGTGATAAACATAAGGACTGCTGAATGAGTATTCCCCCATGCCTTTGTCTTTCAATTGGATCTTGGAAACTTGTTTTGATAAGGATTCAAGTTGACCTTCCCAATTTTTTGGAGTAGGATTTGATGTACTTTCTTTAATTGAGGGATTGGCATCATCGATATCCTTGTCCTTTAACTAGTCCTTTTTCTCAACCCACTTTGACAAGGCATTTAATTGTTTCCCATCATTTGATAAACCCTAAGTTGGAGCTTCCTTTTTGTGTGGTACAAATGTATCTTGAGTAGTCTTGAGGGTGTTACAATATTGGGGGTTGTTTGAATCAGTTGCAATAGTGATTTCCTACCCATTGAATGGGAACTTCAAACCCTGGTGATATGTGGATGGTCCTCCTTGCATGTCATGAATCCAAGGTCTTCCCAAGAGTATGTTGTAGGTTAACTCTTTGTCTAACACATAGCATACTATATCTTTGACAACTGGTCCCACTTGAATAGGTAGCACTCTCAATCCTTGTGAATATCTCTCCTCATCATCATATGCTTTTATTGTGATTTTCCTTCTAGGATCAATAGCATTTTCTGAATAGCCTAGGGCACAGACAAGTTTCAAAGTACAGATATTTAGGCCAGCTCCTCCATCTATTAGGACACGTTTAACATAGTACTTGTGGATTAGGACCTCAATGTGTAGGGAAGCATTGTGGGGATGATTGATAGATACATCATCATGTTTAGAAAAGGATAAGCAATGTGGTGCAGTCAAATGTCCCACCATAGCCTGGAATTGGCAAACCTCTAGATTGTTTGGTACTGTGGTGGTGACTAGAGCTTGTTCCAAGATTTCCTTGTGAGAAGGAGAAATCTTGAGAAGTTCTAATATGGATATTTGTGTGGGTATCTTCTGCAACTGATCCACTATGTTATATTGAGTCGCAGGGATAGCAATTGATTTGCACATGGATGGGGTAGCTCCTTTCAATGTTACCTTAGCTTGTCCTCGTGTGATCACATTGACATGTGTGTTGTCTTGTGGTTCTCTGACTTTGATAACATTGATTTGATGTGTGATAATGTCAACATTATGGTGATGATTTTCAATTGCAATGACGTTTTGTTCATGTTCAAGAGTGTTATCGTGGGTTGAGTTATCATTTGCAATAAGATCTGATTTGTCATGGGTTGGATCATCAACTACCTCAATATGCAGAATGGTGGTGTCATAGACATAGTTTATGTTTTTTCCCTTGTTATTTGATGACTAGGACTCTCCTTTCTCATAGTTTGATAGACGGTTCTTGAACGCCCCATGATCATTGTTTGTGTGGAGTCCTACAAATATCATCCTATTGTCAATTAGATCTTGTATCAAGTGTTTCAATTGCATGCGGTCGTTGGCTTTATGTCCCTTGTTGTGGTGAAAGTCACAGAAGTGAGTGTCATTCCACCATGGAGGCTTAATTTGTAGTTCCCAATTTCTTACCTCCGGTAACGTTATGACTTTAGCTTCGATAAGTTCCTTTAATGTTGATTCTATTGATTGTCGCAAAGGGGTGAATCTCCTTTGATTTGTGGATGTTCGATATGATGGTGTTCTAGATCCAATATTACCTTGATTGTTGCTTTGGTTGATGTTTTGGTTGTTGCTTTGGTTGTTGCTTTGGTTGTTGCCTTGGTCGTTGCCTTGGTTGTTGGGGGGATTATTATTCTGGTTAGTTTTGGCGGCGGCTTTAGTTAGGTTGAATACAAGTTTTGCATTTTGAATTTCAACTACACCATTGTTGTTTCCAACATTCTTGTTTCGTTGCCAAAACTTGGGTTTTTCACCACTATTGTAATTGTTGGAGGAGTTTGATGAGTTGTTTTCATTGTATATCTTGATGACTCCTCTCTTGACTAAGGCCTCTTCAATTTTAATCCCATTTTCAATCAAATTTTCAAAGGTTGGGGGACATTGCAATTCCAATCTATAACTCATCTCATCATTGAGGTTGTCAATAAAGATTTCTATCTTTTCCTTTTCAGGTACTGGACAAGAATATCATGCAAATAACCTTCTCCATTTTTGCAATAATACAAGGAATTATTCACCCTTCTTTTGTTTCAAGTTACAAAGATCTATCATGGCGATGTCATGTTGGATGTTGTAAGAAAATTGGGTGATGAAGTTGTTGACTAATTCCACAAAGGTGTTAATTGGTGGGGTGAGTTTGGAGAACCATTCAGGACAATGTCCACCTAAGCTTCTCGAGAATAATCTCATCAAATAGGTTTCCTCATATGAAAATTCAAGACTCATAGTCCTAAATTCCCTCACATGGTCTATTGGATCGGTTTTGTCATTGTATTTGTCATACTTTGGGAACTCATAATGTTTGGGAAAGGGTATCATGTGGATACTTTGATCAAATGGATAAGGAAAAATGTCTTGGATCAAGTATTGTTTTGAAGTCCCTCTTTGCATATCAAGGATTTGTTGTTGAAGGTTTTTCATTTGGTGAGTGAGAGCAACCACTTGTTCAGGATCATTTTTAGGCTTTTGGGCGGTGCTTTCAATTGATTCACATCAAAGTCGTCCGACAATTTGGCACCTTGTTTCAAGGCTAGCATAAGGAGGTACTTTTTCCCATTTCTTTTGAAAATCTTTTCTAAGCATTTGTGGAAGTTTGGGTCTTGTTCAACATGTTGGATATCTTCCTTGGTTATTTCTCCCCCTTCAGTATTGTTGAGTCCATGAAAAGGATTCTCTTTAGCTTCCGCCATGGTGTTTTGTGTTTCACTGTTTTGAGTTTTAGTGTTTTGAGTCTTAATGATTGGAGTTTTAATTGTTGGAATTTCAATGTTTGGAGTTTCAATGTTTGTCTCTTCAACGTTTTTATTTTTGAGTCCTTTTTCCTTAAGCTTTGTTTTTGTAACCTTGTTTAAATAGGCATACATGTGTTATAGTTTTGGCTAAACTTT
This sequence comes from Sequoia sempervirens, assembly GCA_007258455.2. Lineage (NCBI taxonomy): Eukaryota > Viridiplantae > Streptophyta > Pinopsida > Cupressales > Cupressaceae > Sequoia > Sequoia sempervirens. The sequence goes on along the minus strand of VDFB02000141.1, from coordinate 11,872 downwards.
GATCTAGGTTTTGGAAAAGCACCAAGGATTACAACTAAGTCAAATAGAATGACAAATTCTAATGAGACTAAGTTTGATTTGACTATATAGCTTCGTTTCGTGATGAGAGGATGATAAATATTGATGATGAAACTAGGCTTAATAATCAAGGGTGTGATAAATCTGATGATTTTGGTACTTTGAGATGTTAGATCTTGGTATAGGTTAGAGAATTCCACTTGTAGAGGTCAATTTTAACAAGTTTAGACTTCTAAGGTATCTAAGGAATGATTTTGGACTTGAGAAAATTCTGAAAGGTTCGAATTGTGAGATCGAAGGAAAATTTTCTTCCTACACAAGATACTCAAATGTTTGGAAAAGTCTTGGATTTTGACGATAGTAAAATGAGTACAAGTTGGGATTGTTCTTTGAAGCTCTTTTGTAAAAAATGAAGACCAACCTCTCTCTAAATTCGTAGAGTGTTGTGAATCATTTTTGATGTTCTCTTGGACTAAGAACTTTGGACTTGGGTTTCCGAATTTTAATCTTTCGTGAAATCATTTGATAGAACACATGTTCAGACTCTGTTTTACCTAAGGAATGGTTGAACACTACAGAGGATTCTCTGGGTGAGACTGACTATCAGACAAGGGATGAATCTAGGTCACTATTTTATGGTCTGCAAAATGCACCAAAATAGAGACAAAAAGCACTAGAACAAGTGCAAGAAGCGCCACAAAAAGTGCAAGAAGTACCACAAAAAGTGCAAAAAGTTCCACAAAAAGTGCAAGAATTGCCAAAATAGGTACAAGAAGCACCACAAAAAGTGCAAGAAGCGCCATAAATTTTTACAAGGCTCTGTAAGTAAGTTTTGACTCTGGTAACTTGCACAATATGTGTGAATACAGGTGCAATACATGCCAAAAGGCAGTTAATATGTGCTAGAAGGTCTACAAGATGCACCAAACTGGAAGAATAACACTATTTTCTTGGAAGTTTGTTTGATTTTTTGGATTTTCCAGTTGGAGACTTGGTTGTTTCAATGAATGTTTAATTCTGAATCAAGGTTTTCACTTTCAACATGTGATGTTTTGTTCAAATTTTTTTTTGAAAACACTTTGATAAAGACACATCAAGCAATGCACAATCCTAAGTTTGTGAAAGAATGTATTCTTTTGGATTCCATGCGGGTTTTACCCCAACCACACTTATTCTTAGTGAATAATTAGATGCTTGACCCATTGGCTCCCCTCCATGACACTCACTTCTACGGTGCAACCAAGCATCAATACCCATGAATCTCCCATGGCATATTTCCCATCTCTACTAAAAACTGTGAGAATGTGGATGCCTTTGCAATGACCATTGCTGCACCAAAGAATAGATAAAGGTTTTTGGGAAAACTATAACAAGGGTTCTAGTATAGACATTTTGTCCGTGGGTGATAATCCATGTGGCGAGAGACCATTGCTTCCCTTCTCGCCAGAACTATCCTCATGATACTTTCCTTTGTTCAAGTACCCACATTTATATCTCGGTTGGAAGCCACTTGGCTTTAGTGTGTTACCGGTTGGGTTGTTCCCTTGGGTGATTACTTTTTTCCACAAGGCAGGCCCTCTAAGATAAACAAACACAAGCAAGTATACTTGTAGTTTGATCAATCTTTATTCCACTTGAATAAAGAGAGAACACATGCTATATACTCCACTCACACTCGCACACAAAAAGTGAATGGGTCTGGCTTTTTGGTCACCCAATTAAGAGGAGAGCATATGCCTACCATCCATCAAGCATGAAAAACATGGTGTTCATTAACCTTTTAATTAAACTATGTTCCTAACTTAACCATAAGGAAATAAATAAATCACTTCCAGCCACTGCAATATGTTAGTAGTTTATGTTTGAGTCTTTGACAGTGAATTTGGGAAACTTGCAAAACAACAACACAGAGTATTAGCCTTCAGATTTAGTGAAAAATAAGGAAACTACAAAAAGCGCCAGAATAGAGATAAAAAGCACCACAAAAAGTGCAAAAAGTGCCACAGAAAGTGCAAAAAGCGCCATAGAAAGTGCAAGTGCTAAAACTCATGCAAGAAGCGCTGAAACTCAAAAAACCATGTTTTGGACCCTGGTGAGCTTTTCTGGAAACTTGCAAAAAGCACAAGAGAAAGTGCAAAAAGTGCCACAAAAAGTGCAAAAAGTGCCAAAACAGGTGCAAAAGTGCCAAAATGGGTGCAAGATGCGCCAGAAGTCTCACGTCCGAACCTATGAACATAAATTCTCTAGAATGTTAAAAAAAATGGGGCAAGGCCCCACGATGGGCACCATTTTGTGTGTGTGAAATTTGTAAAGTTAGTGTCAACACAAACCTTAATGAAACGATTTATATTAAAGATTCAAAGTAAAGAAGCTACTCTAAATTGCAATAAAATGAATCTTTTAAGATCGTCTCATTGTCCTCTATTCTTAAAGATTCTTTTAAAATTTTGGCCCTCATATTTCTATGTGCACAAAGGCTATTAGAATGACACTTAAGAAACGAGATTAGTAGTTAACATGCAAGCTAATTAAATTCCTACATGAAACTAAATGGTAGAAATGATGATGGATATTATGATGAATGGACAAACAGTGGTGGATACTATGGTAGTAATCTATATGATTCTACATATGCTCAAATGCAAACTATTACAATGCTAATCTAAAATGCAACTATGATGCAATGGAGGACATAAAATGTAACTATGAAGCAAAGTGTTAGTCTAAGATCTAACTATGATGCAAAACATGATGTAAAAATTAATTATAAGACTCCAAAGTGCTCCCAAGCTCAAACGAGATTCCTGCATGATAACTCTATTCTATAGTGGATGCAAAATACAATGCCAAAGGGTTGTATTTATAGCCTTTTCCAAGCATATAGTGAGGTGGCAATAATGAACGGTCCATATTTGAATAAGAAGAATGGGTGGTGGAGATGGAGAGAATCAAGATGTTGTCCCCTTGACCAAATACAACATGCCATTTGGATGGAAGAATCTCTTGACCAATGGGCAACATGCCATTTGGATGGAAGACTCAAGTGTGGGAAGAAAAGACCATGTGCTTTTAAAATTGGTGGAAGTGTGTGAGGAATAAGCCATGTGATTTTAAATTGGTTTAAGATAATTCTAAATAAAAATTAGAATTATTTAATTTCATGTGACCTTGGTGAGGTGGCACAAAAAGTTGTAGACATGTGCTTGAATTCCTAATTGAGATTAGTGAAGATTAATTAAATAAAACAAGCTTAGGGAAATTTGTTTATTTAATTAATTTAGAAGAATATGATTTTAGATTTGTAGAATTAGAAAAGGGTGAACAATAAAATAAATTGGGAATTTATTTATATGTAGTTGAATATTAATTAAATATTTGTTTTTAGGTGTATACAATAGCTTTTTGGTGTCTACCACATTTAATGTGTTTTAGGGTAAGTTCGATGGTGTATAAGATAAAGTTTGCAAGTCTTTTTGGTTAAATTGTGCTTTTTAAGAGCTTGAATAGAAGCCTAGAATGATTTTGGAGTGAGCCTGAAGCATTTCTGAAAGGAATTCGAAGAAATTATATCAGGTAATCTGGAAACCCTTCCTCTGATTGCAAAAGGAAAGAAGAAAATGAAGAAGTTTCATTGAATTTCAAGAAAGCATAGAAATGGATAGTGGATCATGTGGTGTTACCCCTCTGAAGTTGAAAAGCATTGAATTAGAAGAATATGATCATAGGAAAATGAAAGGAATTGAACTAGGGTTGAGCGAAGTCGAATTACAAAACATAAAAACCCTAGGGATGGATTTATGGAGTGAATTTCCCATGGATTACAGATAAAGAGGTTATCTTGTTCTTGTTGAATCATTTCAAGGATGGAAGCATTGTTTTGGAAAACCCTATTTGATCTCAAAGGAAGCAATCAAAGTGATCACTGGATTATGCAGTGTTGGAGAACTCCTGGAAAGAAAACTGTGAAGTATAAAGATGTGGAGGAGCTGATTGGCATCAGTAGAGATCTTAGAGACTATTGATTGATACACTTGCTGATTCGGTCATTAGGTATGTTGCGTATGGTATTTCATACAAAATTTATTTTAGAAACTGTGAAAGTTCAACTTTGGCGATTGTGTACATATTGCTCACATGATGGTTAAGGAGAACAAATAGTTTGATCTATGTAGCTTGTTACTTGAGAATTTTCTTGAAAATGTTCGAATGTCATTGGTTGAGAATTATCCCTTTCATTTCAGATCCTTGTTGGTGTGTCTGGTGTTTTACTTTCTGAATTCTCTACCAGGAAAAGATAATGTGATGTGGGAATTGGTATCCCTATTGGAAATAAAATTTATAGATATCTAGAGTCTTTGGAAGATAATGTAAACATGTGCAGATCATATTTCTCATCTTTGAAAGAAAACCCTTGCTCTGGTATATCTGCATCAAGTCGATTTGAAGTGGGCTCTTCCTCTGGAAAAAGAGAAATGGAGGTTGTTATCAGTGATTCCCTTCGGAATCGAAAAGGAGAAAAGAGATAACTAAAGACATCATCGACATTTCAGATGAAAAGGAGAAAGAATCTTTGGAACTAAATCCCCTGATCCAAATGACATCCAGTCTATGATAGTTGAAGGAAAAATGAAAGAATGTTGGTGAACTATGGAATGCTTCCTCGCCTATTGAAAAACTAAAATTGATGATGCTCTGGTAGATTATCTACTTCGGAAAGGTAGTGAAGTATCTGTTGTTTCTGAATTTCTTGCCAAAAAATCTGATTGAGATTGTTGAAGAAAGGATGCTGCTTGAAGGTCCAAAATGACGTAAGATGGGAATCTTGGTTGAAAGAAGATGTGAAAAGGCTAAGCAAAGACTGTTTGGATTGATTGTGGAAACAAAGAAGTGTTTTAAAGAAAATTCAGATGTTTACAAGTATTGTCTTCGGTGGCCTGCAACTGTAGATAATTTCAGAAGTAGAATTGAAGCAATTGAAGATGAAGTGAACAACATTGGATTTAAGAATTTTGATATATTTTAGGATAAAGAAGGGAAGCAAAGAATAAGAGTTGGTGAACTACAAGCTGAACTAATCATTACACAAAGACAAGAGAGATGATGTGACAAAGACCTTCTGGCTTCTTAAAGAAATTGCTTGAAGTCCGGTTAGAGCATCTTTCCAAAATTCTTATTGATGCAAAAGATGTTGAGAATCAATGTTCCGTTACAACTTGGTCACCCTCTTTTACTCTATTTTTGAGATTATTGGAAAGTACATGCACAAGATTGGAGTCTATTGTATTCAACTAGAAGAAGTTGTATCCAGTTCTCAAGGAAAGGTATAAGAAGGTATTCCTAGGTGAAGAATGTCATCTTCACTTAATTTTTTGCTTAAAAGCTTTTAGATTGTTGGAAGTTTTTTGAAATATTTTGAAATTTTGATGTCACCATGATGATTACACTCATTTTTTGGTGCCCTTTTCCATTGATGTCAAAGGGGGAGAGTGTTGGAGATAGTGGAGAAAGTTAAAAGTTTTCATATGTTATCTATATGTTGTCATTGATGTCACCATGTTGGTAGATGTTGGTAGCTTGGTCCGATACTCTAAAACCGGTGCGCGTATAACTGACTTATCTTCTTTGGTGGTTGATCCAGTATCTTTGGTGTCTCTCTGGTATTCTAGATCGCATTTCTCCGTAGTTGACATCTTTTGGTTGTGGTTTTGGGAGATTACTTATGGATGTTAAAGACATGCATGATTAGGTTATTTCGTGTTCGGGTGCTCATACGATGAAGTGACATTATTCTGTTGATTGCATTGAAGACTATTCCTGGCCAACTTGTTAAGTTAATTTTGATATAATATGAAAACTTATGTGCGATCTATTTTTTGGTCCAAGTCAACATAATGTAACATGGGGTGATCCCACAATAATGGGTTACAGTTTTTGGCCAAACTTGACATTAAAATCAGGATTTTTCACCAGACATTCACTTTCTTACACCTATACCAGCTAAACCATTAAGGTTTTGAAGATGAATCAAACTATTTATTTGTTAGATATTTTGTGTAGATTATAATTATATTTTTTTAAAAAAATTAAAAAATAAATTGTGAATCATTTTATGTAATTTTTAATAATTTATTTTTTCTACTAATCAACATTTTTAAAAAGTGATGTTTACTTGGCCCATGTAACTTTTTTAATAGATAGGATACAATTCTGATTTTTAAAATACAAATTTTTCACACCAATATCTAGGGGATGGATATTTTTTTCATAATTTTTTGTTACATATATATTTTTTAATTAATTTTCCAAGTCAGCGTAATTATAATTTGGGAGGAGGTGTACTTGACCCTTTAACTTTTTGTATTCATTTGAATTAACTTATTCTTTTTTTGTTGGAATAAGGACATCAATACCTAGGGCACATGTATTTTTTAGAATTTTTTTTCTCTATTTTTCTATTTTTTGTATGTGTGAAATAAAGACTTGATGTTCTTTGAAAATCCTACATTCACAAGAAATAAAAATAAATATAATAATCAAATTAAACATATTTAAAATTATACTTTTTAGGAAGCTTATAATAAGGGCTACAGGCTTACAAAACATAAATTTTAAATGAATTCATTTGATCACCAAAAGGTAAATCAAAAGTGGTTTTTTATCAGCATTTTGATAGGTGTAGAGGAGACTTGATTATAGGTATGGTTTAAATCTAACAAGGTTCTATCCAAGGGGGTTTGATCTAAGGGGGGTTGATCAATCCCTCTTTAATTAAAATAATTTAAATGGAACCTTTAAAGTCATAAATCATTGTATTTTCTAAAAATATGTGATTTTAGGCAAAAATTAGGATGTCCCAAAAAGTGTAACCCATTATTGTGGCAACACCCTGTGCTAACAGTTAAATTGTATTTTGTAAATATTTTGTGGAGTCGACAGTTGATATCTTTTATAAATGAATTGCATCTAATTAGGCTGACCTAATTGATGCTTGTAATGGAAATCGTATATATATATATATATATATATATACATCTATGGCGAATAGTTTTTACTTGAAAAAGGGTGTGTGTGTAGACAACAGAGAAGAGATAGAAGAATTATTGAGCGAACTTAATGAACGTAAAGGTGCGATCAGAAAGAAAGCAGTTAATGTGAAAATGAGCAAAGAATGAAGGGTGTAAAATCTGAATACTGAGCATCTTCAGAACTGTATTAGCACATGATAGGTGCATCTTTACAGTTCATTTTGGGCTATAAAGCCTTATTCTGTTTTGTATAATCTTATGTAGGCAATGAGCCTCCTTGTTGGATAGTGAGTCCTTTTTGTAGGCAGTGAGCCTTTGTACTTGGACAGTGAGTACTACTTTTGGCAGCGAGCCTCTTTTAAAAATACTATATAGTGTGAGTTAACCTTCACCATGGTTTTTCCCTTATTGGGTTTTCCACGTAAAAATCTGGTGTTCTTTGTGTTGATTTACTTTTTGTTATTTGTATCTCATGCTCTTATTTAATAACAGAATAGTTTGGATGAAGAATTGATAAGTGATAAAGGTTAAGTTTGAATTTGTGTGAGAACTGATTCACCCCCCCTCTCATTTTTCCTACACCTGTTCAATAGTTAGTGTTCATATCATGAAGTATTTCACCCTAGAAGGGTGCTACACCACTGTCCACAGGTACTATTTTCCCTTTCTATGTCACATACGTAGGAATGAGAAAATTAACATACCTTTCTTTCTATTTTCATCTTTAAAACAATGTAAAGCTAAGGGCGCCTCACCCCCTCTCCACCAAGGTTTGATCCAGTGTATGTTGTTTCTATTACCCCCCTACCGGGACGTCCTGGTGGTATCCTTACTGGTTTTTTTCCCCTGTTTCTCATGCGGAACCCTTCCCTAGCCCTTCTCTAGCTGTTTCTTTCGGTGAGGGTACCTTCTCAGTGAGACCTCCCACCAAAAAACTCCATGTTGTTCCTTCTAGTTTAAAACAGTCTTCAATTAAGGGCCTTCTTATAAGGGAAACCCTGCTACTCAAAACCTGAAAGGCAAAGAGTCTTGTGTTAACCCCTTGGGTAACTCTAGAGATTAGATATGAGGAGCAAGGTAAATTGGATGATTAGAAATGGTTGGTGACCAATTGGTGGTTGAACACTCAAAGGATGAGGAAGAGTAAGGGATTTAGAATATTGAACATGAAATTGGGGATGTGGTTAGGGAAGTCATGAAAGGGATGGATGACCAGCCAATGAAGGAAAATATTGGGGTGATATAGGATAATGTTAGACCCCTAGATCCCTATGCTTCTCAAATTTATGAGCTTCAACAAAAAGTGGATAAGATGGACATGGCCTTCAACAAGTTAATGGTTATTACTTTAGGCATAATGCGAAAGGCCATCTTTGGTGTGGTGAGTGGAGCGATTAAGGCTGGGAAAGGCCATTAGCAGCAATGAGCCTCTCGAGCCGTGGAGGAGCAACTGGATCGATGGAACAATATAGTGGGGTAATGAAACAACTCGAGAATGTGGAACCGTATCTGTTATTTGAAGGAGTAATTGGGTCTAATGGTCAATTTTTTTTGGTTTTTTCTCTATGCTCTTACTGGGCATGTGTGCCCTTTGAAATGTTAGTTTTGTTTATGTCTTTAGGGTTGTTGTTCTTTGTTGGTTAGTTGTTTTTGCTGTTCTAGGTTGCTAGGAGTTGGTCCTGTTGTAGGGTGCTGGTCAATTTTTGGCCCTTGCTATTTTGTTGGGTTTATTTTGTTGGCCTCAAGGCCTGGTTTTTCTCTCTGGTTGGGTTCAGGGGCCCTTTCCCCTGCTTCTGTTACCAAAAATAAAGAAACATAGGTAAGCATAGAAACTAATAATGACATTTGATGAATCATACAATGAATAGAAGGGAAGGTGCCCTAAATAAAGATACAAAAAATAAATCATAATATAGAAGGTGAAATGAGAGTAAAAAAGGCACCAAAAACACATGACAAAAACAAAAAGGCTAAACTGTAAAAATTGCATATAAGAATCAAAATAACAACCATATAAGTATATAGGGACCATTAATGTTCAATGTCTCATGGAAGATAAGAAGGATTTCCCAACAAAGTATCATCCTTACCCAAAAATAAAAAATAAAAAATTTGCATCTTCCTCTTTAATGATATTACTTTCCTTTTCAATCATGCAAGTCTTTTTTTCTTGATAAGAATTTTTACAACTAGTAAAAATGATACCAATAGGTGGAATCATAAGAATCTCCTTTGTAATCCATTTTTCTTATTTCTTTAGTAGTTTTTTATAGGATGATTCTACTTGCTGAACTATCACATTTTTATTTAGAATCCATGTAGTAATTTTCTTGGCATGAAACACTAGTTTTTTTTTAATATGGCTTGTTTTCCTACTATAGTGAAGCAAATGATAAGGTATTCTTAGCTCATTCATTTATGATATTTTATATTTTTGTTCCTTTTAGCTTTTTATTATCTTTGATATATTTCATGAATATCCTTTTCACTTTCATATTGACTTGGAAGTGGGAATATAAGTACATTCAAAATAAAATGGTTCAATTTTATAAGAAGCTTGTATCAATCTTATGTAATTTTTTACAACTCTACCTTCATCAAAAATTAATCCAACTAAGATCTACCAAATAGTATAGAAAATATATTATAGAATGAATAAAATATATCATAGTATATATACTTCCTTAGATCCAACCTATAAGCAATTATGCTCACTCTAGTCCAGGGCTAATTTATTAAGAGTTATTTTATTTTACTTTTTACACTTATTTTGACAAACTTTGATAATTTTCTTGATTTGTTTTTACTTTGGAAGGTGTAGTAAATATTTTCAAATATTATAACATATATATATTTTTTAATTATTTCATTTGTATACATTAATATTTATATTTTAAAAAATTAATAATTTTATATTTAAAAAATAAATATGGACTTTGAATAATTTATTTTATTTATAAAGTCTATGTTTTAAAAATTAATTACACCAAATACTCAAAAAGCATGTATTGACTTTAAATTTATTTATAAATCATATTAAAAATAATTAATTAAACCTTAATATCATAATTTTAAAAATATTTATAATTTCATAGTTATACATATTCTAAATATATATTTTTAAAAAAACAAACAAATTACAAGTAAGAATTTAAATTACCAAACATTTATTATTATAATATAATATATGATGTAATTTAATATAAATAATACTTTTATATTTTGCACTCAAACTAAATATTGTAGTTAACCAATAGTTATTAAATACTTAAATACAAATTGTATAAACTTTCATTTTACCTTAGAAATGCGAACATTGTAAGCTACATAATTTTAAAACATATAATATCCTATCTACATATCTTAATATGTAATTTATACATACAGGTCTTAATCCTCTAGTTGTAGTCTTCTTCTCCCCTGTTCTTTCTCACCGCACACATGTGGGATTAACAACACTCCGCATCAAACTAAATACTCTTTCGAGTAGCAGGCCAACATTGGGGATGGAAGGGAGTTTTGCAAAGAGAGAAATGAAGAGATCTGATCACCTTCCATAGTCACCGTTGAAAATATTTCCACATAGTGGCTGACTCGGGAGATTTTATAGCTCAATATACATCGATAATGGTGGAAACAGTAGATAAAATTCTCACAATTCACTGCGGGAATTGGTGGTGGTGAATTTTTCTGCAGTGAATTGTTGATGATGAATTTTCCTTCGGTGAATTTTCTTAGAGTCCTCCCAACCACCTAAATAGTCAATGCTTAGAGAGTGCTAGTTTAGAATTTTATAGAGATTTTACTGCCACAAAAATTCCATTTCTTTGTATAGTTAATAGTTCTATTTATTCACTAATAATTTAGTTTACATGATTATGAATAATTTATTTAAAAAAATAAAATTATGATGTCTATAGAGTTTATTATAGTTGAGAAAATTGTATACAAGTTTTTTAATTTTTTTTAATTGTATACACATATTCTTTACTTACTCATTTAATATTATATAAAGTTTATCATAAAAATAATATTTATTGTCGAATTTAAGTACTATTAATTATTGGGATTTTCTAATAGTCAAGGTTATATAAATTGTTGTGATATTTAATAAAATTATATTTTATGAATTATTTAAGTTGAAAGCTTTAATTCTTTTATTTTTAATTTAATATTTTTAAATTAATTATTTTCTTTATGTTTAATAATTAAATTTAAGTTTGATACTTTACACAATCTATAATAATATTTAAAAGTATTTATTGAACTAATTTAATAATTATTTTAAAAATATTTATATAACTACTTTTAAAAATATTGTACACAACATATATATATATATATATAATGAATTGCATGTAAAATCTTCCCATAATTATATATATGCTAATTTAATTTATAAAATCTCTGTCATAATTTTATTTACAGTGATCTAATCTATAAATCTCTAGTTTGAATTTTTTTCAAAAAAGTATAACTTTAATCATTTGATTAATGAGGACATATTTCCACATTCCATGAAGATTATTGCCAATGTTTCTAGATTAGATTGTGTTAGTATTTTTGCATCAACATTTCGGGTCACATTTTGTGATCTATCATCATGATGGAAGAAAGCATAAAGAGTAAAAATGTGAAGGCATGATACACATAATTTCACTAGTGACCCACTCAAACTAAATCTTAAAATATAAATTACAATAGATTTTTTTTTGTATTGCATCAATGCAAAAAATTATATAAAGAATGACAATCATTAGTTGTCCAAAGGAGAAATTACATAACAATTGTCCAACTACACTAAACAAACTGGGCAATTATGCCAGAAA
>VDFB02000140.1:0-15824 GCA_007258455.2 Sequoia sempervirens | reverse complement strand
TGCGATCCAATGACAAGGGAGGACCAAGATATGATAAAGGATGGAAGGTTGGAGGAATTTCATGAATAGGAGGGAGGACTTTTGGATAATGGATGATGATGGGAGATAGGATGATGAAGCTCCAATGACTAGTTTAAAAGAAATAAGATTCCCTAGACTATAGGTAGTGAAATCATGGGTGGAAGATGATGAGGTATGTATGATATGTCCAAGGATAGTGCATAAAGGACATGAATCATAAAGGAAGTAAGGATTGCATTATCTAAAGCATGCATGTATATTTTTTCCCTAGCCTTATCAAGATCAAGGGTGAAAAGAGAGGGTGACTTGGATAGGATGAGAGGATGGAATACATGATAAGGGATGAATGATGGAGGATATGAATAGGATGATCAAGATCAAGTGGATAGGAAATGGATGCATTGGTATTTGACCCCTAGGCTCTTCATCAGGATCAAATATTGGAATGGAAGATGGATTGATTTGGATAAGATGGGAGATATGGAATGAATGATATGGATAGGATAAGATGGATGGAAGGATATAATACATGAGGTATATGAAGATCCTTAGCCTTCTCAAGATCAAATGAATGAAAAGGGGGGGTTAATGTAAGTAGGATAATGGATAGGACATGAGGGATAAAGGGGGAGTGTGATAGGTAGGATTGCATGGATGAAACTTTCCCCCAAGTGTAGAGTGCAAGAGGGTAATGGATTACACATGACGCTTTTTTTCCAAGTTTTCATCATGGTACTTATCCAAGATTTGATAAGAAGTGGTTTTTACCATTGGATGAATGATTTCTCTTTACCTTTTTATTTTTCATTTTTTTCTCTTTTCTCTTTTTTTTTTTTTATTATTTTTATTTTTTTGGAATAGGACAGGTAGAGATGGATAAGGATATAGATAAGTGAATTTTGAAAATGGTGAATGCATGGTAGGGAGATGAAGGTAAGACACAAGAATCTAGTTCCATGGATGGTATCCCTTGAAGATGTGCTATAATGGACCGTGGACAATTGGAGGTATGCCCATAGATGTTTATAGAATGATGGTAAGGGGGATGCAATGGATGGGAAGATGGTGAGGGATAAGTATTTATGTGAAGGGTTGGATAAGAGGGATGGAAGGATGGAAGATGGATGTCGAATAATGGATGGGTTGATGGAAGACTTGTAGATGAGTGGATGGAATTTTTTTCAAGATCAAAATTGGCACACACCTTGAAGGGTGGTGATGTTGTGGAAGAAAAGTGGCTTTTGAATTTGGAGATTTAGATGGAGGAGTGGATGTGGATTTTCAGATATAAGGATCCAAAATGGATGGAGGTGATAATGAACTACTAGATGGGGTGGAGGACATATAATTGGATGACACTTTTGGATAAGCAAGTTTGGATATGCCAATTTTTATTTTTCTTTGGGATGCATTGATTATATGAGTATTTTTGGAATCCGCGTGGATTTTGAATTCAATATTTTCTTCATGTTCCTTTGGGAATTAGAATTTTGATTTTGGATAATTTTTTTCTTTGTTTTTGCATGTTTTTGTTATGGGACATGTTGATCCTTGGATTTTTTAGGGTTTTTTTATTTATGCATTTGATATTTTACATCCAAATTGATTCCAAGAGAAATGGGATTGGTGGATGGAGAGGAATGCTATGGATGTATTATTGATGGGTTGGTGTAGGTATGCTGGAAAAGGTTCAAGGGTGTGTGCCTTTGTTGATCTTGATTAAGGATATGAGGTGATGGATGGAGAGGCTAATGGAATTTTAGGGTAAGAAAGCTAGGTTGTGGAATGTAAGGACTTAAGATAAATGGAGGGGATAAAGGAATTTTTTTTGGCACATAGGAACCCAAAATGGATGAAAGCGATGAAGGACCGAGTTTTGGGAAATAAGGGTCGAAGATAGATTTTGAGGATGGGGAATGTGGACATTTGGATTTGGGTTGGATGGAATGAGTACCAATGTCTAGAGACCTATATCCAAGGCCATGATAATTAGGATTTTCTTGGATTTGGATGGGTTCTAATATGCCTTGCTCATGTAGGACTAACCCTTTTCCTTGATAATGCATTTTTAGACAAATTCTCTTACCAATGGGATACTTGTTGTTTTAAAAACAAGATGCAAGTACATTTTGAGTGTATGGAATGGAGGGAATGATAGGTTCTTGGACGAGACCAACTTGGATGAAAGTGGAGGAACCAAATTGATAAGTGTTGGGTTCATGAGTAGCTTGGATAGGAGTGATGGGATCTTGTGGAGGATTAGGATCTCATGACATGAAGGTGAAGGGGTTATTTAATCTTGACTTAAAAGGTAGGATCATGGGATGGGGTGGATGGTATAGTTTGATCTTGGTTATGAGATGGAAGGGGATCATGACATGGAGATGAATGGATGTTTTGATCTTGAATTTCAAGAAGGGGATCATTGCATAGGGTAATGGATGGAAAGATTTGTTCTTGTGATGGACTAGGGTCATTTCATACCATGGAGGTAGTATGATAGGATCATGATATGAGGTGGAAATGCTAAGATCATAAAATGTGTTGGATATGGTAAGATTATGAGATGGTATATGATCGTGAAATAGAGTTGATGGACTAGGATTATGGCATGGAGTTGAGAGACTTGGATCATTAGGTGGTATGGAAGGGATGACTTTATCTTGATATGAAAGGAGATCATTTAGGATTTCTTGATCAAAGATAGGTTTATCTTGGATGCCATGGTTATCTTGAAGGATTTCTTGGATGGACTTAACAAGATGGAATGGGATCACAAGAAGGAGTACCTTGATCTTGACATAAATGTGGATCTATCATGTCATGCTTTGGATCAATGAGATCAAGTGAGTAACATGGTTGACTTTGTGTAGGTGCTATAAAAGTGAAAAAAAATTTAAATGGATGAGGTGGATGAGATGGATGAGTTGGATAATCATGGGATATATGAGGTGGAAGTGGGTGGAACTAGAAGGTTGGGGCTAGCATCTTCTAAAGTAGGATTTTGCATGGGTTCTTATACTCCTTTGAGGGTGACTTTTGGTGGTCCCTTGATGCTAATTTTTTGTGGTCCTTTGATAATGATTTTTGGTGGTCCTTTTATGGCAATTTTTGGTGGTCCTTTTATGGTGATTTTTGGCTTGATGATGGGTTGAATAGGATGTGAAGTGCATAAGATATGGTTAGCGATGGGTCTTGGTTGAACATGGAGGAAATTTTGGTTTCCCTTGTCAATGGATGAAAAAGATGACATGGAGGGTGACATTACTTGGGGATAAGGGTATGTGCAAGATCATCATTGAAAAAATAAGCCCTTAAGTGGCAATAAAATTTAGAAAAATCAGAGTTAGGAAACTTGACTAAAAAAATGAATAAGTTATCTATATTATTTAAAAAATATGTAAGAATATAATCTATATCAAAATGAATGTAGTTTCTAAACTACTAGGTTTTTTTTAAAATTATATATCTATATCATGTAAAATTTAAAATTTCAATGTAGTAGCACTTAAATTTCGTGAGTAGTAGGGTATCCATCTCATCTACCCCAACAACAATAAAAAAGATAATATTTTTTATAATATTTAGATATAAGAGAGGACCTATTTCCTGATGTGGTCTATATTTTTTTGTAATTTTTCCAACAATTAATATGAATTTTTTATTACAAATTTTAAAAACATAAAACTCGTATGTCTAACCATCTAACTTGTCAAACTTCATGAAATTCATTTTTTTTTGGTATAGTATGTGAAGCATAGAATGTGATGCATGTTTTATCCAAAAAATGTGATACCTGCTTTCAAAAGCTATAGATTTTTCCAACCATCCTATCAACCCGGACTATTCGTAATTCAAATAGAAGATGAACAATACACTTATTAAATTCAAAGCATAATTTTATTGGTGAAAGCTAAGAATATCCTTTAAAAAAAACCCTTTTCATCAATTTTGGGTAAAATAGTCATCAACCATATACACATAAATTCATCAAGTCACACTTTTGGCCCATCATGATCTCAAAAGCAGGCCACACCACAAGCTCAACGTTTAGGATGATACGGATTATGAAAATATTTGGAATGGATTATGAGGGTGGTTATGACAACGATTAGACCCCTAATAGAAAAAATTAACCGCTTAGTGGTCTTAAGTGATGGATTAAGAATGGATATGGATGATTGAGATACTTGGGATGATTTGAATTAGATGATTGGGTATGATTAGGATAAGATGGATGATTAGAAAGATTAGGGAGATTAGGACGAAATGATTAGAATGAAGGGGGAGATGGTTAGGATGAAAATGGATGAAATGATTAGGATGAAGGGGGGGTGATTAGGATGAAAATGGATGATTAGAATTCATAGGAGGATAATTAGGATGAGGAATGATGATAATGATGGAAGATGATGATTAGGATGGGATGATTGAAAGGAGATAACTATGATGATTAGGGATGTAATGATTGAGATGGAAATAAAAGATTAAGATAAGATGAAGGATGAATAGGATTAGAAGGGATAAGTAGGATGATTGTGAAAGGTTATAATGATTATGGAGGTGATTAAAATGATTAAGAGGAATTAAGGCGAGAAGGGATGATTATGATAGAATGTGATGATTAGGATGAGGAGGAATGATTAGGATGGAAAGGATTGGTTAGGGTGAGGTGATTAGGATGGGATGATGGATGGTTATGATGACTAGGATGGGATAATTTATTTGACTTGGATGACCAAGATAGGATGATTAGGATGGGGAATGAGGATTAGGATGATGAGGAATGGTTATGATGACTAGGATAAGATGATTGGGTTGACTTGGATGACTAGGATAGGATGATTCGGATGGAGAATGAGGATGGGAAGTTTGACTTGGAGATGATGAGGATAGCTTGACTTGGAGGACACCCAGATTTTTTTATTTTTGAAATGTTTCTAATGTTTTTTATATTTTTTATTTTTGTTTGATTTTTTTGTTTTCTTGAGTTTTCCATTTTTTTTGGTTGATGGTGAACACTGAAAAATGTCCTAGGCCTATGAATGCCATTTTTCATATCAATTCCTCCTACCTGCATAATTAAATAATTTTAACTATTTAATTATCTTTTAAGGTCATATTCCTCTATTAATTAAATTTTACCTTATTTAATTTATTCATTTTTCCTTTATTCTTCCCTTCGATTAATTAATTAAATTATTTTTATTTAATTAAATCACTAATTAGCTCTCTTCTTCTATAATTAAATAGTATTTATTTAATTATTGTCATTTCTTTCTACTATATATAATTAAATAATTGTTTTAATTATTTAATTATCTTTTCATTATCCTTCTTTCTGTACTAAATAAATTTTATTTATTTTAATTATTTACAAATTCTTTTCCTTTTCTCCTCCACTTCTTTTAAATAAATTATTATTTAATTTAAAAGTCAACACGCCAGATGTCTTCTATAATTAAATACTTCTTTGATTATTTAATTATTTAATTTTCTTCAACAACCTTTTTTTTTGTGCTAGCCTCTTTATCTATCATTCTTATCTCTTCATGGCTAATTTAATTTCCATCCTTGATTGAATTATCTTATAATTCAATCTCAACCATTTATTCTTATTCTTTCCCTAATTTAGCACTAAACCTATTTCATAATACATCTTTCATTCTTGGCCATTGATTAAGACATATTATTGACATTCATTCTCAACCCTTCATTCAAAATTGTCTTTTCTATAAAATACTCCTATCATTTTCATTTCTACATCTTAAACATCTTTGACAGCTACACTCTATCTAGATCTAGACATCAACATCATTTATGCTAATGCCATGTTGTTAGAATCATGAGAAACCACATTCAAATCTTCAACAAGTCAACGTACTACATTCAATCTTTTGAGGTTTGCATTGCATTTGGTTTGATTTAACTTATTTTTTATGCATATTTCTATTTCTATCCATTTTTCATGCATACAACACATAATTAAAATAAAAAATCAACCCTAAGTTTAGCTTAAGTGCATGAAATAAATTAGACTAATAATCAATTAAATATTAATTAATTGTTAACTAATGCATAATTAATCTAACAGCCCCCTTAAGATGTACTTATGGACTAGCTAAAACTCTAAAATAAATGCATAAAAAGAAAATAAAGCATGAATAGGTCCCAAAAACTTGGCCTAATGAGGTATCCAGTATAATCAAAGAGATCTCTCATAAATTGAGAAAAGGAGAAAACCTCATGGGAAAAGCTCCTTTCCTAAATATAGATGATAGTAGGTAATAAAAAACATGAGGGAAGGAGGCCTCAAGAAGATCCTCCAAGGATAACTTCCTTCATCTGAAGCATTGATCGCAATTGGATGTAACGAGGTGATGCTAAAGGTGTCATGAATATGTTTGCAACCTAATCCTATGTAGGCATGTACTCCAAGGTAAGAAAACCACCCTAAATCAACTATCATACTAAAGTGCATGTGGATCTGTATGTGCTTAATATGTTGATGCTCCCTCTGAATTGTGATAAATGTGAATGGAACTTTGATTATCATACCAAAGAATAGTGGGACTAATAGGAGAATAATTGAATTCATTCAATGATTGATGAAGCCACAAAACCTCTTGGCTAGCCAAAACTATTGCATGATACTCAACCTCTATAGTTGATAATGAAATAGTAGATTTATTTTTGCAAGACCATGTAATGGGGAAAAAACCAAGGTGGAAAATAAAGCTAGAAGTGCACTTTCTATCATTGACATCAACAACCCAATCTCAGTCAATGAATCCAATTATCCAAGGATCTCCTAATTTATAGTGAATACCATAATGTGAGGTGCTCTGAATATATCTCAAAATTTATTTTGAATCTTTCTAATGACTCTCATGTGGATCATGTGAGAATTGAGGGACAATACCAACCACAAATGAAATACCAAGATGTGAATATGTGTTAGGTACAAAAAACTGCCAACCAACTACCTATATAATGTAGCATATACTAAAGGAGTAGAACAAGTGGAAGATAATACAACACCTTACTAGAATGGTGTGGGGGTAGGATTTCAATCAAGAATTTCAAATATTTGAATCATTTCAAGATCATACTTCTGCTAAAATATGGAAATCCCATCCAAAGACTAAATAACCTATAAACCAAGAAAGTAATATAGAAGGCCGAGATCTTTCATCACAAACTACTCCATCAAATCTTGTTGAAAACTTTGGATCATGGAGGATGAACCACCTATAAGGATAAAATCATCCACATATAGCACAAGGATCAAAATATCGCCTTCTTATCTTTGAATTTACACTATGGGGTCATGTGAAGCCAAAAGAAAACAAAAAGGTTTCCATAGTCTCATACCAAGCTTGATAGGCTTGTTTGAGACCATATAGTGAACAATAAATTTTATACACTAGTGAAGTGTCCTCTATAAAACCATTTTGTTTCACCATATAAATCTCCTCATGAAGATCACCATGAAGGAAGGAACTCTTCACATCCATCTGAAATGCTAACCATCCTTGTGAAGATGCAAAGTAAAGTATAAGGTGAATAGAATTCATCTTGGCAACAAGGGAAAAGGTCTCAAAATAATTAATGCCTTCAACCTGAGAGAAAACCTTTGCAACAAGACAATCATTATATTTATCAATAGAAACATTTGCAACATATTTGGTATGGTACATCTAGTTGCACATAACCAACTTACTTCCCTTAAGAAGGGGAACAAGATCCCAAGTATGATTTTTCATCAGATAAGAATACTCATTTGGCATAGAACTATCCCACTTAGGAATATCAATTTCCTCTAAAAAATTATAAAGATCATCTAAAATGATATGACCCAAAATACTAACACCTGATGTCTATGTACACGAGTGTGACAAGATTATGAAGGATCACCTCCTAAATGTATAGCTACACCAATAGTATTATGGACCAATTTGGATAAGGGTTGGATATTTTTAGGTGGAGGGATAGCTAAAGCATCATGTACTCATCCTCAAGAGGTTATTAATCGTTAAGATATGATGAGTGAGTAGTAGATGATGAGAGAGAAGCTAGGTATGGAGAATCCAACTATGGAAAGCACTCATCAAACTGGATATTCCATTGAAACAAGACATCTTTGGAATTAGGATCAAACAAACTTTACACTTTAACATCCTCATAGTAGCCAACAAATATGAGTGGTCAACTCTTCCTCTCCATGGATTTTTGTTGATCTTTAGGAATGAATGTACAAGCCTCACTACCAAAGGTCCTCTAAATGAAGATACAATTCCTTGACATGTGACCAAGCTTCCTTAGGAGTCATATGCTATAATGCCTTGTGAGGCATACAATTTTGAATATAATTGTTACAATTAACTACCTCAGCCCAAAACAAAGAATTCATCTCCTAACTAGATCATACAATTGGCCATCTCCTATAAATTTTTTTCTTTTTTCTCAGCAACACCATTTTACTGAGGGGCGTATGCAACTGTAAGTTGATTTTACAAACCATGATCACTAGAAAGGTATCTAAAAGTCTAATTGACATACTCTACCCATTTTTTTGTGCATATCTTCTTGATAGGAAGACCATATTGGTTCTCCACAAATTCCTTAAATTTTTTGAAAGAATCAAAGACATTAGTAGTGTACTTAAGAAAGTGCACCCATGTACACCTGGAGAAGTCATCAATGAATGAGAACACATATTTGGCCCTTAAAATTGAAGTATTTAGAAATGACACAAGGTAAATATGTATGAACTCTAAAGGTTCCTTAGCATGTGTGGCTCTACCCATAGGAAAAGAATCTTGGTGAGAGAATTAAATGAAAACTAGACCATTGTAAAAGTGAGTTATTAGAACAATTAAGTAAATATAAGCTCTTAAAATCCTCCCTACAAAGCATCCTCAATTTCTTTCTTCTATTTAAAAAATCCCTAATTTCTCAATGGAAAAAATTGAGTAGATTAAAAAATGTTTCCCATGGTTGAGTGAGGAAGAGAAGAAGAGGTTGGATCTTGTTAATTGAAATATTATTTATTTCTCAAAATATATTAGTTGTCTTGGATTGAGGAAAATTAGTCACATAAATAAAGCTTTGAAGGGAAATTTATTTGGAATCTAATGAAGGGATCTAATAAATAGTATAAATAATGTGTTTGAATTACTTCTAGGATAGAGACAATGGATTATTCTACATGTCATTATATATTTTGAAAGGGTTTGATATATGAAACAATATCCTCAAAGTATAAAATTTCATAGTTAGTGGATTTATATGGAGGATTTTGGATGGGACAAAAGTAAACATTTTGGGAAGAAATTTTCATAAATTTCTCTCGCCTTTTGATGGATCAATAGTTTAACATCAACAAACTAACACTCATAAATATATTTGGATCTGAATTTGAAGGTTACTTGATAAGAGGGAAAAACAATCTAAGGTGGAACTCCTTTCATGATGCAGTCAAAGACCAAGACCCTGATTTGAGGTGTTGATCTTTGAGGCCTCCACACTAATTCTTTTTCAATCCACATAAAATTGATTCTTACAGGGAAATAAAGAATATCCAAAAAAAATTGAGAAGAAAATCAGCAACCATACACTTATGTGCACAAAAAACTATCGACATACCACTTTTCAACATCAATTTTAAATATGTAAACACCTTCCATTTTCCCTAAAAAATTGTCCATTAAGAGTTCCCACCTTCATCTACAGGAATGAATGTTTGCTATATTTTTTATACCACTATATTTACAATTCAAGCCAAACTATCAAAAAAATCCTTTTCTGAACACTGGGGCTTTGACTCCTTCCAACAACTTTTCTTCAATTTTATCCTTTTACAAATATTTTATGAGATTCTCAATTGTTATAGCCCACATTCACACAAGAGGAAAATCAATTTTGAAAAAATTATTTGAAATTATTTGAGAGCTCCAAACTAAAAATTTCTAGTTCTTGAAATGACAAATTTAAAACATTGCTAATTTTTTTTAATGACAAACACTTTTGCATACAACTTCCAAAATGAAATTTAACTATCTAGAGCAATGCTTTAGGAAATATTTGCAATCAAAAACCTCAAATAATATCCAAGAGGCATCAAATTAGTCACCCACAATAATATATGTAGCCACAAAGCTTTGATGCTACCTCCAAGATGTCCCAACTAGTCTTCACCATTATTTCTCTTCATAAACTCTTGATTTTCCTCTCATTTCTTTTCATGCTCTTCTACTTTCCCACTTGGGTGTGTTATCTCTATCATAGATGTTGCATTTTCATCAACTCCCCTTTTTCTGAGCATTTCCATTCCCCTCCTTAAAACACCTTCATTCATTTCCAGCATGAAATTTGAATTCTATTCTAAAATTATCCTCCACCGGTTCACTCCACCACTCCACTACCAGGCATCTAGATTATTTTTCCTCATTAATTTATGCAAATTTTAAATTCCAAGAGTTACAAATTCTAAACATGGTCTTCTAATTCCTGAGCGTTGGAATTTTTCCTCCTCCAATTTGGTGAAGTAAAATTTATTTTATGCACCATAAAATTCATGAAAATCAAGCCTTAGGTGTCATTTATGCAATAGGAATTATAATTAAATTTTTAATAATCGAGAAATGTGTGAAAAATGCCCCAAAATCATGCCTATAAGACCAAAAATCAAACAAAAAATAAAATCAAATTTAATTCTTTTTGTGAGGTGCAAGATTTCTCATGCATCTAGATGCTCCTGCATCAAACACCCAAGGTAAATGAAATGTTCCATGAGTTGAAATTCATGAACATTTGAAGATCCTATGTTTTCCTTTAATCCATCCTTCTTCTTCACCCTCCTTTGAATCTTTATATCTCTTCCTTCCTTCATCCTTCCTCTCATTCTTCTCCTCATGAAATTCATTTCAATATACCAAGATTCTTCTTTCCACCCTACTTCTTCATTATCAACACCTACATATAAATTAGCATTTACAAATTCATAGAAATCAAAGAATTCCATTGTCATTTCTTTCTCACCTTGTCTTCCTCCACCCTCTTCTTTTATATCAATAAAATTGATCATAATTTTTTGTTTTTCAATTTGTAACTTGTTATTGATGCCTCTAACCATCTTTCCCATTTCACTTTCTTTCACCAACTCATCACAATACAAATCAGCTTTGAATCAACATCCCTAAATTTTACAAAATCATCGAATACTCTTATTTTATCCTCTTTCCCTATTAGTGCATCATCAATTTCAGTAGTATTACCTCTTTTAATTTTGACCATGTCATTTTCATATGATTAAATTTCATTTTTATCATCAAAGAATTCTAAAAATTGAAACTTCACCTCTTTGCCAACTACAACTCTCTCTTACCTATTGTCAATGCTATCTACTCCCTTTCAACTACTGCAATTTGCATTAATAAGTCACTTTCTTCATTTTTTATTGCTCCTTCAATTTCATTATTCACTATCTTCCCCATATACTCTTCTACACTCTGTTTTGCCAAAAATTCTAATGTTTTAAGTCCTTTAATGGACCAAACTTTCTCCAACTTCATGGTTATCTTCTACAACAATACTATCCTTTTAATGCACAAATTCATGTATCTCTTTCAAATCAAATTTTCTTTCACAAATATCATATCGATGACTTTTTAATTGGATATTTTCTTGCTTCTCTATTGCTGCCCCAACTTCACAATCACCATATTCCTTTATCTTTTCTTCATGCAAATCAATATTCACTTTGTAAAACTAAAAATAAGGAGATAATACCTTTATTTTTGTTGATGCAACATCTTTTTCTTTGTCTGCAATTTCATTATTATTTTCTTTTGTGCCATCAACAAGATGGACATTTGCTGCTACCTCTTTCTTTCTCCATTATTTCCTTGTACCTTTCTTCTTTCCTTGTTTTATTTCATCTGCATCTGTGTGGACTACTACCACATGACTTTCTTTCTATTCTCTTTCCATCATAGGGATGCAACATTGCATTTCTACATTATTCTTTTGATTTTCCTCTTTGTTAAACCTCTGATTTTCCTCTTTCTTCTCTTCATTATCTTCTCTTACATCTTCCTTTATTTCTTCATCTCCTACACACAAATTATTACTTGTAATTTTTTTATGAAACAAACAATGAAACTTAACTTTATATATTTTTTCATCTTCAACTATAGCTTGCTTCTTCATTCCCAAGCTTTCTTCAAGGGCATCAAATCTCACTTCTATATTTTTTAACTCTACAAAGAGCTTCTTTTCTCTCACTTTTTCCCAATACTCTTCCCAAAATAACATCCTCATGGTCTTCTAGTGAACCATCTTGTCTTCATTTTCAAATAAATTTTTAGAGACTCACAAGTCCCTCTACATTCATAGGTCCTCCTTGCAACAAATTCACTCTTTCTTATCCTCTACCCAACATAATGTTTCTAGAAGACACACCTCTCTCTCATGAACCTTCTATCTAGCCTTAACCTCTATTGGAGGATAAATTCACAAGTCCTCTTCCATACCTGCAACAAAAATCACACTCACATTCCAAAAAACCCAAATCCTTCAATTTTCTCTCAACACATATCCAAGAAAAATAACTTACTCACTACTGCAACTCTTGTTAATCAATCTTCGTGTTGTGATACCATTTGAGACAATCGAAGACTAATACCCTAATTTGAGGTTTTGATATTTAACAACCTCCACACTAATTCCTTTTCAATCTACTAAAAATTGATTCTTATAGGGAAATCAAGAATATCCAAATAGTTTTGAAAAGCAAATCAACAACCATACACTTATGTGCACAAAAAACTATCGACATACCACTTTTCGGCATCACTTTTTAATATGTAAACACCTTCCATTTTCCCTGAAAACTTTTCCATTAAGAGTTCCCATCTTCATCCACAAGAATTCATTTTCCCTATATTTTTTCTACTAGCTATACCATGTTACAATTCAATCCAAACTATCAGAACAATCATTTTCTGAACACTAGAGATTTGGCCCCTTCCAACAACTTTTCTTCAATTTTCTCTTTTTACAAATTTCTTTTATGAGATTCTCCATTGTTACAGCCTACATTCACACAAGAAGAAAATAAATTTAAAAAAAATAACTTGAAATTATTTGAGAGCTCCAAACCAATAATTTCTAGTTCTTGAAATGACAAAGATTTAAAATAGTTTTTATTTTTATTTTTTCAATGACAAACACTTTTTCATACAACATCCAAAATGAAATTTAACAATCTAGAACAATGCTTTAGGTAAGATTAACAATCAAAAACCTCAAATCATATCCAAGAGGCCTCAAATCAGTCACCTACAATAATATTTGTAGCCATAAAGCTTTGATGCTACCTCTAAGATGTCCCAACTAGTCTTCACCATTATTTCTCTTCACAAACTCTTGGTTTTTCTCTCATTTATTTTCATGTTATTCTCTTTTCTCACTTGGGTGTGTTGCCTCTATTCTAGATGCTGCACTTTCATCCACTACCCCTTTTCTAAGCATTTTCATTCCCCTCCTTAAACCCCTTTCATTCATTTCTAGCAGGAAATTTGAATTCTTTTCTAAAATTATCCTCCACTGGTTCACTCCACCACTCCACTACCAGGCATCCAAATTATTTTTCCTCATTAATTGATGCAAATTTTAAATTCCAAGAGGAGTTTCAAATTCCAAACATTGTCTCCTCATTCTTGGGTGTTCGAATTTTTCCTCCTCCAATTTGGTGAAGAAAAAATTATTTTATGAACCATAAAATGCATGAAAATCAAGCCTTAGGTGTCATCTATGCAATAGGCATTATAATTAAATTTTTAATAAGCTAGAAAGGTGTGAAAATTTCCCCAAGATCAAGCCTGGAAGACAAAAAATCAAACACATAGCAAAATCAAATTTAATTATTTTTGTGAGCTACAAGATTGTCATGCACCTGGATGCTCCTGCATCATTTCAATATTTCGTCCCTAATCCACCTCACATCTATTATCTAGGAGTTATGTGAGAGTCTTTGATCATTTCAAATTATACACTTCCATAGTGAGCTTTTTTTCTTGTAAACCTAATACCATATTTGTATTTAAATTATTAAATTATAACATAGTACTATATTGTTTAATGCTCCTCCAAATAAACTATGGATTAATATTTAGAGCCAAGAATTTATCCAAATATAAAAAAAATTATAGTGTACCATTACCCATTGCAAGAATATTACTCCATAGTAAGTGATTCATTTTATATTTCTAGGATGAGAGGATAGACCACCTATTCTTCAATTATCCTTTTCCTTGGGATATCTAGACTAAAACAATAAAAAATAAAGTTACCTAGGTTTTTGATAAAGAGCTCTAGAAGAACAAAGCTTGATGGTGCTCTGCCTTTGATAAAACTCAATAAATAATCTTCATAATTATAATTTAGCTCATCTTTCTTGAGACATGGAAAGCTATAAGAAATAATCTTTTTAGAGATAAATTGAAAAGTACTATAGACGTATTTCATAGTATCTTATATGAAGCCTAGTCTAGAATTTTGAGGTGGTCAATATTAAGAATACATCTACTCTCTTCTTTGTTTGAATCTAAAATGGTGAGAATTTGGAAGCTAAAAGAGTAATTGAATATAATGAATTCTAAAAAATATAGCCTAATAAAAAGTTACCTATTGGATCTATCTGCATCTGGAACCTAGGAAAATGGGGGAATGTATGAATATATTCACACCCACTTTCAAAGATGCTCCACTCAATGATAACCCTAGAAACTTCAATGTAAAAGATATTGAAATATAGAAATAGGGCTATCTTGGGGATTAAATGATAGCTAATGGGGGGTTCACCACAAAGTGTAAACTTGGAAAAGACAATATGCTAGATAATAATGTGTGAAATTAAGATGAATGCACAATGACCTAGAAGATGTAAAACACAATGTGATATGCAAACTAAATTTAAATGACCTAAGAAAGTGAACAAAATGCAACAAAAAGTTGTGAGACTGGAAATGTGCACCTAAAAGACCGAAGAAGGAAGAATGGAGGTATGAATCACTAAAAAAATTTCTTTTGAAGTTAATTAGGATTCATATGCTAGGTTGGGCAATCAATCCAACTTAAGGGAAAATATGTAGGAGTGAGTTTTTAATAAAGGATATCTAGATCTATAAAAATCTTGATCAAACCTATACGGTGGGATTCATTCACCAATAGTGGTGAATCATTCCACTCTACTTTCTAAGAAGTGGATTTTTGTTCCTCTCGATGCTCACGCTCTTCGACTGGTTTCGGAGATCGAAATTGCAAAACACAGCTTGTAGGTCTTCTCAAGCTTCGAGAGCGGTGGCCCGGCTTTGACTACTTTTAGGGACTTGCAAAATTTTCTCCAACTTTGCATCTTGGAAAATCTACAACCTTGTTCTAAAAATCACACAAAACAAGAGGGAAAAATGTTGTGGGGGTTAGTGAATAGGGGTTTTCCTTGGTCAAACCCCTTGTTGATAATTAAACCTTGAAATACAATGAAACGTGAAAAGATAATGATGAATGAACAAAAGATAATGTTTCAACTCACCAAACCCTTGCAATAAGTTGTTGCAAACATGTAAGTGATGGATGTAATGCATGTAATTCTTGACTCTTGCTTGATGTTGATAGATCTTGAATGAAGCTCTTGATTGAATCACAAAATCCTACACCACAATTGTTAGCTCTAAAACAACATGATGCCAACAATCTTTGACATGATGGATGACTCTTGAATAATGCTTTATAATGCT
>VDFB02000138.1:0-47861 GCA_007258455.2 Sequoia sempervirens | reverse complement strand
CTCATGAAAAATATTGTTTTATGATTCTTTTGTGGTCGATGTGATAATTATGTTTCATGCAATTTAGTCATGTTTTTTTTATCTACTTTACAACATTTAATTTTTCATGTTGTTTAAGGATCTGCTATTGGCTATCACATTTGGTTACACTCTTGAATTTGAACATTCAATGATTACAAATAGATTATGTGTTTTGAAAAACTATTGAATTGAAGTTGATTATTGAAACACTGATTCATCCCCCCTCCTCTCAGTGTTTCCCATACTCCAATAGCAACAAAAGATTGTGAGTATCCTTGGGCATAACCTTTATCGATTTCTAAATAAAATATTTCATGCCTTGGAGTAGAAAGGCCCTATTACACCCATCCTAATATCACCTTGATTTTATTTCACAAACCTAAGAGCTACTAACTCTTGGAAGTTAAACATAGAGCACAAATGCTTGTTTGGTACCCAACCACAATGGAAGGGGTCTTTGAAAATTAGGAACCTTCCTTCTACAAGTCATGGTAAAACATAATAGACATGACATGCACACAAAAACTAACAAACATATTGTAATCTAAGTGCATGCACTAGATTGTGGAAAAAATAATACAATATTTGCATATACCATAAAATAGAATATTAAACAAGAGCTCATATGCATCTCCAAGAATTTCAAACTAATATTAAACATAACTAAAAAATGAACCATTTAAAGGTCTCTATTTTACTATCCTTAAACACAAGAAAAACACTATTTATCCTAAGCTACCCAACATGACCAACATGAGAGGAGGGTCACATACCTCAAGTTAGATTAATCAACCAAAAAAGTTAAGGGGGTTTTTTAAATAAATATTTTTTAAGCCCCTTCAAAGAATCCAAACAAGCACTATAAAGATTTGATGGAGCTTTTTGATCCACATTATTGTTAGCTAGAAGATTTTTTTTATTTTATTTTTTATCTACAATGTAAAAATAACTTCTTGAAATTTTAATATAGTTCTTTGGGTTTCTTTCAAAACTCTTTTGAATTTCTAATTAGAAAAAAATCATTTTCCAAGTTCATTAATCACAACAACAAAATACTCTATGTCACTAACCATTGAACTTCCAATAAAAGAAGCCAAGACTATTGACTTTAACAACAACTCTCTCCCACTTAATTCCATTATGTGTATGTTAGACCCAAAAAGAAAGAACCACTCCAATAAATCCTCACTCTTTTGAATGCAAGATATCACATAAGCTTACACACCCAAATTTTCCTTTTAAGTCTCAGCAAAATTAAGTTAGGTAAAATCAACCAATAATTTAAGCCAAACCTCCTCAACTTTATTAACATGAATAACACTACCTCACAACTAAAGCAAGACTTATTTCCTCCTAATTCATTATCCTAAACTTTTTAACAAGAAAAAAAAAATCTGAATTTACTATAATAAGAAAATCATATCAATCATACATATATCTTTGTAATAGTAAATTAAAAAAATATTGGTTTTCATGTAATAGCTTCCAATATTGTATTAAAAAAAATCAACTATAATATGTGTTAATTTTTAATACGTTTAAGTTTTTCAAGTTTTGACAAACAAGTTATAAAAGAATACATTATTATTCGAAAGTCATATCTATGATAATCCATCCAAGCTTTTAATAATAAATATGAAAAAGTTGGTTTGAATGTAGAAATTTTCATACAAGCTTTCGATATCATATTAATGATTTCAATAATTATTATATATCTTAGCATTGAAAGGAATTTTATATTGGAAGTCTCGAGTATGTTTTCAACGTTCATTAAGAAACAATGACTTGTTTTCTCATCCATTTTATGCCGAAAATGTCACACTAGTTGTTGACATTTAGAAGCTTCGATTGGTTGATGAATTGACAGTTAGATAAAAGAAAAATATTTTTTAAAAAAGGGATGTAGACTTTTATATTAAATCGTCACCCGATCTTATCTGATAGAGGTAAACTAAGGATCACTAAGAACAAGGGAAGAATCTTGTTTTACTTTTGACTTTATACATTTGCAGACTTCTTCTTTTGGATTGGACTTACATTTCAATCCAGAAGAACAAGTCGAATCGTAACTTGTCTTTTGTGGATTTTCTTTAAAAAAAAATACGACTGGGTATACAGTTGGCCGGGCTTAACCGGCACACTCTAAGCATTGACTGCTTAGGTGGCCGGGCACACTCTTAACCTCACCTTTCCTCTTCGTAGCTTTCCGTTTACGGATTTGTCGTTGCAACCGTTTCAGGGATTCACATCTCATTTTCGTACTTGCAGTTTCAGTTGACATGGTAGTTCCCCGTTGGACGCAGCTATTCTACCGACAAAAACATAGAAAATAGCATGTCAACATGCATATGGGCATAGATAACATCATACAAAACCCATATAATGGGACCCACCAAGACAAAGCAATATTTATTATTGTACTTACTATTATTATATTTTTGTATAATTAAAATTAAATTTGTATTATTATTCTATAATTATAATAATAATATTGTTTTATGATTAATATTATATTAAATTATATATTATATATTAGTTTTAGAATATTATAATTATTAAATTATTTTATTATTTTTATATTATATTATTATATTATAATTTTATATTATTTTATTATAGTATTATAGTATTATTATGATATTAAAATCATTATGTTATTATATATTTAAATATTATATTATATATTCAATATTGTTATTATTATTATTATATATTTATTATTATGTAAATAAATTTATGTGATTATTTTATAATTAATATATTATTATAGAAGTATTTTACTAGCAATCGCATCTTGTTGTGCAATGGGTATGTCGAAGAGGTGTGGAAGGTCAATAAGGGAAATTTTGGACTATTTTTTGTATGCATTTGTGTAGTACAAGAGTTAAATGGGTAGGAAATTTAAAAAATGATTGTGTGTGCAACAAAGGTCTCAATGGAGAAGTGGTAGCTTCAAATCAACTATGCATCCACTTACAAGGATCTAAACACAATTGAAAACCCTCTGAATCATGAAGATAATCAAAATCCATTACCAATAGGCTCATCTTATCTTTGCAATAGGGAGAGAGGGATAGAAAGAGGGAGAGATAGCCGGGGGAAGAGTTAGAGAGAGAGAAAGAGGGGCGAGGAGATAGAGACAAAGGCAAAGATAGAGATGGAGAAGGAGAGGGAGAGGGAGAGGGATATGAAGTAGAGGGAGATAGAGATAGAGACAAAAATGGAGATGGAGAAGGAGGGGAGGGATATGGAGGAGAGGAAGATATAAAGAGAGAGAGGAGAGAGGGATAGACAAATATGGAAGAGATAAATATATAGAGAGGGAGAGAATGAGAGACGAAGAGATCTATATATATGTATGTATATATAACTTATGTATATATATGTATGTATATATATATATATATAAAGTGAGATAGAGAGAGGGAGAGCTATCTAGGGCTAGAGAGATTGAGAAATAACAAGATAGAGACAAAGTGAAAGATGGAAGAATAAATATGGAGAGATGGAGAGAGATGCAAAGAGATATAGATATAGAGGTATAGGAAGAGGGAGAGGGAGAGAGATGGAGCGAGATGAATGGATAGAGAGAGGGAGACATGTCTAAAAATAGAGGGGGGGAGAGGAAGATAAAGGTAAAGATGAAGATAGATCAAGAGAGCAAAAGGGAGACAAGTAGATAGAGATAGACATAGAGGGAAAGATAAAGATAGAGAGAGATAGGGAGATATTGATGAAGAGATATAAATTTATATAAAGGAAGAAGAAGAGGGAGATAAAGAAGAAGAGATAGAGATATATAAAGGAAGAGGGAGAGGAAGACGGAGATTTAGAGGAAGCAGGAGAGAGAGAGATGGAGAGAGATATAGATGGTGACATATAGTGATAGAGAGATACAGATATAAGAAGATATAGAGATACGAGGAGAGGGAGATAGAGATTGAGAGATAGACAAACAAAGAGAAGTACAAGTATAGACAAATAGAGAAGGAGAGAGGGAGAGAAATATAGGTGATAGAGGGAGAGAGAATGAGGAAGATATATCGATATATGGGAAGATAAAGGGAGAGAGGTAGAGATAGAGACAAGTAATAAAGAGGGAGAGAGATAGAGAAAGGGAGGAGAGATAGATATAGAGATCGGTAGGGAGAAACAAGGATTGTGTGTGAGTGAGAGAGAGAGAGAGAGATAGAGATAGACATACGGATGGAGAAATATGGAGTGTGTGTGTGTGTGATGAGAGAGATAGAGAGGGGGAGATATCTAAATAAAATATGGAGGGAGAGAGGGAGAGATAAAGAGATAGATATATAGCAGAAAAATATAAGGGGAAGAGAGAGAGAGAGAGAGAGAGAGAGATGCAGGGAGAGATAAGGAGTTAGATATGGGGGAGATACATAGAGAAGAAGATAGATATAGCAATGGATATGAAGATAGAGATGGATCAAATCTTTCACATATTTTGTATACACTTTTCCTAGTGAACATGGCTTCTAGGGGGCATTGTAATATCTTCCAACAAATGTATAAATAGAGAAGTGATAGCTTCAAATAAACTATGCATCCACTTACATGGATCCAATCATGACCAAAATAAAAAAATTGAATCAAGAAGATAATTAGGCTCCATTATAAATAGGTTCATGTTATGTTTGTAATAGGGAGAGAGGGAGAAAGAGGGAGAGGTAGGGATAGAAAGATGAAGATATAGAGGAGGGAAGAGCAAGAGAGAGAGTGTGTGTGTGGGATAATGAGATAAATATAGAGGAGAAGATAAAGATGGAGATGGAGAGGAACATTTATTTTAAAAGAAAAATTATCCTTAAAGCCCATTGTGCATTAATTAATAAAAATAGATTGTTGAGCATAAGGATTTATTGCATGAAGTGGGACTCAATGATCTTTGAAAGGCCAATAAACCCTATTTGTATGTAATCATTTTTTCCCATATTTTTTCATAAAGAGAACCTTTGAAAATTTATCTCAGCTCCACTTTTATATGGTAGGGTGTTGGATTTATCTTTTCAAGTGGGCTTAGTCTATCTTTAGACCCATGAATAATTTATGTCTATCTAAATTAGACCTTTATTCGATCTTTGAATATTTTGTATGGGTTGGATCATTTACTTGTGATAGCTTAACCAAATGATAACTTCTAATTTAGATATACATTACATCTCATTATATTAATTATCTAACATACAAAATATATTTCATGAGTTAAAAATTTATGTTTGATAGTTCCAGTTCAAAACATGGTCCATGAGTTAAAAATTGAAATGGTGTGGTACCCCTACTTCTACACCTTGTTTGAGAACTATTGCTTGCAAAACCTATATCCAATGACTCCTTATATTTATCATATTCTTTTATGTAATTTTCTAATTTGGTTAAATTTTGTTTTTCTCTTTTAATTAGTGCTGTCATAATAGTGGTTTACAATTCCTGAGAGGAACGAATTTTAGCTGAAATCACATATTTTTAGAAAATATAATGATTTAAGCCTTAAAAAGTTCCATTTTAAGGATTCCAATTGAAGAGGGTTTGATCAAATCACCTTAGATCAAGCCCCCTTGGATAGAACCTCGCTAGTTTTAAACCATACCTATAAATGCGTCTCCTTTACACCTATCAAAATGTTGATAAAAAATCACTTTTGGTTTAGCTTTTTGGGGATCAAATGAATTCATTTAAAATTTATTTCAAATGATTATGGTATTCCTCGACAAACTATCAATGAATATAATTTTGAAATATGTTTTGGTTTTGTTTATGTGTTGTTTTTAGTTTTGTAAACATGATTTTCATCGAAAATGAATTTCTTTGTTCTTCACATGTGGAAAAATAGAAGATTATAAAAAAAAAACTAAAAAATATGAGTGCACCAGATAATGAAGTCCTTGATCCAACAAAAAAATTAAATTAAATTTTGACATATACAAAAATTCACGCGTTATCTTACGATTGGTGTGGGTAATTCGTTTGACTTTGAAACTTGATTGAGGAAAAAATATTCAATAAAACTATCTAGCAAGTGGGAAGCACTAGATATTGGAGTTACAAATTTAAATTCGAAAGAATTAGAATTTTATCCTTTATTGAAAAAAAATTATGTGTTATACGGTGTGACCCACTTTTTAAAAACACTATTTTCTTAAAAAAACCAATTTTTGTGGGAGATAGAAAAAGAAGTGCAATCTAATTCCAAAATTTTGAAAAAATATTTTGAATCTCTGACAGAATTGATGAGACTCTAGTTTATATTTAAATTATCTGGTTTATATTCTCGGTGCTGAGATGTAATTAGTTGAAATAATAACTTAGGTGTCCGGTTGGCCAAAAATTGTAAACCACTATTATGGGGTCACCTATTATGGATAATTATTCTTTTAGACATTTCATTATTATCGAACATCACAATAATTATTGATTCCTTTGTTGGTGGATAGTCATCACTTTCAAAAAAAATACTCTTGGTGCACTCAATTGAGGCTTCTTTAGCCTTTTTCATCCTTTTTTGGAATCTTCCTTATCTTATTTGGTTTAGTTTCACTATTATTTCTTCTTCCATGTGCATCTCATGAGCTATCTTAATTTCTTCAAAAAATTATCTTAATTTCTTGCTATCTCCTTTTGGCATGGGTGGTTTTTTGGAATTTTATTAATCCTTTTATTCATCCCTAACAGCTTTGTTAGACCTACTTTAGTGGTATCATATTCTTAGGATCCCCCTTCATTCCTTGTTAGACCTACTTTAGTGGTAAATTCTTTAGGTGGAGCAATTATATAGATTTTCTTAGCTAAATCTCCATATAAAAATGTTATATATCAAAAAAATTATTTTGTCCATTTCATAAAAAAAGATATAGCTATAGACAATAACATCCTAATAAAATTAAACATAGATACAAGAGAAAAGATCTCACTAAATTATATTCCTTCTACCTTAGAATAACCCATTGCAGCAACTATCCTTGTACCTTTCTAATATTTTTCTACTCTAAATTTCTTCTTGTACACCCACTTGAACCAATGGGTTCCTTCAATTAAATCAATGAAGTCCCAAATCCTTTTTTGTGGTTTCACCATCTCCTCTTTCATGGATTTTATTTAAGATTTGTTCTCCTACTAATATTAAACATTTATAGTTTAATTGAAAAAAATAAGATATTCATAACTATACTATCTATCCCTTATTTACATATTCATTTCCAATAACAAACATCATTTCAACAAAGTGGATTTGGGTATGACACGAAGAATGTTATAAAATGCAGTGTATTTTGAAACATGCAATTTGTTATAGTAGGTATTTTGTGCAATTTGAAGTGTGTATTATGAAGGTTGGACCCCCTATGCCATAACATGTAGGTTAAAAACAAAGAATGTTTTAACACCTCAAATTTCTTATATGATATTCATAACTATACTTATCTACATATACATTTGAAATAACATCACCACTTGATGACAATGTGTTTAGGTATGAGAAATTGCAAGTTTCAAAACCCACTATGTTTTATAACCTGTAGTTCATAGAGTACCCAATAACACAAATTATTTTTTAACCACTAATGTGGATAAGTATATTCAATTTACCTAATTTACCTCTAGTTGTAACTTAACTGTAATAGTAACCCCATATCAAACCCTAATGTTATTCCCTAACCCTTACCCAAATCCTAACCCTAACCCTAGCACTAACTGTAACCCTTATTCCAACCCTCAAACTAACCCTAACCCTAATCCTATTCCTTAATCCTAACCTTGATTTGTATCATATCCCTAACACTAACCCTAACCCTAATACTATTCCCTAATGCTAACCCTGATTTGTATCCTAGACCTAACACTAACCCGAACCCTTACCCTCCCTACAATATTTTTCCCCTTGAGTGTAGTTGATTTGTACTTGGAAAATTTGTACACATTAGTTTGTGGGACATCACAAAGCACTCCACAAGAAGCATAAATTTGGTGGAAACAAAATGTGATTGAATACCCTCATATTATTGTACAATACATGCATTTATGCCACTTATTTTTTAGAAAAAAGATACTTTGAAAAAAGATATGTTCATGTGAAAGACTATTGATGCAAGTACGAGTGGAAACATAGGTGATCAACACATGTTTATGGATTTATATGGATGCATGGTGCACACCAAATGTAGATAATATTGATTGGACTAATAAATAACAACAAAGAAATGATGAAAATTACTTCTGGGGACACTATATTAATCATGAATGAAATCCTAGACAAGATATCCATCAACGAAACATACATATATGTCTACAATAATTGTTTAAGTATTATAGCCAATTTACACATCAAATATTATATTAATGGCATTCCATAATTTTTCTCAACAAATCCATGTCTTGAAAATACAAGACAACTCATAGAAACAAACTTCAACAATGACTATGAAGAGATACAAAATATCATGGAGATACATACGATGTGTAAAGAATGTGCATATCTATTAAAGAAATGAGGAAAATTAGTCTACAAATAAATATCTCAATTTACCTATTACTATTTCAATTTATGCACAAAATTATATTATTGTACTAAATTACTAAATTTAACATAATTTTGCTACTCAAATGATAATGAGGTATAATTCTCCATGGCCATTAAATTTGGAAGGATCAAAATTATATGAAGATATACTAAATGGTGAAAAAAATTGCATAATTATTGGCAGCCCTCCCTTCTTCTTGGTTAATTCAGTGTCTTTTTAGTGAAGAAATATACATCGATGGAAGAAATTAA
This sequence comes from Sequoia sempervirens, assembly GCA_007258455.2. Classification (NCBI taxonomy): domain Eukaryota; kingdom Viridiplantae; phylum Streptophyta; class Pinopsida; order Cupressales; family Cupressaceae; genus Sequoia; species Sequoia sempervirens. Next base: position 39,058 of record VDFB02000138.1, on the reverse strand, counting down.
ATGGGTTATTGTGAAGTAAATCTTGACAATATAATTTGTAACAAATAAATTATAAACAAAGCTTGACTATATGAAAATGAACTCTCACTAAAATCAAATGAATACATAGATAGTGGTTATATTATTGGTGGTCGCTCTTAGTTTCATTCCTTCTTTTTCTTTTTGGATTAATTAAGAATTTTTAAGTGAGAATATTAGAAGAAATATATATAGATAGAAATTAAACAGATTATTGTCAAGTAAATTGTGATATCGAATCTTTTCATGTTTTAATAAATTCATATTTGTGACATGGAATCTTATCTTGTTATATTAAATTCATCTATTTGTAATATTCTCAAAAGATCTTGACTTTCCATTTTTAAAATAATCATAAATCATGAGGAAACAATAAAATCTTGAGCTTATGTTTATTTTTTTATTCAATTTAAATATGTTTAAATGAAGATAAGAACTCTATTTAGTCTTCACATAAACAAATACATTTTATTTAAGTATTTTGTTGCATTTTGTCATCATTAAACAAATATGTGAATTAAGAAATTGCTATTTTTGAATTAACAAATGATGCTGAACCATATTAATGCTTATACGAGCTATAGAATGGTATGATAATTTTTGAACTTATTAATGAAGAAATGCATAACAAATGAGATAAACCATTTGAATGAATATGTTTTTTACACAATTCTTGTATTTAAAAATTTGACTCATGGATGTGTTGTTGGGTGAATTCATTGTTCTATATGTATGTCTTAAAGGTGTTTGGATCAAAAGATTTTAAATAAACAATTTTTTTGACATATGTTGTCTTGAAGAAATGTGTAATAGTTATAAACATGTACTATGATATTTTCTTCTATTTTATCATGTTAAGCATGTGTAGAAGCATCCTAAAACTATCATTTCTTCATAAATGTAAGAACAATTAAATTATGTTAATCTTGTAATCTATGCATTCAATCATTATTCAATGAGAAAATTACAGGGAGATAATATATGAAGAAAAATAAAAAAAAGAAGACCATAGATCATATATTATATAACCTTTTCATTCAATTACTATATGATAGAAAAATTACAAAAAGATTGTATAATTATATCAAGAAAATAGCATCTACTATTTTCTTTTAACCATATTTTTAATTTGTTTTTTGATTTTTCTTTTTTGATAAAAATGATATTTTTGGAAACCTTGTATGAGAATTTATATTTGATTCCATAGCAAACCCATCCATATTTTAAGGGAAAAGGCAATATAACAAACCCATGAAATCTAATCAATGTAGAAATTATGAAATCAAATGAATCCAAATGCAAAAAATTGTTGACTAGGGAAATTTATAAACTAGTTTGCAAATAAATATAATAGTCTCGTGGCTTAGGTTATGGGATTAAACTATGGGCTTAAAGATGCCATTGACTTCAATACTGATTTATCTCATTATATGCTCCTTCCCAAAAAGAGTTAGAGTTAGGAGTACAGAGCAAAATAAAGGGAAAAAAATAAAATGAATAAAAATTTATGTTTGAGCATATATATTTATATGCACTATGTCTCCTAATCAGATGGGAATGATGGCAGATGGTTCAGCTATCTCTTCCCCTGGATTTAGTGGGGATCATAGTTGCGTCGGTGGATTTTTCAGATCCAGATCCCCCAACTCTATTCACCACCTAGAACTGATGGGTCATTGCCCCTGAGCCTACTGGTCCATCGTTCATTGGTCCCATCTTAACAACTATTGCCGTTGGAGGAGGGGGAATATTGCTGATAGAATTTGCATTATATTTATTCCACGAACTAAATTATAGAAACATAATATAACTATTTTTCAATGTATACAATAAAAAATTGGATTCAATGAAATAGGCAGAGAAGTAGAGTATACATATACATCTGACTGTGTTAAAATTGCAAATAAGAGAGAAAGCTCTCACTATTAGCAACATTTGATAAATAGTAAGTTCAATTTGGTAGATCGGGCCAAAGCCCTTACTTTTGGCAGCTTAGCTGGTAACCCCTACCTTGATCTGGCCAAACCCCTTATTTTGGACATACTAGTGATGCCCACAGCTTCTCTAATGTCTGCCACTGTTGAGAGCTAGATAGGATATGTGCTGAGAGCTGCTGAATACCCAGCTTGCCTTCTATCCTCACGAAAGATTCTGGTCAGCCACCTTAATCCTCTTCAGCGCCCTCACCCTCATCCACCATCGAGAAACTCTCTCCTCCACCATTTCCCTGCACAGAAAAAAAGCATTTAGGGATGGACCTGGCTACCAGCATGTCCATCGTTTTAAAATTTCCACTTTTAAAACTCCCGCTTCTAAAACATTTAATGTATGGTGCGTGCGCGGGATTTTGATGCGGAAACGGGGCAGTTAATTCACACGGGAACAGAATCCCTCGTAACGGAAAATCTGGAAAGCTACCGGAGAGGTGGGGTTAAGAGTGCGCGAACAGGAAGAGTGTGGTTAAGAGTGGGGCCGGCCACCTAAGCGTCAACGCTTAGAGTGTGCCGATTAAGCCGTCCCTACACAGTCTGACTCAAAGAATAGTAAGACTTTGGAATCACTCATGACATCAGACTGAAATAATGTAGAAACCCCACCAGAAGGTGATCAAAAAGGGCAATGGCTATAGCGGCGACAATTTGCACCGGCCCATGGATGTCTATGCCATGCCCTCCTCCTGCATACGCCTCTGACCATCCGTGTGCTGCAGCAGCAGGCCGTATTTGCACGGATTTTTTGGTTTACAGTGCACAAAACATATCTTTTACCTCCTTTTTTATTTTTTTCTGCTTTCCCTGGGCATTATGAAATACAAAAAATAAAAATGAAAACTTATTTTTTATTAAAATTTATAGTATTAATTTATATTAAAAATATCAAAATTTAATATTTAAATTAATTTAATAATTTTTTTTTAAAATTTAAATATTTTTTATACTATATATTTGTATATAATATTTTATTTAAAATAAAATTTTATTAATATTTTAAATATTTTTATAATTTTAAAATTATAGTTAAATATTGAAAGTTTTGAATGAAAAACATAAAATAAATATAAAAATATTTAATAAAAAATGAGATAGAAAGTAAAAATATTTAAATTTAACATAAAATATTAAAATCTTGTATATACTATTTCTATTGATTTAATTTAAATATTCAGATGTTAATGTGTTTAATATAATTTAATATTTTAATTTGATTTATAATTAATTCTAAATTGCAATTGAAACAATGATAACAAAGAATGTATTTAACAATGTCATAATTAATTAACTCATTGCAATAATATTAATAATGTAAACACTTGAGTAAATATAATAGTTTAATATTGTCATCTCTTTAGATGGATGTGTTTAAGATAGCCATAACATAATATTTTATCTTTAATTTTTTTATTAAATATTTTTATATTTATTTTATTGTTTTCATTCAAAACTTTCAATATTTAACTATAATTTTAAAATTATAAAAAATATTTAAAATATTAATAAAATTTTATTTTAAAATAAAATATATATAAATATATAGTATAAAAAGTATTTAATTTTTTACAAAAAAAAAACTAAATATTAAATTTTGATATTTTTAATATAAACTAATACTATAAATTTTAATAAAAAATAAGTTTTAATTTTTAATTTTTAAATTTTATTATGAAATATTTAAGATAAAATAAGATAGAAAGTAAAAATATTTAAATTTAATATTACATATTATAATCTTGTATATATTGTTTCTATTAATTTATTTTAAATATTAAATGTTAATGTGTTTACTATAATTTGATATTTTAAAAATGAATGTATTTAAGAATGTCATAATTAATTAACTCATTGCAACTCTAATTGAATTGTAAACTAATTAACACCAAACCCTAATTGAACTTTAACCCTAATTGGAACCCTTATTCTAACTCTAACTCTAACCCTAAACCTAAGTAAACCCTAACCCTAATCCTAATTAAAAGTTCAATCCTAACTATAATACTAATTTTAACACTAATCATAATTATAATCCTAACCCTAGTTGAACACCCTAACCCCAATCCTAATTGAAATCTAACCCTAACTGTAACACTATTTCAAACTCTAATCATAATTATAACCTTAACCCTATATTTGAACACCATAAGCCTAACCCTAACTATAGTTGTCCCTAATTGAACCCTAACCCTAATTGGACATAAAACTTAGTCACCCAAAAATCACTTTGATTTAGTCAATCTGATTTTTTTAAAGATCTTTAGAATATCTTCTTGTTCTATCAATATTACCAATAAAAAAATACCACTTTGACTTAGTCACTCCCAACACCTACTTCCTAAATGGTCACTACGATGCACAAATATTAAATTACGCATAGATAAACAATAAATTACACATAGGTAAACATGCCACACACATCATATTTTACATAAATAAAAGTTTGTTTAATTTATTTAAATGAAACATATATATAATACAAATAAAATTAACATGATGAAATCTTCTTGTATTAGTAAAATTAAAATAACATCTTTATTTTATATATTAATCAAATTCATTTAAATTTATTTATTGAAAATAAAATTAACATGTTATTATTTACAAATTTTGGAGTTAATAAATTTATAACTTATTATTATTTAGATGAAATAATAATTTCATCTAGCAACTCTAATTCCTAAAACCCCAAAGGGTTACGATTCTTAGATAAATCTTGGGGTTAGAATTAAATTAAGGTTAGGGTTACAACTCAACTAAGGTAAGGGTTAGAGTTAGGATTCTAAGATAGAACTTGTGATTAGAATTAAGGTGAAGCTTTAGGGTTCAGTTAGGTTTTGGGTTATAAATTTGAAAATAATTGAAATAAGGAATTATTTTATAACATATATCTATACATGTACTAATTTTAATAACATTCTAACATAAAAAAAATAAAAAGAAATAATTTGTGATAACTCTGGGTGTATTTTATATATATTATTAATTAATATATGTATGCTAGTTTATTTCACAAGCTCTTAATAATATATTATAGTTATTTTAAATACATCAACATCTCAAAATTTAATATTATGGCTATCTTAAACACATCCATCTAAAGAGATGACAATATTAAACTATTATATTTATTCAAGTGTTTATATTATTAATATTATTGCAATGAGTTAATTAATTATGACATTGTTAAATACATTCTTTGTTATATTTATTGTCTTTCAAATTAAAAATTTAGAAATTAATTTTTTTAAATTAAAATTTAAAATATCAAATTATATTAAACACATTAACATCTGGATATTTAAATTAAATTAATAGAAATAGTATATACAAGATTCTAATATTTTATGTTAAATTTAAATATTTTTACTTTCTATTTCATTTTTTATTAAATATTTTTATATTTATTTTATGTTTTTCATTCAATTTACAATATTATTGGCCACTCGGAAGCCATCATAGATCATGTTAATTCGGTCTGGTACGCCATGCTGGATGCTCATGCTTGGAAGAAGTACTTCAATTTTCTGTGGAAAGGTCCTACCGAACCGAAACTTAAGTGCTTCAACTAGCTTTTGTTGCTTGATAGACTCCCTATCAGAAGGGATCATACTGAGGCTGACATTTGTAAATTCTGTAGACTCCCCGAGACGGCTAGACACATTCTGCTTGATTGTATCTTTGCAAAGGAAATTTGGATCATGTTTGGTGTTACCTATCCTATGTTATTTACTATTCTTGATATTGTTACTGGTCATATTAATGGTCTGAAGCATGATTCTAATTTCTTTTGGAAGATTCTTTCCTCTAATGTTTTATGGCAAATCTGGAAGTGCAAAAATGAAGAAAGATATCAGAATAACCCCCGTGATCTTACTGAGTCCTTTCGGAAACTCACCTTCCTTAAAAAATTTTTGCAGGTTTGCACTACCATGATAATTGAAAGGAAAAAACTCAGAAGGTTTCTGAAGGACGGATATGCCACTTTCTTCATATACGAGATGAAGGGAGGCTACGCTTGGAGGGACATGCTAAACAATTGGCAGCTGTTTGAGAACACTTGTAAGATTCTCTCCCAGGAGGTGATGAACAACAGAAATTCTAGCAAGGACACGACTAGTATGCTTGCCTAGATTCAGGAGATGAAATATATTGTCTGGATGGAAGGTGCCAAAGGCTGGACTGCCTGGGTTGATAGATTGGATGACATCCTTCAGTAGCATTTTGCTCTCTATTGCTCTTTTTGTAACGATTATGTAACGGTTTTGTATCTTTTTGCTTCGGTTTTGATCGACTATCTGCTCCTGAGTTGAGGCTCGACCTCTTTTGGCCTGAGCTGTTTGCTCTGTGAATCTTTTTGTAATCTCAGTGACTCCTTTATACTTAATATAAAAAAAATTCAATATTTAACTATAATTTTAAAATTATAAAAAATATTTAAAATATTAATAAAATTTTATTTTAAAATAAAATATATATAAATACATAGTATAAAAAGTATTTAAATTTTCAAAAAAAATTTATTAAATTAATTTAAATATTAAATTTTGATATTTTTAATATAAATGAATACTATAAATTTTAATAAAAAATAAGTTTTTTATTTTTAATTTTTATATTTCATAATGCCCAGGCAAAGCAGCAAAAAGGTAAAAAATATGTTTTGGGCACCATAAACCAAAAAATCCGTGCAAATACGGCTTGTTGCAGCACACGGACGATCAGGGGTATACAGGAGGAGGGCATGGCATAGACATCCATGGGCCAGTGCAAATTGTCGCCACTATAGCCATTGCCCCATCCCTGGGGTTCAGTATTATCTGCAGTAACTCCTCTTGTTCGTGCTCTTAACGCTTCCTCGGCTCGTCAAATAACAGACCTGACATTGTACAAGGCATTCAAAGTTCGTTAAAGGCTTACATGAAATTTCCACAATTGATATTATCAATTTTGGATTTGATTCTATAATTTTGTAATATCTCGAATCAAATTTTATAATTGAATCAATGAATTTTTTTAATTAAGTCTACAAGAATGTTTTTAAAGACCACCCAATCTATATGATTAGATAGTTAGAGAAGAGAGAAAATTACATATAATTGATATCATTGATTTCTAAATTTGATTGTGTGTAATTTTGTAATATAGACAATTTGGACCAAACTTTGTGATTCATTATTACAATTAGATAGTTAGAGAAGAGAGAAAATTAATATAATTGATTCATTGATTTCTAAATTTGATTGTGTGTAATTTTTTACATCGACATTTTGGATCAAACTTCATGATTCATCATTAGAATTAGAGAGTTAGAGAAGAGAAAATTACTTATAATTGATATCACTGGCTTCTGGATTTGAATATGTGCAATTTTGTAACATCAACATTTTGAATCAAACTTCATGATCCATCATTAGATAATCAAAGAAAAGAGAAATATATGACATTAAAAAAAAGGACTTAATTAACGATTGAAAAATTATATTAATAAAATTTAAGAGGCCATTAATATATTTGTATGTTTAATTATATTATTTAGGGTTGTAATAGAAGACCATTCTCATAAACTATGTATAGAGGATCATTCTAAAAATAGGTTCTTCGATAAAGTACATGCACATGTTTTATAAAATTTGTACTTGGAAATTTAAGTTATATTTCTATATTATCATTAAATGGTTTGTAAGGTAACATATATAAATTTAAATTTCTACTACTTGCAGCTTGACTTTCAAATCAATAATTATTTAAATTTATTTTAATATTTTGAGAGTAAATTAAAAAATAAAGGTTCTTTAATAAATTTCATGTACACATTTTATAAAATTTGTACTTGACAAAGACACAAAAGTTTAAAATTTAAGTTATATTTCTATATTAATGGTCAGTAAGGTAACATAAAGAAATGTAGATGTGTGATTGAAAATATGTGTATTAAAATGAAATAAATACTATTCAAGCACACCAATGAAACTTTAAATCAAAGGAAAACTGATTAAATGAAGTAAAGAAAACTCTCAATGCAGCAGCTCCTTTGATGCAAGATTTTGAAGGGTGATTATTGAAGGAATGTTGGTTGCTCAATTCTGCAGCATAACGACGCAACGATGAAGAATGATAGAGATGGATTGAAAGATTGAGGAATGATTTTGGCAGAATGAGGATGTCTAAAGAAGATTCGATCCAAATGGCTTGTGAAAGGTTTGATTTATAGAGTTTTCGAAAGGATTCGATTGGCTGATTCGATCAACGGTTCGGATTAAGCTTGTTTGAACGGACGGTGGCAGATTTTTGAAAGTGGAGAGAAGAATGGAAGGTTTCCCTTTTCTTTCAATTTTCGTCATTGAGTTTCGAAGGGAAACTTCCATTTCGAAGAGTGAGTTGAGGTGAGTTTAGAATGAGTTTATAATTAAATAAAATAAATTTATTTAATTTGTAAGTGAAGATGGATATAGAAACTCGCATAATTAAATAAATTATATTTAATTATGTTTTAGAAGTGAATTTAGAGGATAATTAAATATTTTAAAAATATTTAATTATTTGTGAAGTGAGAAGGAAATATTAAATTAAATATTAATATTTAATTTAATTAAGGGATGAAGAGAATATTCCATTTTTGAATTTAAATATTCAACTTATAGAATAATATGACAATCAATATAAATAAATTATAAAAATTTATTTAATTAATTAAGAAGAATATGGGAAATGGTAATTAATTAAATAAAGTTATTTATTTAATTAATATAGAAGAATCATAAGAATGAACAATATAAATAAATAATTAAATTTATTTATATATAGATGTCTTCAGGGGAATTAATTAAATAATTCATATTTAATTAATTAACAAGCTTAATCATGACCATTTTTAGACGTATACATTTTTCCCCTCTTTGAAGTGATGTTCGAGATGATGAGATTTGTGTCGAGTAACATCATTTCAAAGAAGTTAAGGATGGATAGAGGAGAATGGATAATGATAGAAAGATAGGATGATGGAATGATGATGGCCCCTAGAGAGGATAGGCGGGTTGAACAAAGATGGGTAGGATCTTGAAATGAAATAATAAAGATAGGGATAAGATGAATGATGCAAGATAGAAATAGGATGAAGGAGATGAATGATACATTATGCTGCAATGAAGGTGAGCAACCATGATGTTTGATATAGCACTAGATGTTATGCACCAAGATATAAGGACCAAGGTGACGATGTGTCTCGTGCCCCAGCGTAATACAACCTTGTCTAAACGTATGAGGAAGTAGACTTAGAGCATTAAATTCATAATACACAAAAGGTATGATATGACCTTAGATGCAAAGGATAGTGCAAAAAGCTACTCCAACATACACAAGATATGAATATTAGCTAGAATGATATGGATTTGATACAAATGCAAGATAAAATGATAACACACACAAGCAAGAAAGCAAGCATGCACAAATGATACAAAAACATACAAGGTAGTGCCCCTGTCAAGCTGTAAACCGTTGATTGATTGATTGATTGATTGATTGATGATGATAGTGTTGTCACTGTGGGGAGCGACATGTCCCTAGAGCAACACAAGGATGACTGATAATTGATTGATTGACTTTGATTTGGTTTACGACAAGATTAGGACCAAGACCAAAGGATGTGATTGGATAATTTGACAAGATTGATTGACTTGATTGGTATGGATTAAGGATTGATGTGCATTTGGATTATTTCCTAGATTGATTTGATTGATTTGATGTATGGATGAATAAATTTGATGAAGATGATTGATTTGGTTGAATGGTTGAATGATCAGATTGATTTGAATTGAGATGATGGATTGATTAGATGACTTTGGAAGAATTAATTGGATGGATTGATTTTATTGCTTGGATTTTTTGTTGGATTGACTTTGATTTTTTTTTGGATTTTTGGACTTTTGAAATGTTTAGAATTTTTTTGAGAAGGTTTTTTTTTTTGGATTTTTGAAATATTTTGATTTTTTTGGATTTTTGAAATATTTATTTTTTTGGATTTTTGAAATATTTTGACGTGTCAAATGATAAAAATTTGGGTAGCCTTTGTGCTAGATACCAATGACAAAGGGGAAAACCAAGTCTAGGTGCAAGGGTGGATGATGGGATAAGGGATAAAATGCTCATGATAGATGGATGGATGTATGCATCATATCAGAGAAAGGATGTGATCTCCAAAGATTATGTCGCATAGGAATAACATGCCCCATTCTAGGTACAAGACTTAGGATTTTTCTGAAAAAAACTTATGACAATAGGATAATGATATGATTGGTTTAGAAGGATGAGGTATGTCAAGAGATACCCAAAACATGTTTCAACATTTTTCCCCTATGTCTTTATCAAGATCAAAAGAAGAAGGGTGGATGAATGGACTCAATATGATAGCTAAAGATGATAGGTAGGATGGAAATGATATGACATGAAAATGATAGGTTGGATAGATAAGACATTGTGCCCCCAAGTGTAGGTGACATAGAAGATAAACCTACACATGACGCCTATTTGCTAGGTTTTCATCATGGTACTTATCCAGGGCGCCTGTTTACCAGATTTTTACTGTTGGATGAAGGGATTTCTCTTTACTTTTTTTTTTCTTTTTTTCATTTTGACTTTTTAGTTTTTTGGATAGGAGAAGGATAATATGGATAGGAGGGACTCAAGTGTCTAGTTCCATGAAAGGTGATAGTCCCACTAGATGGATGTCGTTGCATGGACCATGCCAAATGTCATTATGCTCATAGATGTTGGTAAGGGATGACATGAAAGGGATGGATTAGGTAGATGGAAAATTATGAAAGGCTTATGCAAGAATGGATGGGGAATAGTGGATGATGATGTGGATTGAATAAGACTTGTGCAAAAGGATGGATGAAAGGTTTATGCAAAAGCATGGACCATAGGAAGGTAATTGGGAAGATATGTAGGATAGTAGTTGAAGGATGGGGAGGTGGAGGTATGTGGGATTGTTGTGAAAGGGAAGGGAACCATGACCAATGGTTGCACACACTGTGATAAACATTGAAGCTTTTGATGTGGATGCGGTGTAGGAAGCAATGGAGATGTTTGCTTAGGAGGTGGAGGATGAAGTGTTTTAGGTACCCACATAGACTTAGTATTTCTATGATTTTTATTTTGCTTGTGGGTTTTAGGAATTTGAGATTTTTGAATAGAATGTGAATTTTGGATGGAAGGGGATGGTTGGGATTTTTGTGATGTATATGCCTCATTTGACTTGCTTTCTTTTTTCTTAGGTACCCAAACCAATTTAGTTTGGGCCTTTACTTTTGGAGCTATGGACTTATATAACTTTTTGGATGTATTTTTCTTTGACTTTTTGTATTGATGTCCTAAGACATGAGAACCCTTAGGATTTTTTACTTTATAGGTAGAGGCATTGAAATTATTGCTTTTGAATCCCATGGGTATGTTGGAATGGGTGGAAGCTTCATGTTTATACAATGTGTGCATTTTTTGGTCATGATTAGGAATGTTAGGGTATTTATGGATGGAAGGATAAGGGCATTGGATAATGGGGATATTAGGTGTTGGGAGAAGTGGAGGTAGATTACATGGAGGGATATTAGAAGTTGGAAGCAATGGTGGTAGATTTGATGGTGGTGTATGGTCACATGCTTTTGACATTTGTAATATGATGGAGGAGGGATGAAAACATATGTTTTAGGGATACAATAGGCTTTATGATGGAAAGTGGACTTAGGAGGCATGGAGGAAATACCAACATCTTTAGGTTGTTGTCCTTGGGGTGTATGTCCAAGGCCATAAGAGTGTGGAGAGACTTTGACATGGATGGGCTCCAAAATACCTTGTTCATGAAGTTCTAGACTTTTACCTTGGTGTTTCATGTTTTGGAGTGTGCAATGGACAATGGGACTAGGTGTAAGTGAAACACTAGACACGAGTTCCTTATTGGATGGAGAAAATGAAGCAAGGGAAGATAATGGTTGTTGTTCGAAGGAGGAACATTCATGAATGAGGGTAGAAAAACCAATAGGATATGATGGAGGCCTTGCAATGGGGTCAATAATGGGTGATGGGGGATCATTAGGATCTTTATTGGCATTGTGTTCACTTAGATCCAAGATATTTGTTTGATCTTCTATGTGTGCTTGGGAGGCATATGTCTCATCAAGGGAAGTGGATGTTTGTGCATCATGGATGGGTGAGGTGGAAAGCTCTTGACCATGGAATGCATAAAGTTGGCTAAGAGGATCATCATGGTCTTCTTGATCATAAAAGGGGTCTTCATAAAAAATGGAAGATTGATCATGAATAGTATTAGGCATGTTATGAATGGAATCATTAGGAGGGTGTTGATCTTTATGTGGATAAGGGGGTAATGTTTCCGAATGTTTAGGATTGTGCTCTTGACATACCTCATGGCTTATTTGAATGGAGGTGGAAGGGGATGACTCTTGAAGTGGATCAAGTGGTTGTGGATGACATGGTTGGCTTGAAGGACTTGGCATGATGTTTGATGACTCTTTTGTATGTTCAAGAATATGAGTTGGATGACATGGCGATGTTTGATTCCTTGCTAGTAGCCCTTGGGTCACATCCTTTGTAGGTGTATGGGTGGAAGGTGTTGGCTTAGGGTTTTGGTTTTGATTGGATGATGGTAAGGGTGCATGAACTAGATTGGTATTCCCCTTGTCAATGGTTGCATTAGAACATGAAGAATTTTGACCTTGTTGAAAGGTAGAACTTAAAGTCACATGTGTTTGTCGTGATGTGGCATTGACATGCGAAGAAGGGAATGGATTAGATTGGTATGAGGTGGAAGGGTGATAATGAATGGATAGGGGATGATGTGGTGGTTGTTGGATTTGACAAGTGGCAATGAATTTATTGGCTTGAGCTAGGAGGTGTTGGATTTGAGGTGATTTAATTTGTTGAAAATTTTGGAAGAGGGTTTGAAGGCTTTGTATGGTTTGGTGGTCTAGGGGTTGGGGTATTTGGTGAAGTGTCTGAAGGAGGCTTTGAAGTTGGGATGCTAGGACTTTGTTTTTGATTATGGGCATGGTGTCACACATGTGTGTAAGTTCTTGCATATCGATTTGTTCCTCAAAGTATGCAACATCGTTCATGTCATTATTAGAGGTGGTAGGAGAAGCCCCTTGAAGTATGATCTTATGTTTTGGTTTTGTTTCATGATTTGAACTAGAAAAAGGGACTCCTTGAATTATGATCTTGGGATTAGGTTTTGTCTAATGATTTGGCCTAGAGGGATAGCCCCCTTGGATTATGATTTTGGGCTTAAGATTAGGATTGGGCTTGTTTATGATTATGACCATTTTGACAAGTAGTGACTAGGACTTTGTCTATGATGGTGATGATGTGGAATGATTAGATTGGATGACTTGATTGATTAGGATGAAATGGATAGGATGTGAATGTGTTGGAAGAATGTGCAGAGTGACTTGTCTTTATGTGTTTGGTGTTTAGCTTGATTTGGCAATGTTTAAATGAATGATCACACATGCACACACATAAATCACTCACACAAGACACATAAGCAAGTTTCAATTTTGGAATTTATGAATGTGATTATTAAGCACACATTTGAAGAAGACACATCAACAAGCCCTAGAACAAGTCAAGTGGGTATGGCCAATTAGGTCTTAAGCTAGTCTGCACAAGGTTGACTAAAGATGATTTGAAAGAAAAATCCTGCCACACAGCCAGGAGAAAGGGGTAACCCACCCTTCACCTTCACTTCCCAAAGGTATAAAGTTCTTTGGGGCTTAGCCAAGAGTGACAAGATTTTAACTTCCAAACAAGCGTGTCTTTCGATTCACACTTCGATTGAGGTCGTCCCTAGGGGTGATGAAATCCCCTAGCAGGCCTCCTATGAAGGGTTTTGACAAAAGAAAACCAAGTGAGGTGTTTGTGATCACACACACACACTTGATTCACACTCACAATGGTTAGTTTCCCTTAGAAATGAAATATGTGGAAGAAAACAATAAAGCACTCATTCTTTTTAGATCCCAAATCAAAATGTGTAGGAAGACAGTAATTAATTTTAGACTTGATTTTCAATATGAGATTGAAGACAATATTCATTTTAAGAACCCCAAATCCAAATGTGTTTGCAAACAATGATTGATTTTATGCCCCAAATTGAAATGTGTGCACCTGATTATTCGCTTTCCAGATTGATGTTGTGATTGATCCAATGTTGTTCCAACTCCGTATGATTCACCAAAAAGTCACCAAGACAAGAAGAAACACATGCATGCAAGCAAAAGTGTGATTAAATCCCAAAACATGCAAATGTTTTCAAATATGTGTGATTTTTAAAGTTGTAACTTTATCGAATCTGATAAAAACTTACACCATTGGATATCTTATGAAATTATACCCCATTTCAAAAAAAAAGCTTTGAAAAAGACCAAAAAATAACTAAGATATGACCATTTTAAGATTTCCTATGAAAATGTTGTCTGTATGCGCTAAAACAATCTAGAATGCTAAATAAGCCCTTGAATGCGCTAAAACACAATCCAGAATGTTAAATAGGTCAAAGTGCGTTAAAACAATCCAAAATGCTAAATAAGACCTAGATGCGCTAAAATAGACCTCATATGCGCTACAAATTTTTTTTAGAATGCTAAATAAGCCTAATATGAGCCAAAATAGACCCCAAATGCACTGCATAAACCCTCATGTGCACCACATAAAATGTCGAATGTGCTCAAACGCCAATTTTTTTTTGAAAGTTGACTCCAACATGCGGAAAATGTCAAAAAAAACTTGCAGAGAATGTTAAATTCATGGGTTTGAGCCCCACGATGGGCGCCAAAAATGTGTGATTGAAAATATTGGATCAATTTAAATTAAAATCAAACACATATTAATAAGACATTAAATCAAAGAAGCTGAAAAAGAAACAGAAATATGCAAACCGTGACAGCAGCTTCCAGAAATTGTCTTATCTTCCTCTAACTCCAGCGTTTTGTTGGTTTTGAATGGCTCTTAGACCAGCAGATCAAACTCAACAAAAAGACAGCATGAAGAATGAGATATAAAATGCATATTATGCTAAATGCAAAGGCTATGATGGTATGAAAGTATCGCTGTGATATGCAAACTGATATGAATGCATAAGCTAATTGTATGAACATAGGTATGCGTAATTGTGCAAGGGTGAGTGCGTGCGTATAAATGCGTGAGTGTGGGCGCCAAAAATGTGTGATTGAAAATATGCGTATTAAAATGAAATAAATACTATTCAAGCACACCAATGAAACTTTAAATCAAAGGAAAACTGATTAAACAAAGTAAAGCAAATTCTCAATGTAGCAGCTCCTTTGAAGATGTCCCATTGTCCTCTATCTCCAGTATTTTTGCTAAATCTCTCTGATTTGTATGCTAAGTTCCACAAAATGACTACTAAAGAATGAGATTTAAAAATAAATGCATGCTATACTAACATGCAAGATTTTGAAGGGTGATTATTGAAGAAATGTTGGTTGCTCAATTCTGCAGCATAACGACGCAACGATGAAGAATGATAGAGATGGATTGAAAGATTGAGGAATGATTTTGGCATAATGAAGATGTCTGAAGAATATTCGATCCAAATGGCTTGTGAAAGGTTTGATTTATAGAGTTTTTGAAAGGATTCAATTGGTTGATTCAATCGACGGTCCGGATTAAGCTTGTTGAGAAAATGAGACTAAAATGTAGAATAAAAGGTTGAGAAAGTACATAGGTGCACCTAGGAGAGTGATGAGACTAAAATGTAGAATAAAAGGTTGAGAAAGTACATAGGTGCACCTAGGAGAGTGATGAGGTCAAAATAAGCTCCAAAAACCTGAAATATTATTGTTTAATGCCCACTGGGACTCATACACTAGTCTGGGTGATTTAGTCGCAGACTAGGGTTTTTATGCTAAAATAGGAATCTGTCAGTGTATGATCTAGATCTCTTGAAATCTAGAAAAAATCCCTATACTGGGACTCATATGCCACAAGTGGCGTATTAGTCCCACTCTTCTTTTTTGGAGGGTCAAGATGTGAATCTGCTCTCCTTTCTCTTCTCTTCCTTCCACACTTTGTTTCCAAATCTGAAACTCTAAATTATGACCTATGGGTGAATTTATGTGATCTTGCAATGTAGATGACAACTTGAAATTTTTTCTTCAATCTTGTAACCTTGCCTTCAAAGATCCTTCAAGATCCAAAACACCTAGATCTACAATCACACATGTAGAGAGGGAGAAAAACTTGTTGATTGTTAGGAAATAGGGGTTTGCTTTGGTCAAACCCCATTTAGATAATTAAACCAAATGATGAAGCAATGGAATAAGGACATGAAACATGATACATGAACAATGATACCCTAAATGATGTCTTGGAATGTAAATATACAATCTAGCATGAAGTGGCCATGAAGAATGTAGATCTTGATCTTGAATTGGATATGAAACAATGCTTGCAAATGGATCTTCAATACTAAATAACAAAACTAGGTCAACAACATTCTTGATGCATTATGATCTTGACATGATGATGGATCTTGAATTGCTGCAACAAATGATTAAGAAATTTTCCCTTGAATGCCTTATAAATGCTCTTGTAAACTCTTTTGATACTCTTGTGAAGTCTTGGAATGCTTAACTCTTGATGGCTTATGTTGATATCGTGAAGGCTTAGTGAAATAATGATTTGAGACCTTTTTTATATAGGCAATCCATTCAACTTACCGTTTATTAGATCCTAGAGGCCGACATACTTCCAACATTTTAAAATGCTCTATGATGATTCAAGAATGCTTATAACAGGCTCAACAAATTGGTTAGTTTCATTTAGTTGCGTGTTAGTTAGATCATTTGTATATATATGCATATGGGATTCACATCAGTATTCTGAACGGCTGAATGAAAATATTAACGGTTGTCATGTAGTTTTGAACTCTTGGTGGAGGACATTTGGACATTTGTTTCATTTATCATTTCATATCATTTTTCATTCATTTTCTTATATCATTATCATTATCATTATCATTATCATTATCATTTCTATTTCATTTTCTATCTATCATTTCATATCATTTTTTTCATTTCCTTGTATCATTATCATTATCCTTATTATTTCTATTTCATTTTCTATCATTAGATTCATTCATTATAATTTTCTTATATCCTTATCATTATCATTATCATTTCTATTTCATTTTCTATCATTCTCATTATTCATTCATCATTTCATATCATTATAACATCATCATTTCTCAATTACTATTATCATTCATCATCCCATTATCATGTTATCATTTATCATTTACTACCATTTATCATCATCATCTCATATCATTTCATTACCATTGCACTCATATTATTGCATTCCACATTATAATTATTCTATTATCATCACATTGCCATTTTCATTACATAAAAATTACCAAACATATCATTTATCTTTTCATCATTATTAGCAGTATCACATTTTTCATTATCTACCATTTTCATATCATAAATTTCATGATGCATTTCCTAAACATACTATCCATTTCTGCATTTGACAAAATTAAAAAAAAAAACAATCAACAAGTCATATCTACATTATCACAATCATTGTATCTACATCCTAGATCATTCATCGGCATCATATCATTAGATCATCCTGCATCATAAGATTAGTCCGCAAAAACAATAAAAACATATCAAAATCCATCTCATATCATACATGCATAAAAGTAGCATCCATATCACATCAAAAATGCACAAACATATCATCATCAAAATCATCGGCACTGCATATCATCGCTCATCAAAATAATACAAATGTCCAATGTCCAATGAAACTAAAAAGTTTAAAACATGATACATGAGATATGATCAAAACTCAATATAAATGCCCTGCATATGTGCAAAATATATCTGTCCCAATCACTAGTTGGTAGATGCCCCTGAAGGAGCTAGTCTGGAAGGAGGTGGTCTGCCACTACCCCATGCATCAGGATCCCATCGAGGCCCTATAACCTCTTTGCCATGTGTCGAGGTCCGTGATCGGGTCCTCATCCTGCTATGTGATTGGGGATAAGGCTCTCGACGCTCAGGAGGACACAACTCCTCATATCAGATTCTATAGTACTCGGCCTCTCTAGCTGCCTCAAATCCCTCTGCAATGGCCTCCCATAATGATGTACTCTCTACGGTACCCATGAGTCTCTGTGCCACACCCTCGGCCTCCAGTGCCCGTCATCTAAGTGCATCCCTCTCTGCTACCAACTGTGTCACCTGGGAATCTGGGGTGGGCACCTGAGCCTGTACCTGTGTCTGAGCCTATGAAAGCTGTGTCTGCAACTGCACTATCACACCCTAAGCCTGAGCTAGCTGGCTCTGTAGCTGTGCCTGCTGTCCCTGAAACTTCTGAACCTGATCTTGCAATGCAACCATCTGTGCCTGCTGAGATGAGGACAACACCCTAATCACTGTCCATGGTCTGCCACCCGATCTGGCTCGCTGAACAATCTGTGCTCTACCCAGACTATCCAACCTCTGCTACCTCTCCTCTCCACCATCATCTCCCCTATCATCTCCGTCATCCGAGCTGTCCTCGTCTCCATCCCCTCCATCTCCGCTCTCCTCACCCTCATCTCCCTCCTCCTCTCCCTCCTCCTCATCTCCCTCCTCCTCTCCTCCACCCATCGCCCGCTCTCCGCCGGGCCACATCCTCCTGTCTCCCTACCCCTGGCTGTGGTGCTCCTCCAATGGCCCATGGCTCATCTGGCACTGTAAATTGTGGAAATGGATGTGTATGGAAATACTGTGCATAATCATCAGTCATCCCTGCATCTTGCACCTCTGGTCTATCTGTCCATACCTCTGGCTGTAAGGTAGAATACTCTATGTATGCTACCTGGTATCGAATGCATGGCCCCCATCCTGGATCACCCTTGTGCCACCCATAATGAGCAACGCCCTGTGGCATCCCCTATGTAAATCCAAACTGTCTTAGCACTCGTAATTCCAGAAATCTCTCAATAATAAAGGGGGTCCGCCCTATCAGATATTACAGTCTGCAAACAAACGACATCTCTAAGTGATCACTCACCCATGCCTCACAATCCGTGTACGGTCTCCATATAACTGCATCTATATCATCCAGTAACCGTCGCCAATACTCTACCTTGCCCAGCTTTTGCTGGACAAGTGCACCAGAATATGCATACACATATGGCCTCCCTGCTGTCCTATCCCTCGTACAATGTGGTCTCGTGATCGCAATATGCTTCCACACCCAGATCTGCAGCAGCGTCACCCCACTCGCTAGGCTAGTGGATCCTCTATATCCAACCTGATGAAGATCATGATACATGTCCGCTAATATACAGCTCCCCCAGGCATACCTCCATGGCTGTGTCACCAACCACTCCAACATCCTACCCCAACCAACTGCAAATCCCTTCGATCGATGGTCCGGTCCAAGGAAGCCTCCAATGAATGTAGCCAACACGGCAACTAAGGCTGGATACCTATTGAAATCCTCCCAATCTATCCAGTATCCACTAATGCTCGCATCGCCGCATATCCGCCGCAACACCTCAGTCCCACCAATCTTCTTGTGGTCATAAACCACCAGGGCACCGACAACTGGAACCCCAAGAATCCTATACACATCCTCAGGCGTCACACTCATCTCACTGGTCGGCAAATGAAAAGTGTTATGCTCCGAGTGCCATCTCTCTGCCAAAGCGGTCAACAGTCCCCTGTTGATCCGAATACCTCACGGCATCGTCAACAAAGGTCCCAGTCCACAATCTGCTATACACTATAACTCAGCTGGTGTAAGCTCTCCTACTCGCTCCCAACATAGTGGGAACTGCTCTCTAATCTGGAGGCTTTTGAAAGCCTCCTATTTTTTATCATCACAAAGGACACATTAATCAGACTCATATCATGTGATCTATCTATCTAGCAAATTCAATCAATGACCCATATCAAGTGTTAAATCAATCTATCTGAATATCCAATCAATCTACTCTATCATCTCTTACTATTTATTTTTCTTTTCAAGAAAACAAATTTATCAACACACAAATCATTTCCTATTTGTATTTCAGTCATGAATGCAAATTTATATCCTCATTTTACTATTTGGTTTCTATCACCGAAATCAAATTTATCAAACATCTACTCTTTGTTTTCAATCACAAGAAGCAAAGTTATCCAAACACAATCAATCAATCAATCATTGTACTCTTTGTTTTTAACAAAGTTATCAATCTATCTACTTTTGGTTTTCTATTTTGGAAGCAAAGTTATCAATTCCTTATCCGATTTTCTATCATTTTTTCCCCATATCAGCATGATGGTACTACAATTCATCTATCTATTAACTAAAGAAGCAATCTAAATCATCATTTTTCATCACACAACCATTCTGTCAAAAATTTTCCATATGTGCCACTCTGTTACCTATATGCGCTAAAACACAAATACGCTACAATTTCAATCGAATGCGCTAAACATTTTCCCAGATGCACTAAAACTCGGCATGCGCTAATCTATCATATGGATGCGCAACTTTAACTCTCAAATGCGCAACTTTATCTATTTTGTGGCCCTAGCCCTATATGCACAATTATGTGCCCTCGATGCGCTACAGGATCATAATAGCCGATTTTACCCTATATGTGCTACTCTATCTGTCGAATGCACTACAAAATGAATTTTAAACTCGTGCCTATATGCGCTACATAATTTCCTATATGCACTACGAAAATTTGCGAAAGCGCTAAAAGTTTTATCGAATGCGCTAAAACGTGATGCGAAAACTAAAAAATGACCTAAAACACTTGCAAAATTGATCTAAAATGCAAAATTCAAAATCATACACGGTTAGAATCACTCACCAGTGGTCCATACACAGCTGGTCTCTGGTATCGGCGCGCTTGCTCGAATCTATGTCTGTGCAATGGGATCTCCATCTCGCCAAGTCACTATCAGAGCTCACTTTTCACTGTAGTAGCAGGGTGAAAATGACACTTCATTTTACCCCTTTTTACCTTTTAAGGGTCTATTAAGGTGAGAGTTAATGTCATTTTTTCATTCCTTCCATTTTATTTTTTACCAGGCCATTCCAAACATTATTTATTGGGAGCTAACTCACTGTTTCCCTATCATTCTCGACATCATCTTCAATGATTTACCTCATGAGGGGGCATCATTGACATCAAAAATTAGAAACATATCAGGGGCAAAAAAATTTTATTTTCTTTGAAGCAATGTGTTTCACACATCACTTCAAAGAGGGGCAAAATGTATACGCATAAAAATGGTCATGTCTATAATCTTGGCAATTAATTAAATATTTATTATTTAATTATTTTTTATAAAATCCTCTACATATGATTAAATTTAATTAATTTAATTATATTGTTCATTCATCTTATTTTTCTTTCATAATTAAATAAATTTATTTTATTTAATTATTTTCATATGTCCACTTAATTAATTAAATAAATACATGTTATTTATTTAAATTAATTATCATTGTTTGAATTTAAATTAAATCTTTTGATTTAATTAAGTTTAAATATCTCTCTTTCTTCTATTTTAAATTCTTCTTCTAATTAATTAAATATTTCATTTAATTCATTTCATAAAAGTGATTTAATTAAATAAACCTTATTTAATTAAATATCTTATGCTTTCTTTCTAAATCACAATTAGATATTTTATTTAATTGTAAAATCTTTTGTTTTCTTCTCATATCATAATTAAATATTTTATTTAAATATGAGATCTACTTTTTTCAATAATCCTAATTAAAACTTTCTTCTTATCACAAACTTTCTTCTGCTTTCTTTAAAAACCTAAATTAATTAAGAAAAGCTGAATATCATCCACAAGTAAATAATTGATTTTTTTTAATTCATTATTTATCAGCGTTTAAATCTTTCTTTTATCTTTTTAAAGAAAGATGATTTCTTATCTTCTTATCTTTTTCTCTTTCATAAAAGTACAAAAATCTTGTTTTCAAGTTTTCTTCTATTTTCTCTTCAATTTCATCTATCTTCAGCCATTCGATCTGCCAGGAATTATCACAAACGTCAATCAAGACAGCCAATCAGAATCCTTCGAAAAACTCTATAAATATTTGTGTGAATCTAAGCATTAGGGATGGGTGATTAATTAGAGTTCATGCATTTAATTCATTTAGTATTCTAGTATCGTAGCATCATGTTTATTTCGATCATCTTAGTCTTATTCCATATCATGGCTTAATCTTACATCATGCATCATATTTAAATCTCGTTCTTTAGGAAGACAGTTTGTTGAGCCTAGCATATAATCTGAGAGCAAAAGCTGGAATCAACAAAAACACTAAAGATAGAGGACAATAAGACTACAATCGAAGCAGAATATTAAGTTTGCATCTACTTACCTTTTATTGTCTGTTTTGATACAATGTCTTATTGGTGTGCTTGAATAGTATTTATTTATTTCATTACGCATATATTTTCGATCACACAATTTTTACTAAAAAAATTATTGTAGGATTCAAGTTGTAGGTTTCCACTATAGAAATTCCACTACTGGATTTTGGCTACGAGTTTTTACTACAAAAATTCCACTACAGGATTCTAGCAGTAGGTTTCCACTATGAAAATTCCACCGCGGGATTCTAGTTGTAGGTTTCCAATACAAAAATTCCATTACAAGATTCCAACTATGATTTTCTACTAAAAAAAATCCACTGTGGGATTTCGACTCCGCATTCCACTGTAGAAATTCCATTGTTGGATTTTGACTATGGGTTTGCACTACAAAAATTCCATTGTGGGTTTCCACTATAGAAATTCTACTCCAAGATTTTGGCTGTTGGTTTCCCCTATGGAAATTCCACTACATGATTCTGACTCTCTACCATCATCAAGACTCTAACCTACAAACCTTCAATCCCCTCAAAATTGAAATCCCCATAGAGGTTAAAGTCCCATATGCATTGATTTTTTGTAATTCATCAAAGTGACCTATGAATCTCTGTAAATTTAGAGGAGTTATTTTTAAAAGGGGAATGATAATGTTTTAAACATTTTCAAGTCTCACATGAGTCAAAGTATGATTGATTAGTGTGTTTTAAATGAATAAAATTAATATATTTTAATATTTTAAATTAGGGAAATTTATCAAGCGTTAACGATATTTTTGGAGGTTCAAAATGTGATATTTTATGATACAGGTGCTTAGAGGAATAAACAATCAATTCATTAAAGGACCCACATATGAATTTGTGTCATGTGTTGGATGGAGCTATAACATAATTAAGGGAGGAGTAAATGAACTAAATTATCAAGATGAACCTACATATGGATTCGTACAGGGTCTTATTCAAAACTATAATTTAATTATATAACCTCAATATTTAATGCTTATCTATACGTGAATCTGTTCCCAAATTTATGCTAGTTGGAAGTGTTTTGGAGAAACACCAAAGGGATCATTTTATTTCTCCAAAAGGGAAATTCATGAAGATCGAGGAAGGGGATATTTTATTTCTAGTAGATTCAAATGTAACAAAATTTCATTAGAAGCAAATGGGGCATTCATTGTAAAATTTTAATGTACCCTAAATATTAAATGTAGATGTGATCTAGACCCTTAATGTGGATTTAATCTTGGTCGTTGTTTTGTAATGTAATATCTATAAAAGGTATGTGCCTATTCATTTGTAAAAAAGGAAAGAAGACTAAAAATATTAGCGAAAATACTTGGAAAAAAAATTCCAATTACATCACTGATTTGGTGAATTTCTATGTTGAGCTCAGAGGTTTTATGGTTCAAAGTTTAGTTTTAATTGATTTTTAATAGTGGTAAAATGTTAAGGATATTGGATGAATCTGCTGCTCATACCACTTGACATTTGTTGATTGTAAATCACAGTGCATGGTTAGTCCGAGCCTTCATTTCCATTAGTTCAACTATGGATGTTTATTCATGTCATGCCAACAATTGGGTGTATGTATGAATATTCATAATCTAAAGATCCTTCACTTTTCCTTAGGAGATTATACCATTTTTGTTGCATTGTAGATTTGATCTTGATTAGCCAAGAATAGGTTTTGATGGGGATTTATCTATCTATAACACTAGCCATTGTTATGAGTGATCTTAGGTGTTAGATTTATATTTTGTTGAAACCCTTAATCTTTTGATCATTTTTTTTAAACATCACGGTTAGTTGTAGAAGAAAAATAACATCATAAAACTATCATATTTGATGAGTTACATTTATTTTTAGATTGTAGATCTCTAAAAATATAACTAAGCTTTTAACCAATCTTTAGATTTTACAAACCCTTAGTCTTATATTTTCCAACCTTCATTGAGGCATAAATGTCCCTTGTGTAAAACTAACAAATCACATTTACCACTGAATTATCTTTGCTTAGTCAAGACCTAACATTCAAATATTTGGGATCATTTTTCTTAATTTTTTTTTTGAAAAAGATAAAACACTTTGTATTTTACCTATGTTGTAGGGTGAAAAAGTTGAACATAATTGAGACAATGGATGTGGATCTTATTTCTCTTCTTTAGGTGGACATAAACGACAAAATCAAATGTAGCGTAAGGACAAGGAGTTAAAGTGAATGAAACATTTTTCGATGACACTATTTCTCATCGAACTGGCACCGTTGAGCTTCACAGTACAATTATATGGAGGAGTCTGCGGGCCCGAACTATATTACTTTTTGAAGAAAGTTTCCAATTATTGCGCTTTCACGATTAAGTTGAGGTGCATTCCACCGAGGTCTACATGCATGTACGCCGTCCTCATCCTAGAGGCAAAGCGAAAGCTGCGCCCCACGTACGTAGCATAGTCAATGGAATTTGGGAAAAATGCGGAATGCTGATGAAGTGTGTGCGTTAGGAGGTGCCTGTGTACGACAAGAAATGGACGTGACAAGAAATGGACATGATTTAATAGTAAGTAAAAGAGAAGAGATAAAGACTTCTTATTCGTAATGTATGGTGGACTGACCTTAGATATTGACACTGTCCTCTCCTCAAAGGGAAAGCTGAGCCCCACTTGTGCATGATAATCCACGAAATCTGGAAAAAACAGGGAATTTTCATTAAGTATGTTTTGATGGGGATTTATCTATCTATAACACTAGCCATTGTTATGAGTGATCTTAGGTGTTAGATTTATATTTTGTTGAAACCCTTAATCTTTTGATTTTTTTTAAAACATCACGGTTAGTTGTAGAAGAAAAATAACATCATAAAACTATCATATTTGATGAGTTACATTTATTTTTAGATTGTAGATCTCTGAAAATACAGCTAGGCTTTTAACCAATCTTTAGATTTTACAAACCCTTAGTCTTATATTTTCCAACCTTCATTGAGCCATAAATGCCCCTCGTGTAAAACTAACAAATCATATTTACCACTGAATTATCTTTGCTTAGTCAAGACCTGACATTCGAAGCCTCGAGATCATTTTGTAAATATTTTATTTAGAAAGTTTCCTTTCAAAAAAGATAAAGCACTTTGTGTTTTATCTTTGGAATGCAAAAACACTCATCAATAGTATAGAGTTTAGTAAATGCACTATCAAAAATAGTAGTGCTATGGGTTTTACATATTTTGTTGAACATAATTAAGACAATGGATGGGGATCTTATTTCTCCTCTTTACGTGGACATAAACGACAAAATCAAATCGAGCGTAAGGACAAGGAGTTAATGTGAATGAAACGTTTTTCGATGACATTATTTCTGGTCGAACTGGCACCGTTGAGCGACTCTTCACAGTACAATTATATCGAGGCGTCTGCGGGCCCGAACTGTAATACTTTTTGAAGAAAGATTCCAATAATGGGTTTTCACGATTAAGTTGAGGTGCATTCCAGCGAGGTCTACATGCATGTACGCCGTCCTCATCCGAGAGGCAAAGCGAAAGCTGCGCCCCACGTACGTAGCATAGTCAATGGAATTTGGAAAAAATGCGGAATGCTGATGAAGTGTGTGCGTTAGGAGGTGCCTGTGTACGACAAGAAATGGACGTGACAAGAAATGGACATGATTTAATAGTAAGTAAAAGAGGAGATAAAGACTTCTTATTCGTAACGTATGGTCGACTGACCTTAGATATTGACATTGTCCTCTCCTCAAAGGGAAAGCTGAGCCCCACTTACACATGTTAATCCACGAAATCTGGAAAAAACAGGGAATGTTGATGAAGTATGTTGCTTTAGGAGATGCCATGTACGAAAAGAAAAGAGATAACATTTCTTATTCCGTACATATGTTAGATTGGTTTTCGATCAACCAATATAATTTATCTGATAGATCTTGTTGAAAATTAATATATTTGATTATACTAGCACTTGTACTTATAGGAGGTTCAAGGATAAGCCGATAGGAAATTAGAGATAAAATCTAAACATGTTTTAATATTAATTAAATGAAGTATAATTATTGTACCAGATAGAAAGTTTTGTCCCTCTACAGATGGAATCAAGTCCTTGTATACTGAATGGTTTTTGTTGTCATTTGTTGTTCAACTATAAGCTAGAATGTATATACTTCAAGCCTAATCAAGGTATGAAGAAATCATCCAAATTACCTTCACCAAATTTGGTATGGTCTATCAGACAGAGGTAGGAAACGTTCAAAAAGGTCGATCTCCAATTGAGTCCCTCAAAGTTAAGTGGATGTTTGTTATTTTCCTTTTTATGGTCAAGCATCAACAACAAAGAATGCTAAAAGAAATAGGTCTTGGTTCAAATGAAAGCATAAATGACATATGAATCCAATAAATATGTTTAGTGACCTATATAGAGCTATGATAAGGGCTAGGGGAGGGGGGTGATGCTACTATCTATAGGGGAAAATATACCTTAAAGAGAAGTCTATTGTGGGGCATTTGCATGAGCACATGAATACAAATATATTTATTTCCACAATCCATAGACTAATAAAAAAAACTTACACAATCAAATCCATAAACTATTTGCAACATGTATAAAAATTTCATGTTGATTTTGATAACCTGTGAAAAACTTTCAACTTATAAAACGTCTAAAGATTATTCTTCTACCCTGGATGAGAGCCATTGAGTTGGCTGTTATAAACACGGTCTTAATACCCAATAAAAGTATCATAGATTCCTTAACAAAGACATAAATTTAATGAGAAAACATAAGCTCGACAATCGTACTGTACGAACACCTCGTAGTATTCATTCATTACAGACTACAGGATATGATCCAACTTTCATGATTAGTCCCGTGGCCTGCCATCCCTGACATACCCGCTGCTAGTAACTCCCAATGATTAGTCTGTATGCCACCCACCAGTCTGCGGCGTCTGCTATCCGTAGCATCCAAGTACCGTTGTCAACTTGTCAAATGTGACCAGCCGTGACCATCGTGTCTGCTGAAAAGGCGTGCTCGAAACAGTTATGTCAAGTCAGCGATGATGGCGATTGGATACCACCGGCCCAGCTTTGTAAACGTGGAAAGCTAACTACTTAGTATCATATTGTGTAAATTCTAAATATATTTTTGAGTGAGCATGTGTTTTTCTAAAAAAATATTTAGCTTGCGTTGCAACTCGATTGACATACAAGCACCGAATATTCTTTTTATTATTGTTATTTGTTAAATAATATTGTAGATGAAAATAAACGACCTTTACAAATATATTTAAAGGTGCATAAATTAAATAGTTTTTTCAAAGTTAAGTAATTTTTATAGATAAAATTAAAGTTGAACAAATGACATATAGGGGGCTTGTTGAATAGTAATTTTATTAAAGGTGCATAAATTAAATACGTTTTTCAAAGTTAGTAATTTTATAGATAAAATTAAAGTTGAACAAATGACATATAGGGGGCTTGTTGAATATAATTGAATATAATAAATTGATAGATATTTTTTAAAAAATATTATAGAAAGTTTTCAAAACATATGATATTGGTTATAATATTTTTTTATCATTCAAATGTTTAAATAGATAGTGAATTTATATGTACATGTCAAATCTATTTGTCAAGTGGTTAATCAAAGTTTGGATGTCACTGACCTACAAGATGTTTGTTTAGTTGATATATTCTTCATTGTGTATATTTTTTCAAAAAAAAAAATCTTTTTATTCAACAAAGCAATTTAGATTACAAGAATGGAGCTACAAAAGTAGCTATAATAAATAGAGATACAACAAAATAAAAGTCTCGTATCTAAGCCACAAGGCTACACTAATGACTATTACATATATAAACTATACAGTATATCTACTCAGGCTGAGTTTACTATCAAGTTGAAATTGCATAACTTGATCTTTGATCTTTTTTCTTTGTAGCAGTAGCCAATTGATCATGAATAGTGCCTATTTACTCTTTAAGTTTCATGTTGGACTACAAGGTTTCCTGTAAAATTTTGACCAAATTTTCCACCTATAAAAGAATGTTAAAATTTTGAAATGGAAATTCCCATAGAAAGGGTGCTATTAGAATAGATAGCAAAACAACTTTGCTTCCAAATATATAAAAGAATAGTTTGATGGCATGACTCATGTATGACATGGAAGGACACATTGATGCTTAAGAGAGCAGGTCACTATGAAATTTTCATAGGAAAATTGAGGGCAAGGTTGAAAGGAGAGTTTGAAAAAGGATTTTAGAATGGGAACAATATCAAGAAGCATGTTTGAAGGTTTCTTATTTTTCCAAAAGAAGAACAAAAAATGGAGAGGGTTGAAAGAAATGTAGATGATTTCCAATCAGATGATGATGGTGATGAAGTTTCCAAACAAGAAGTTGAGCTTGCACCACCACCTTTGATTTACAAATGGTGAGGCAAAGTTTATACCATTTAGTGGTTGAGTGAGAGCTTTTCCATTTGATATTCAACCTTACATCATTGCAAGAGGGAAGTAGAAGCTTCTTATAAATAGCTTCAAGCAAAAGATGAATTATATTTTTAACAATAGGCCATCACTAGTATTTAATAAAGTCACAAACCTAGTATAAGTGATCTAATATACTAAATTTGAGACTTAGAGATGTGCTATGCAATTGGAGAATATTACCATCTTTCCAATTGAGATACAAGACATCCCATATATCCTTAAATGTTTGTATCCCTTTCCTAAACAAACACTTTCCACATAAATTCTTACATAGGGTGAGGCTTGTCAAATTAGGTTTTACCAATCTATTTTACTAAATGGATGAAATTGTTAAATAGAGACCATGTCTAAGGGATTAATTTTTCCAACAAAGCCTGGAAACTTTGATTGGAAATATTTCTAGATGCTTTTAAATTGCTTCAAATCCTAAGGTTTAAAATATGAGGCTAGGAGAATTTTATCTTAACAACTAGTAGAAGACCAAGCTCAAGATGTCATGGTAGTCTAAATTTGAAACTAAATCCCCAAGAGGTTTCTCCATGTAAGGATCTTACTATCTATTTTGCCACTAGAAATGTTCCTTGTGTGTAAGGATTTATAATTCCCATGCCACCTTGATCTTTAGCTTGGATATAGTGTTTTCATGAAGAAATTGGCACCCATTTTTCATTTCCTACTTAGCCCATAAGAAACTTATGATGAAAATAGTCAATTGGTTATAGCATGATTTAGAAGGTAGCATGATTTAGAAGGAAACCATGATGAGGATGTGTAAAAATGTCTAGCTAGGATAATTTTATTGGCCACTTGAATTCATCTAGCCTAGGAGAGGATTTATTTATCCAATATAGAAACTTTTTTTAATTTATCCAAAAGAACTTCTACATATATAAAATATGACCTCCTATTCCAAAGGGATTCCTAGATATACATATACTATCATGTCATACTTTAAGTGTTTTCATTTAGATAGGATCCATTTGGGAGGAGATCCTAAAAAAGTTGTCATATATCACATGGATAGTTGAGACTTACATGTCATGTGTTGATGGGTGTTTTTGCACCTTCTCAACACAGGTAGCACACAAGTATGCTACCTCTCTTGAAAGGTAGAAATTTGCAAGCAAGTTACCAATCACTACCCCAAGGTCTTTTGGGTGTCAGGTCATGACATGCATGGAATTCCTCAGTTGATTTTTTATGTTATTTTTCTGGTAAGTGGTAATCATAGGGCGGACTCACGAAGTTAGGCTGGAAGGAAGTAGGATCACAAAATGGAGTTCTTCGAAGTGGGAAGTTAGTGTGCAATTTGTTGCAAGTTCGAACATCAATTTGAACTTCTATCTTTAGCTTAAGATTTGGCTTTACAATTTGTGCAATGAACCTTAGCATAGGTTACTTATTAAAAAAAAGGAAAAGGGCAAGGAAGAGAGAAGGTTCCTAGACCTGAAATTCAACAATGAATAGTGATCATGGAGGATTTTACTATGGACAACCTTCTTAAAACAAAATTTCACTTAACCAAATTACTACACAGTCTCATGAAATTTGTGGAAGCTTCAAAGGACTGTAGATATTCAATTATTCATTCACCATAAGCATGAACAAACAATAGAAATTTAGAGCAATTGTTAATCTAAGTCTAGGCTAACTTTACACAATTGTATGTAATCAACAAACAACCAAAAGTATGGACTAAGAAGGCATCTACCAGCCATCTCTTCTCCATGCTTGGTACATTTCAAAGTAGCTTCCACCATTTTTTTGATCGAGTGAATTCCCTAGCAACAAAATCCATGAAGAGCGGAGATATGTCATCCATTGCACTCTCCTCCATCTTCTTATGGAAATATTCTTTAACTTTTTCCACTATCTAGTTCCTCGACAGACATATTTTTATTAGTCATTAATTGGATATAACCTTTGTTGTATTCCCAATGTTCTTTAGCCCACTTGAGGTCAAGCCCAGCTTCATATAACACCTTTTCGAATACCTCATTTTGATGATGATGAGGTATGTTAAGAGAGTGTAAAATGACCTTGCTTATATAGACAATGTGTGATGAAGTTACAAATGGAAAAAAATTAAATGACTTGTGTCATTTTAAATGACATGAGCCATCATTAAATGACCTAAGACACTAATATTTAATAAAACCTAAAAATATAAAATCTTATCTAAATGACTTGAATATTCCTAGGACCTAAGTAGACTTGACATGTAAATAGGACTCCACTAGTTAAATAGTTAGGAAAATTACACCAATATGTATCCATGGGGTGTGGAGCACCATCTCTTTGTTAAAAGAATATAATTTCCTCAAGGATTAATGGAAAAGATGCAACCAATTTTGAAAACATGTGAAGATATTTTATATAGGAAGTCATAGACCAAGGACAAGTGTTGATTACAAGCCATGACTAAATTTTACAATGAAAGAAAGATAAGAGAGTGGGTTCCAAAATATCATAATAGTACCTAAAAGCAATAATACATACTACAAATCCAAGCAATAATAAATTGATGAAGTAAAAAATATAAACCATGAATGGTTTGGGGAAACTACTTGCAAACACATGAGACATGCATTAATTTCTTGGGTTCAAATTCCAATGCCTCTCTTTGGTCTTGGTCTTCCTAACTATTTTTAGCATGTTCCTTAAATACCTCTTGCATTTTCATACCTTGTCATATATGACCACCCAAACTTAGGTGCCCCAATTGTTCTCATTCAAAATTCAAAATGATGCTCCATGACAAGTGTAACAACCTATATCATAATGCTGATCAAGATTCCAATGTAAACTCCCTCTTATATTCTCTTACACACAATAAAATTTGTTATATGTAACTATCTTCATCATGAATTGACACAGAACATAAATTGTTGACACATGGCCAAACTATGCCACCTAAAAGTGGCGAGGCAAAAAAATCACTTAAAAAAATAGGATCCTCGACATAGGACTTAAACTCTCCCACAAGAATAAAATTCACTTAAACTCTCCCACAAGAATAAAATTCACTAGAATATGAAATAGCAAGTGCATGGAAAATATATTAAAATGAGCATTAGGAATGTAAAGTTGAGACACCTTTTCCTATCACTAATGGATCTTTTACTATCACTATCACTAGCTTCTTTTACCAATGCCTCATTTTTTTTACTATCTTTTACTATTCTTGAACATATGTTCATATCCAACATTTTTTTTCCATTTGGAAATTATAATAAATCTTCCATGTGTTACTATTTTTATTAATGTTGTCATTTCTTCATCAATAGCTGCTTTCCAAGAATCTACATCATTTATACCAATAGCTTCCTTTACAAACCTAGGCTTATGAGTGTTAGTGTATAAAGAAATTTCATAAATTTATCCAAGTAATAATGTGTTATCTCAATGGATTAAAGTCATCATATAAAATAATTGAATATTTGGTTTGGATCATTGATGTCATTGTTAAGAAACCATGTTAATGTAAAAATTATGTTGTGGGAACAAATCATGTAGTTTAAATCATGCCAACATATAATGCAAAATCTAAACATCATCCCAAATCAGAACATTGTCCCATATGATCTTATTTGTAAATTGATTTTGTGGTAAAAGCGTTTTTTAGAGAAATGATCTTATTTGTAAATTCATTGGGGTTTGATTGAATTTTAGGATGATAATATTCCCATGTTTGTTTATATATTCTTGACTTTATGGCAGAGGATTTAATTTTTAAATACATATTTGAACAACATAGAGGTCCACTAACCATCTTAATATTATTCAGAATGGGTGGGCGGAATAAATTGGAATCACTCATTTGTCTAAATGGGCGGAATAAATGGGAATCACTCATTTGTAGTGTTGGAAAACACACTGTCCCATGTGTAGGAAAAGTGGACATGGGGCATGATTAGAATGTAAGATGTCTAGAAATAACTAACAAGGGATAGTGTGTTTTCGAATAGGGGAAATAACTAACAAGGGACAGTGTGTTTTCGAATAGGGGAAATAACTAACAGGGGACAGTGTGTTTTCCAACAAGGGACAGTGTGTTTTCCAACATTGGAAAAACCTAACAGGGAACAGTGTGTTTTCCAAAAAGGGACAGTGTGTTTTCCAACAAGGGATAGTGTGTTTTCCAACATTGGAAAAAACTAACAGGGGATAGTGTGTTTTCCAACAAGGGAAATAACTAATAGGGGACAGTGTGTTTTCCAAAAAGGGCAAGTGTGTTTTCCAAAAAGGGATAGTGTGTTTTCCAACAAGGGATAGTGTGTTTTCCAACATTGGAAAAAACTAACAATGGACAGTGTGTTTTCCAATAGGGGAAATAACTAATAGGGGACAATGTCTTTTCCAAAAAGGGATAGTGTGTTTTCCAACATTGGAAAAAACTAATAGGGGACAGTGTGTTTTCCAATAGGGAACAAAAAAATGCTCTAGATTATATCTTCCTCTTCTTGTTCATCCACAACATGTTCGATAAAGAGTGCATTCTCTAGATTGCTTATTTTTCTTTAAATTTCTTAATCATAACTTTAATCATATCTAAGTTTATTAACTCTTCTATCTTCTTTTATATGTCCAACCAATCCACACATTCCTCATCATCTCAAACATTTCTTTTATCCCTATAAAAATATTAACTACAAGTTTTAATCTACTTATTCTTCATGAAGACATCTTATCTATATATTACAATGCAAAATACCTCATATTCAATGAACTATTTACAAAGTCCCTTGTAACTTACCTCAAATTTGATGGTATGTTTAAAGTATTCCTTTTCAAACTATCTTAGGTTCAACAATATATTTAAAAGCATACTTCTCTTAACACCTACCCAATTATAAATATTAGAATATATAACTTAAAATACAATTCCAATGGATTTCCTTTCTTGTGATTTAAAACCACTAGATACCATGTGATAGAATTATGACTAGAGGATCTAGTTAAGGATTATCCAACCATACAATCAATTAGAAAAACACTTGCAATAAAATTTGATGGCATAATAAATTAATTAAAATATGAATTATTAATTCATATAATTACATTTACTTTCTTGCCTTGAGGGCTTACAACATGAGACCTCAACCTTTAAGGAATCACATGCACAACCACTATATAGATTGTAATCTTTTTAATTGATATATGACACAATACTCTTTGCAATGTTCTACTAATCTTTTCCCTTCCATCGGTCAGAAAAGGGCATGATGGAAAACACTGGGTGTTATGAAACTTGCAACCCACATGTAGTTGTAAGACTCTCTACAGGTAACAACCCAATTGGTTAGTCACCCCTCAAGTCAATTTGGCTAGTTTTATGTATCCCCCACTTGCAAATCCTCCCCTGCTCTCAACCACTTATATTTGAATGTACAAAATGAAATAACTCAAAATGGGCACTTTGTTTTCCAACCTACAATTATTTTGAGCATTTTTTTCTCAATCATATGAAGAAATTGAAATGCATTTTTTACTCTAACTAAGAGTTGTAAATTTTCAAGGTGCCTTACATTATGTTACCCTGATTGTTGTAGGAGGGGAAAATAAGTGCCAGATCAATTACCACTTTACACAACCCTCATGTATACAATAACCTTTTTCATCATGGTTGAAGGTACTCTCATTGGTTCCTTTCATTATTCTTTTATTTTATTATGAACTACCACCTCCTTTTCTTTTGATGATAAACTCTTATTCTTATCTTTTACTTCCTTTTCTAAGTAGTTAATTTTAGTCTTCTTCTTATGAATCCTATTACATTATACATTGCATAACACCACACATCTAATAACATTGAACTTTCTAGACTTGAATTCAAACAAGAAATATTGTGCATTGAACATCATGCAATCTAGAAAAAAAACTCATAGGTACAACTATTGAACAATAAATAGTTAACATATCCATTTCCTACTATTTCCATCTAAATCACAACTATTCCTTTCAAGATGCACCATTCCCATATCCTTCTTATGTTGAAGTTTAATACATACTTGTACCTCTTTGATGGTGGTTTTTTTCTAGCTAGCATTTCTCCACATACATATAGTGTCATGTATTTGTTTATCACGGTTAAATAATTTCTATTTTCTAATTTTAGGTTTTCACATTATATCTTTATGAACCCAATGTTGCATTGATAAGATTACATTTGAATACTTCTTGGAGCATTAACATTTGTAATAGTTCACCCTATTTTAACAATATAATTTTCCATTGCATCTCACAAATGTGACTATATTATACATTTTGACCATGCTAGTGATAAAGATCCTTTTCTAAATTGGAAAATCATTATACATTATGTATCATAATGCTTTCTAAACATTTTTATAATATAAATGTTCTTAGGTAAGTGAAACAAGGAATTGTGGTCATTGTGGAACCTGCATTACATCTTTCTCACATGGGTTTAGGTTACATATCTCCTTGTCTAGCTAAACCTTCATTTTGTTAGTTTGGTGATTTTTCCATGATTTCCTCTTCCTACTAATCTTTGTCAATTATTTCTTCTCCTATATTTGAGATATTTTTCCTAGACTTCAATCCCTTGCATTGTATAATTCAACCTTATATTCCTCCTATAACAAGCAACCATTTATTGACACAAATCCTCACCATTTCATTGGACCACTTTCTTTACTCACTACCCCTTTGCTACCTTTTCCTTTTTGAAAATAATTTCTATTTCTTGCAAGCCCCTATCAAGTAACCAATCTTCTTTCATTTCATCCAAACATAACTAATGATCATATACACCTCATGGTGACCTCCCTAAACATGTCGTATCCATCATTTTAGAATCTCAATTGATCATTATGCTTCCTCATGTGAATAAGAAATATCTTAAGCATTATCATTCAACACCTCTCTCTTGTGTATATCATTAAGTGCTAGTTCATTTTGCTAATCAATGCAAAGCACTAAAACATAAATACAACACATGATTAATATGGGTGTCATCATTATCTTCTAATAATGTATATGCCTCCCTTCATATGACGATGACATAATTTGGTAGATGAACCCAAAATATTTGTGGCACATCTTGTGTCAATATTACAACTATTATTGCCTTGCTACATAGACTATGTTAATATACACATCTTATTAATACTTTACATGATTTATAACCATCTAGGTATGTTTTGACTATATATTTGTATATTTTGAGGATGATGCATAAAATTAAGAATTAACACTATCTTGTGAATCCGACATTTTTGAAATTCAATTTCTTCTCAGTAATACTCTGGATAATAATGCATGACATTGAGACTATCTCTATTTTTTTCACTAATGGTTTCATGTTGCTTTAGATCAATAATATTACCTAAACCATAACATTTCTATGCTCCAAGTCTTCTATTTGTCCATTAAATTACCTACGTGCTTTATTCTTCAAGCTATGGACTTTTATTTTGAGATATCTTTGTTTACTTGTTATGTGGCAATTATTTTTTCTTTACTTGTCACTTAGTAGTTGCACAATTTCAAGTGCATACTTTGTTTTTAGTAATATCACTATAAACTATCTTATAATTTCAAGTGCATGCTTTGCTTTTAGTAATATTTAGCACTACAAAATATCTTATGCTAGCAAGAGCACAACCAACTATATTGAAACTTTTAAGTAATTATATTTTATTAAAAAACAAAACATTTGGCCACCATGTAGTGAGATTCTTTAGGGAGAACACAAAGTAGAGAGGGAAAGAGGGATTTGATCTATTCTTAAGAGCATAAAATTTTGTAAATGAAAAGTTTATCTATTGAAAACATCAATTTTACATAGGATAGATGTAAAAATCTATATGCTACATGGAAGGATTGTCATCCTTAATGATTTTATAAATTTTTTTATTATAGAAATGAGGAATATGGTCCTCTAATAGGAAGAGAAAAACACTAAATAACAATGATCTATTCTCTACAATGAGATCTTTTATGCATTTACAATAGTTTTAATAATAACCACTCTTCCTAAGTGCTCAACATTTTGAGAGTTCTCATTTTCCTCTTAAATCTCAAGCAAGGATTTCTTTATATTTTGAATGCTTTCAAGTGTGAAGTCTACTCCCTCTATCCAAATTGGAGTGTCAACCTGTTAAGACATCCAAAAACCACATCAAATTTATATAGCTGAATAAGAATTTTTTTTTAAATAATTTATCAAGTTCATGTCAAAGAATCTTACCAAAACAATATGCAAGCCCACAAGTTTTCCTATATAGATCCACAAATAAAATAAGTGAATAAGAAATTCAAAATATTGCTTTTGGAATCAACTATATACATGTTTTTGTATTATCAATTCAAACTACATTCATTGATCATCAAAAAGAGGAAAGTGAATAAGAAATCCCAACAAAATTCAAGTCATATATTAATGTTCATTTTTACTGTTAGAACAAAGAAGAATCAAATTTTCTAGATCCTACCAAATTAATAGATCATATGAACTATTTCCTAAATCTACAAGAATTCACTATAATTTGGCATGATATCATAGAAAATGACTTCACTTTATTTTCTTTCAAAATGCCACTTAATATCTATTTTAGCCATATCAGGCCTTAGGTTTCTCCTACATTGCCATAACTTGTAGTGATTTAAATTCCCCAATGCCTTAATGATTAGAGATGTTAACAAACAAGCCCAACATGAATAACATAACACAAACAAAATAACAGAAAATAAAATAAAGGAGACCACCAGTCTATTTTAAAAGATCTAGCAGAAAACACTCCTTGATTGAGGTGCCATAGTGCCACTTTGATGACTGCAGATCCAATGATTGCTGGTTGCAAGCAAGAAACTAACCAACTACAATGAAATCAATACATTCAAAAATATGGATACTCAAATTTAATTAGAGAAAACAGATAAATGCTCAAATTGATTTAAATGTTGCTTTGACAAATGATGTGTTGCTTTCAAAAGTAACTCCAAACAATAAGGAATAAAAAAAAAAAAGATCCTCCAATTCTTCAATGGGAAAATGAAAATACCTTTGCAACCCTCATTAGCCTCCAATTGAGGAAGAAAACAAGTATGCTAGTAAATACAAACAAAGCAACTTCTACGTTGGAGCAATGGAATATAACCGGTATATTGTTTCTCCACATTTTGGTGACTAGGGGAGAGGACCCAGTACCTGAGCATGTTTCAATAATAGTTGTGATAGTAGTTGTTTATATAATGCCCAATGTTTTTATCAATATTGGACCAATAGTTGTGACTTTAAAGTTGTTAGTGTTGATAATGACTACCCATAATTAAACAAAATGTATTCCTTTGATCTAAAAAGCAACCAATCATATGATTCCACATCAGTGCTCAATAAAACATGCTTTGAATTCACAAGTATTGGTCTCACTTTTTTTTTGGGCCTTTTTGGACACCTTGACAAAAAGCATGCTGATGTGGCATCATATTTGATGATGTGGCCTTGAAACCTTAGTTATAAGTAGGGGACTTGCCAAGTAAGCTGCTGTAAAAAATTGGGAGTGATTTGAAATTTCCATGTAGGATAATTAGAAGTGCGAAGTTAGGGTGCACAACTACTAGGTCCTCTCCCCTAGTAGAAGGTGATTAATGTTGGCAACATATAAATTCGTGACCTCTCTTAATCCATGATCTAAAATCTGATTTGAATTTCTTGGCCTTCAACTATACATTATCACCAACATCAAAATAGTATGGACTTCATCATGAGGGATCCTCATTATGTCGTAAGAGATACCAGTATGTCCGACCTTGACTATGCAACGGTATCCAATCTTCTCTTAACGACAAGGTTACATTCACATTAAATATTGCTCCAAATTTCGTGCCCATGGAGAAGTATAATATTCTGATATTACATTCTTATACTCTTGTAACTGACTGCTAAACCTCGTGGACATCATGCGTACAGAAAATTTTCTGGATCCTTTTCTTTATGAATGCCCTCAATACTGTCCTTTGCAATCAAACTCCTCTTACCCATCTATGAATTTGGCTCCACGAAATGTAAAACTTTCTATTGCTGGAAGTACATGTAAAAATACGGATCCGAAAACCATTCCACCATTAAGCCACAACCATAAAAAACCATTATGCCACAACAATA
>VDFB02000137.1:0-27273 GCA_007258455.2 Sequoia sempervirens | reverse complement strand
AGACAATATGGAAAATCAAAAGATTGAATTCAACTCATAAGGGGAATCTAAATATCTCTACCGAGGCTATGAACGCCTGACTGGCAGTAGAGCTATGTTCAAGAGAACCATAGTGATAACCTCGTCGGGGCTATGGATGCCTGACTGGTAGCGAGGCTCTATCCAGGTTGATTTTAGAGTATGAATCTTTATGTAGCCTGTTCAGACCAAGTTTGGTCTCTTTTGTAGCTAAGGGGGGTAATGAATGCATATGCACACACTTCGACCCTAGTGTAAGAAAGTTTGGGTGACTTGTGGGTTCTTTGGTTTAACCGTAGGTGGTGACTAGATGGACGAGTTGAAACCATAAGTTTTGGGTTCTTGATTCCAGTTTTTCATCAAAATGCTCTAGAGCATTTCCCTAGTGGAGTCACCATTTATTGTGCAATTTTGCACACACATGGCCCAACTTGGAGTAGGGACCCTATTTTTTATTTCATATGTCTCTTGGACCTTTGGTTTTTATTGGATTTGTCCTTTCAAGGTCTCGTGGATGTTGGTCTTGCTTACCTTGGTCTTACCTCAAGGTTGAATCGATCAAACTTGGTTTTTAATGGAAATCCAGGTTTTGCCCTAGGTCCAGGATTTTCTTGCTCACTTGGATTTTCCTAGGTCCTGGTTCATCATTTGTCAATGTCAAATTTTTTGGATCACATGGATTTTCCCAAACTTCGTCGGAATCCCAGAGGGGTGTGTCGTCCATGAAATTCATGCTCACCAAGATAGTCCGGCTGGCTCAGATTTTTCTAGAATTTTGTTTCAACCTTGAGTTTCTGGATTTCCTCAATATGTCTTGTCAGCCATTAATGCTTGAGGTACATCTTCTCTGGTGGGAGTGTGGGTGAATTTAAGGTCTTTTGGTGCTCTTCCTGATTTCATTGTTCATCTTCTATTTGCTCTTGCACTTGAGTTTGTTCTTTTTGAGCTTTGGTCGTTGGATTTGGTCTGCTCCCGTGTGGATTCCTTGGGCGTTTGCGTTGATATTATTGGCGCTAGGGCACCCTGATTCACAGTGATCGCCTTGGGCTCAAGGTTCATTTGGATTTAATCCATGGTAAGTCATTTTTTACTTCTCCTATTGTTTTGCGCTTGTGATTGAATCTTTCAAGTTGTTGTTGATGATGATTTTTGTCGGCCCTTCTTGTTTTCATGGTTACATATTTATCGAATTAGGGTTTGAACTCACCTTTCCATGGGTTTTAACGCCTGCACTATGCATCCCTTCGTTTATCTATTGAATGTCGGGTATACCCCTGTGACTGGGCATTCCTGTTAGGGCCTTGCCTTGTTGGCGCGTAATCTGATATAATTTGTGAAGGTAGGGTTTCAGTATGTTTGCCCAAGGTTGTTAAGTTTGGTGGAGTTGTCATGACCCTCTTGTCCTGTGTCTGGCTTTACCTTGTTTGCAACACTTGAGACCCTGGTGTGCCCTAGTTTAATCATTTTGAGGGATAGCGTCTGAATTTTGAGCTTGCCCTAACTCTCATGGTGGAGGTTTAGCTGTCAAAGTTAGGGCATCATTATTTCATCACAAGGATCAACCATTTGAGAGTTTTGGGAATTTAAATTCAGGTGCAGTCAAAATTTGGCTTATTGGGGTTGAATTTATGTTTGTAGGATTCGGATAGGGGGTTTGTATGATCACTCAATTAATGGTCTGCGCGTCAAATGATCATCGGGTTTCTGGGGTGTCCACGGAATTTCCGTGCACCTGGATTTTCTTGGATTTTACCATTTCCCTGGAGTATGATGAGTTCCTGGAATTTCAAGTTTCCCAGTGAAATCCAGACTACTCGAATTTTTCTAGTTTTCTGCCTGGTACCACTTGATTGTGATTTTTGAAATTGAAGTAATGA
The DNA here is from genome assembly GCA_007258455.2 of Sequoia sempervirens. NCBI lineage: Eukaryota > Viridiplantae > Streptophyta > Pinopsida > Cupressales > Cupressaceae > Sequoia > Sequoia sempervirens. The sequence continues at coordinate 25,378 of VDFB02000137.1, read as the reverse complement.
ATTAAATGTTGGTTGATGATTTCTTGTTGCTAAATGGATGAATCTCATGATAATCATGCATCTCTTTTGTCTGTATTGATGATTTATTTGATGAATGATGTCTTGGCAGCGGGAGTCCATCTGGTTCGGATTTCTCTGAAATTCCACCCCGACTGGATTTTCTCGGATTACTTCATTTTCTCGAATTTTCAAGATTGATGATTAATGATTTTTCTTAATGATTTCATGTGGTTTTGAGGCTAACCTTTGATTGAAATATGGATGATAATTGGATTTTCATGGGGCTCTTTTATGAATGCAGGCATAATCAAGCAAGGCGATGGTAGGAAAGGCCAAGGGAGATACAGAGGGATCTTCAGTTACAGATGCGGAAAGGACAAGGTTGGATGTGAAGAATCAGTTTCCGGATAGTAAGTTAGCTTCAGTTTGGTCAAAGGTCTCGGATACCAATGTGGGAGCTTGCAGATATGAGGAATTCAAAGAAATGATAGCTCAGAGAGATTTATCCGTCCTGACCAAGGGAATGGTGAAATCCAAACTAGCTCATGTGGTAGGATTTCCTCCCGCAGTTCAATGCTATGAATTAATATTAGAATGTGCCCGGCACTATGAATTTGATACGCAAAGGATCGTCAGCACTGATGGGAGAGTATTGGAAAACTTTAATCTAGTTTCCATTGCCCAGGCATTTGATATGCCAGACTTGCCATGTGTGTGTGCCTTGGACATGGACTTGGATAGAACTTATTATGAGGATGAACCCGCCAAAGCTCAGCAGATGATCAATTTCTAGCTAGAAAAGCCAAAATCTCATTTCTCCAAGCTGCCTAAACAGTTACACAGGGTCAAGTTCTGACAAGATATATATGATGCAATCACACTGTTGAGCAAGGTGGTGGGCTTGAAGAGTGCTAGGGCACTGGAGAATTGGATGGTGCATGTCATTAACAGGATTGAGCAAGGCATCAATTACCATTGGGCAGGGATTATCAGTGCAATGATTGACAGGCAGATGAGAGATGTATTGGAGACAAAAAAATTCACCATGACATCTTATGTGGTATATGTACTTTCCAGATTTTATCCATACAGGGGATTGAATCCAAAAGGAAAATTTGGACAAGATGTCATCTATGAAGTGTACCCTGAGCTGCACCTAGGGAATCAGAATTATAGAAGAGCAAATGATGCATTCACTATGCATATTACTAGGTTGCTTTAGAATGTAGAGCATGTGAGAATTTCTGATGGAGCCAAGGAATTGATTAAAAGATATGGAGCCTGGTTTATACAATTCCCCACCTTCTCCTATATCAGAATTGATGGGTGTCTGACTACTCCATACAGATTGCCAAGATATCCCACTGACCACATCATACTCTTGGAGGTTACCTGACAAATATGTGATTTCGATGCTGTTGTTAAACATGTGAAGCACAAGACAGGGTTTGGTGGGGACTTTCCCTTGAAAATTGGTATAGGTGAGGTTTTCCCTTCAATCCAATCAGCTCATGCATCAAGGGAGGAGTTGAGTACTTTTGGTTTCTCTTTCCATTCTAAGAGGGCAAGCTTTGACATCACTAGCGAAGCACAAAAGAAGGCTACTAAAGAATATCATCACAAAGATGATCTAGAGGACTACTGGGCAAACAACAAGGATGACTTTGAGGTGAGAAAGAAAAGGTATTCTAGGCTTCCAGTTGATGTAATCAGAATGTACAATGTCAAGTTGATTCCTGATCAGTTGGAAGATGATGGAAATTTAGTCCAAGATTATGTATTTGAATCAGTTAAGGACAGACCCATTGGAGAGATAAACTGGTCAGAAAGGGAAATAACTGAGTTGGAGGAATTGATGGCTCCCATTGTGAAATCCACCAAGTCATGGATAAAACATAAAGTATGGGAATTGGAGAGTGAAAAGGTACCTTGTACTTTCAATCTGATGAGAAATATGAATGCTCATTCTACTTTAGACGAGTTAGGTGAGGATGATTCTATAGGAAAAACTAAGGTAAGCTCACCTTTTAAGATTAAAATCAGAGGCCCTAAGGAGGGTGAGCTTGAAAAGAAAAGAAAACCTAGGGGAAAGAAGAGGAGTCATACTATGAAAATAGGTAAGTCTATCGAAGAGGAGGAACTTGAGAAAGCAGAGAAAGAAGACATTCCTCTAGAGCCAGAAAGGACAAGGACAACCAAGGCTTCTAAGAAGAAAGATCAAGAAACTTCTAAGGATAGGGTGGACCCTCATGTGGTTAATGTGGAGAGCTCAGGAGAGAAAACCCAGGTTTATTCAAGAAGGTCAAGAACTCCATCTCCCAAGGAGACTATGCAAAAGGAAGATCCTCTTCCAATGGTATCCACTGTGGAACAACAGAAAGATACCTCTCCTTCATTGGGTATACCTAGGAAAATAACTCATGAAGAGCATGAGAACAGTGAGGAATCGAAACCGTTTAAGGATGGGGAACTTTATGGCGCAGCTGCTGAGTTTGAGGTAGGAGATGTGGAAATCCATCCTTCTCCGTTGGTACAATATGAGGATTCTCCTACAAGTAGTAAAGATAATAGATCCCCTGAGAAGGAGGATGTTCTTGTTAAGACTCCATCACCCCTACAAGAAGAGGAGCCAGAGTTGGAAAACAAAGGTGATCAATCTCCTGAAAAGGAAAGGGATGAGATAGTAGATCAGCATGAAGAGGTTAAGAAGGATGAAACCCAAGTGGATCTTGTTGTTCTAGATTGGCTAGACAAAGAGATCAGAAGGAAACAGGTCATTGTTGAGGACACTCCTCTCAACTAGGATGAAATTTTGGCCAAGATTGGAAAGGGTAAGAGGAAGAAGGTAGCCAAGGTGGTTTCCAAGATCGAGAGGGATGAAGCTAGTAACAGGGTTATTCATATTGCTACCCCTGCTGCTGGTAAAAGTAAAGATGAGGTCACCAGGAAGGATTATGATGTACAAACCATTAATCTTGGGCTCACTTCTATGGAGCAAGATATTGAAGAATATGAAGGGTCTAGTGTAGTGATCATTGGGAGATTGAGGAAGGAAACACAGTCTAAGCATGAACTAAAGAAAGAGAATGAAAGGCTTAGGAAATGTCTAGAAGATTTGATGAAGCCCTTGCAATCTTTTCACCCATCCTCTGCTACTACTGCTAGTTTCTTGCCGAAGGAGACCATCTTTGAAATAGAAAAGATGAAGGCTTCTACTCTGGCTACAATAAATTGGTTGAAGGAGGTATAGGCTAAGGGAGATGATGCAATAAAGGAGATCCTTTCAACTGGAAGGGATGCAATAAGGGCTAAGGATTTATTAGATTATGTTTTATCTCAGGATAAGGAGGACACTGATCTCTTATTGCAAAAAACCAAAACAATTATGGAGTATAGTAAGGATCAGCTAGTTGTTGATGGAATCCTTTCTTCATCTAGGGTTAATGAGCCTTGGGAGTAGTTTAAAGCCTTGCAAATCCAATAGAAAACCATCAAGAAGATCTACAAACAAAGGAAGTAGATGGATGGTGATTTAACTAATGTTTATGATGGATGCATCACCTTTTTTGAGATAATGACTGGCAGGAGGAAGATCGCCCCTAAGTACTTGAGTTTGGAACAATTGAAGGAATGGTGGCATGATTCCTATGCCCCTGATATTGAAAATTCTATGATAGGGCACCAATTGGATGATGTGGCTACTTATCTGGCTGTGGTGGATAAGTACTTAGCATACAAGGGTGATTGGGATACGACGGTTAAGCGGTCAAGGAAAGAAATTGAATCAATTGAATGTCGGCTCAAAATCCTACCCTTGCCACCTGTTGCTAAGTTGGATAAGGTGTTTTTGAAGGTTCATGAATTGCTGGATCAGAACAAGGATAAGGGAGGCGGTAATCAATGTCAATTTCGTGATTTGTGCTTCCCTATTATTATAGGGCATGTGTTGATCTGAGCTGCATTGAGGAATGTGTTTTGGCTGACCTTGATGATGTATCGGCATTTAATGTGTGCCTTATTTTGAATTTCCTAAGGCCAACTTGTTTTCGCTATTTTATTTTGTAAATGTCTGGCTAGGCCGACATGTTTTGAGGGTTCTCTTTAAATTGGAATTCTTGCCTCATTTGTAAGGGTTAGACAGATAATAGAGAATTAGACAAGCTAGACTAAGAAAGAGCTAGAGCATTCTATAGTAGAGATAGTAGTTAGTTCTTTCAAGCAAATACTGTAACACAAAACAATGGAATTGTTGCTATTTTGGTGATCTAATACAATTGAAGGCATTATGGTTTCTCTAGTGAATTCTTTTGTGTTAGTTTATCTTGCATGGTTCCTGTTGTTCCATCTTTTGAAATTGCTTGAAGATAGAAGATTTGATGTTAAATTTAGAACTAAATTAGTTTGGTGAATAATGTTTATGGTTTCATGCTTGGAGTGTTTGTAGCAATCTCTGGTCTATACTCCCAATAACTATCTAATTGTAGTAGATTGGTTAAGTCAACCTGGACTATACATCTATTTGTGCTTAGTTCGATTGTGGATGAATGTCTATGATTTGAAAATCTGTAAGCCTTAGAAGATTGCACCTTTCTTGTGATATTGCATTGTGGGTTAAGCAGGAATTGGTTATTTGAGATTGGTCCATTCCAGGTATTTATCATTTGCATTGTTCATCTTAGAAATAGTTTAGATTTTGTTATATCTCTTACACCCTCATCTTTTGCTATTTTTTAATTATTGGTTAGATTTAGGATCTAAGATCATAATATTGCAAAATTTGATAAATTGGAAAGAAATAGTTTGCTTGTAGTAAGGTCCGATTGTGATTACCAACATTTTTCACATATTTTCTGAAGTTGTTTTATGCATTGTCAAGCCCCGACACTGATAGACCCTGGGTGATTTTAGTAACTTGTTGTTGAAAATTACCTTTCAAGAGAGATAGAATATTGCATCCTGCCTAAGTTGTTGTCTGCAGAAAACACCATCAACATTATCTATTTCATCCTTTTCCTTTTTTATAGTATTGAATACAACTTCTCTTCTAGATAGCTCGACATCTCCCATCCTCATCTCATATGTAGTAAATAGGCCATGTAACTCATTAAGAGTGAGTTTATCCACTTCTCTTCCTTCTTCAATTGTAGATATCTTGAGGTCATATCTATTTGTCATTGAACTTAGTACTTTTAGCATAATGACATCTTCTTTTACTTCTTCACCATATACTCTGATAGAGTTTACTACATTGTCAACTCTTAGAATATAGTCTACAATCTTCTCCTCTTTAGTCATCTTTAGGCCTTCATATTTTTCTATCAACACTTGAAGCTTTTCCAACTTCACCTTGTTATCTCATTCATAGATGTTTTTAAAACTTTCCCAGAAATTATACATAGTTTGAAAATGCATAATCTTGCCATGCACATAATTAGACAAATTGTTCATAATGGAAAACCATGTTTTTTCATTGTTCTTAGAGTCCTTTCCTGCAACATAAGTGGGAAGGGTAGTAGGGAGAATATATTTGGTTTTGACTATCTAGACATCAAGTCCTAGAGATCCCAAATATCCTTTCATTAATGAGCTCCACTTAGAATATTTGTTCCATTGAATTGAGGTGGCTTGTTTGAACCTTCCTAATTGTTCATTGTGTTCAAACTACTAGAATATACCTGATCTAATTAAGCTTCACCTAGGGAACCTAGGGATCTGATACCAATTGTTGGAACACGATATGCTACTAAGACGAGGTGGTGTGAATTAGTAGATTTTAAATTTTTATCAATTAGAACTTTGTGCAGATTAGTTCATTAACCTCTTAATGTGTAGATAGATACTTAATATGCTAACACATAATCATGAACACACTCAATCATCACATAACACCAAATGTATGTAGAAAACCCAATATTTGGAAAAACCATGGTGAGAAATGCTACTAGGATCTATTGTCCTAATCCAACCTCACAAGTAAATTTTTGTTACAATTATTTAAGGGAACCAACCCTAAGGAGACATTGATCCCCTAGTTTTAGGAGCACCCACTCCAAGGAAGCACCCACTCCCTAGTCTGAGCACCTACCCAGATATCTGATGACACCCACCAATCATATTTATAATGAAAGAAATTACAATTTGATAATAATTCTATGTTGCAACTCATCTACTATTGCACATAATTTTTTTTCTCTCTCTGTAACACACTCTCCTTAGCTTTGCACCTCTCTCTCTCTCTGTGCTCTACACCTTGCTCAATTTTCATATGCAACTTACTCAACAACACATACCCTTTTTTATAATGCACCAAGTTGAATGAGTAGAACCAAAAGAAAAGGAAAAAACATAATCAAGGGTTCTACTTTGAAGTTGCAACAAGATAGAACATTATCTATTCTACTCACTAAATGTTGCACCAAATCAAAATATGTATTTTGTTTTTGGGTACTACTTATCCAAGCTTAATTCATTCTCTATTTTAACTTTGCATTACATGCATCTTCAACTACAGACACATCTCCCTCTCTTCTTCCTCACTATATTTTCAAACCCTTCACACATATATACAACTTCTTGATTGTATTTCTTTTTGATGTTGACTTGTATTACCTTCCTTGAGCTGTGTACCACCAACCAATGCACCTAGATACTTCTAGTAAGTTTTCTTTCTTTATTCTTCAAGAAGCACAATCTGCATTGAGACATACCTGCAATAACCTTTTTTTGTAGAGAATCTTCTAATATTAGCAGTCTATAAACTCTAAGATCGGATACACATTTAATGTGTTCTTCTATTCATTGGATTTGAACTTGATATTTATTCACTTAACACTTTGTGCCACTATTCTACAACTCAAATCACCAATTAAATTGATTGATGGAGCAGGTAGACCGATTAATTCCATTCTTCTAGTCAACTACCAGTTAGAAATCATGTACATGTACTTAGTTATTTGAAGCCTTCACCTTCAAATTATGATTGTTGATTTTGTGTCTATGCACCATGATCCATGGTTTTCCATTCATCTCAGCACCATTAAAACACCATCATTAGATCATTCTTCTTTAAATATCTGTCATTGATCTATACCATATGTCTAAAAATTCACCTAGCATATCACTAGATCAAAGAGACTCAAACAAACCTTTGTATGACATTTCCTAGTCTCTTCAAACCACTTCATTTGATCTCTACCACCTGATCAAGGTTGCCATTCAATCTATACCATTGTGCACTATACCACAGGACTCCACCACCAACACTACAGGCTTGTGGGCTATGAACCTCCCTACCACTAGAATCTCTCACCAAACATCACAGGATTGTGGTTTTCAACTCGCCAACTATCACCCATCTTATCATTGTATCAAAAGGACTCTTGAAGAGTCACTTCAACATTCATCCTTCTCCCTGATGAGGATCCTGCCAAAATGTTAAGGGGAATCAATGTTATGTCCCAATGATGTGACACTATCTCCTCAATGAGATGTCAACCAGTCATCGCCACTTGTTACATTCCTGCTAGCCTACAGGGTCAACTTGGGTCAACTCTTCCGTATGGCAAGATGGTAGGATTCTACATGTATTCATCTAGCTATGTCACCATTGTACTACATGTCACACCTTCCATCCATTCATCATCCACATCACATGTTTGCTAGTCTACCATTGTAGTATCGAAGGGACTCAAGAAGTAGTCTCCTCAAAATGTCATTGTCACTCTGATATAGCATTATCTCCCTCCATCACTTCATCGATAGGATACCAAACTCAATCTCTTCAAAGTAGTGTTTTCTCCCCAATCAAGAATACAAACTTTTCCAACTTGCAAGGATAGGTATGAGGTGTTGGTCGCCCACATGAGTTCAAGGACATAGGTCATAACTTATGTGACCGTTTACCAGCGATATAGAGTCAATGTAAAATAGAAATTTTGATTAAGTGCCATGACTGCATCAACCTTCGGGTTTAACTAATATACCCTAGCATCACCCAAGAAAAAAAATAATTCCTTATGAGATACCAACTCACCATTAGGAACTACAACTTACATCTTTGTAAAGTTCTTAAAAAACTCATCATGAATACGGCATCTATTTCACTGATGATCTCACTTTTTGGCATAAAAAAATAAAGGATCTTTTCTCAATACATGAAGGTCACACCTTAGGGAACTTCACACATGACATCAACACTAAGAGAGGACTAGTTGAGGAATAGAAAATTGCACCTTAGGGAACACTAGTCATAGCATTACCACCAAGGAGAATGTCACATGCCAAGAAAAGTCACACTCTTATGGGATATGAAGCCTAATATCACCACAAAGGAGACACGTCATAAGGTTTAAGATGGCCATACTTTGGTTGACAAGGTCTTTTGAAGGGGACTCCCCTTGTAGGGTATAACAACACAAACAACTAGGTTTGCACAAAAAAAATTATCTTTATTATTGGAGTGACATTATAGAGTACATGCCATCTCATGGACAACTTATTACATTCATCTGCTATATGCAAATTTGAGTTTCTTAGATGTCAAAACTTTAGCCTTCATTCTCTATACTCTTCAAGACATTCCCCTATTGTTCTACTATTTTTTCTCCCTTTTTCAATGATGTCATAGTATCCATGTATAGTCTCTAGAAAGTTACATAAACTTTCATTACTGTGTTCTCATTCATTCCCCAGTAAGTTGTTTTCCAGTCATTCGTTGCATGCCTACAAATTCATTTGACCTATTCAATTAGCAACACCGATGTGAATCGACAAATGCTATTGTACCATGTGTCGCCATTGGCTTCATCTATTTTTCCAACTCACCATTCAGTCAATCCTCTATCATCACCTCCTCATCATTGTATCGAAGGGACATTTTCCAAACTCCTATCGATACAACAATGTCCCATCAATGAGATAAGCACCATCAATCTTCAACATTCAATCACCACCATTCCCCATTGACCCCGCAAGTCTTGATCAAATCCCACTAAATTCTCAATGGCGTATGCAAGAAACTTGTGTGTGTCCACCTCTATCATCATCTGTTAACATGACATCACCTTCCACTTTATTGCTCCATCGAAGAGATTCACCAACACCTCCCATTGATACCTAGAGTCACCTCGATGGTTCATATCAGTGTTTCTACCACTCATTGAGATATCAAGGGGACACCAAATATCATCTCACCGAAATGTAATCCTCCCCTCAATGTAACTCTATCACTAAGTAACTAAAGATCAGAACTTAAGAACCTCTAGTCAGAATTTGTGGAGTTATAAAAACCCATGACTCACTGACATAGCTATCAAGCTATTGATGGGAATTGAAATAAGGTCCTAATGAATACTCTTTGTCTCACCAATGAGTATGACTTGGTCAAATTTGCATCTTCCCATGTCGCTATGTCAAACGAACCTGAAGGAATGTCCCACTGATATGCCAAAGTCCCATCGATAGAACATGATCAACCCTTATTCGAAACAAACAAATATAGAATTGATGATGCAAGATTTCTCTTCACCCTAGATGCTCCTAGATCAGATACCTGGGGTAGTTTTTGAAAAGTGACTCTATCACTTCTAGGGAATTAGAGGAAAACCAAGATGGCTAACCTCTGACTCAAAAAACCAAGTTGAATCTTCAACTGGCCTTCCTTTCCACTTCACCAAGTATTCATTGTGCTACCTATTACTGGTGCTTTGTCCCACACGACTATCTAAGATCTCTTCATTTCTTCTTTCTTTGCTATTGTTGTTAGAACACTCCACTGTGCATCTACTAGCTCATTCTTTTTATCTCCCTCGTGATACTCTATCATATCTGAAATGTTAAATACATGTGAGACATGAATTCCACTTAGCAAATCCAAATCGTATGCATTTCTAGAGTCATGTTTCTTCAAAATATTACACAATCTAAACTTCTTCATCTTCAACTTATTGTATGTACCAAGTGTAAACATTTCCTTCCATAAATGAACCATGACTTCATCTCCAACAACAAAATCCTTATTCCTTCTTTTCTGATCTCCCTTCGCCTTGTACTGTGTATTTATCTTGTTAATATCCTTCGTAACTTCTTCATGCACATTCTTTATATGTTCAGCAAAATCCTTAGATTCAACACTAGATTATCCTTCCTTATCCATCTTCCTCAATTTAGTAGTATTTTTTAGGCTACACCCATACACAATCTAGAATGGTGATCTACTAGTGCTCCTATTGACAAAATTTTTGTAAGAAAATTCTTCTTGGGATAAAATCAAACCCCATCCCTTGGGTCAGTCTCCTACTGAGCATCTCAACAAGTTACCCAAACTCCTATTCACTACCTCTGTTTGTCCATCTATCTGTGAATTATGTGCTAAGCTAAAATTCAAATTAATTTTCAACTACTTCCACAATGTCCTCCAGAAATACCCAACAAACTTGGTATCTTGGTATGAAACTATGCTCTTGGTAGACCATGTAGTCTTACCACCTCCTTGAAGAATAATTTTGCAACATGAACAACATCACTGGTCTTATGACATGGAATGTAGTATTCCATCTTCAAAAATCTATCCACTACCACAAATATGGTGTCATGACCATGCCGCGTCCTTGGCAAACCAAGAACAAAGTCCATGTTGATATCTTCCCATGGCCTTTCTAGTACAGGTAATGGCTGGTATAATCCCATATTCTGACTTGTTCCTTTTTCCATTTGACATATTTTATAGTCTTGTACAAAATTCTTCATGTCTTGCTACAATTGTGGCCAATAATAATGTTCACCAACAATTGCAATGGTCTTATCTTGACCAAAGTGTCCTGCCAATCCACCACTATGCTTCTCTTTGATCAAATTCTCTGTCATGGAACTTCTGGGAATGCACAACTAATTCTTTCTAAGCAACATACCATCTAAGCAACATACCATTTTGGACTATAAAATCCAACCATATCATCCTATCCAATGTGACAGGATCCATGCAAGCTTTCCAAGCCTCTACAAAATAAAGGTCTTCTGGATACAAACTTTTGAGTTCATTGAACCCAACTAATTCAACCTAAAATTTTGTTAACAAGTTTTTCCTCTTGCTCAAGGCATCTACAACTCTATTCAACCTCCCACTCTTGTGCTTTAACACAAATGTATAACTCTATAGAAATTCAACCCACTTCAAATTCCTTTGATTTAGTTTTCCTTGACTATTCAAATACTATAAATCCTAATAATCATTAAACAAAAAAAATTATTTTGGAAACAAAGAATGTCTCCACTTTTCAAAGCCCGAAATGTGGCATAGAATTCCTAATCATAAACAAAATATTTCTTCTTTGCATCATTCAACTTCTCACTAAAATAAGCAACAGGTCTACCTTCCTAGCTTAAAATAGCTCCAATGGCACTGTCGTCGGCATCACAATCTAGGAGTGCCAAAATAGGCTACTCCATGACCTTCTTCTACAGCAAATCGAAACTCTTTGTTGATCATGTACTCCATTTGAATTCTTTCCTATCCCCTCTCATTGTTTCAGTTAGGGGCACACAAAAACTATTGAATCCTTTAATAAACTTCCAACAAAAACTTACTAAAGCATGAAAATATCTTACCTCAATAGTGCTTATTAGCATTGGCCACTCCACAATGGCTTTCACCTTGTCTTGATCCATTTTCAGACCCTCTACTGAGATAACAAATCCCAAGTACACCGATTCACGTTTCACAAAACTACATTTCTTCAAGTTGATGAACAATTTCTTGTCTCTCAGCATCTTGAAAACTTCTTGGGTATGCATCAAGTGCTCCTCCAACTTCTTACTAACAATAAAAAATTCATCCAAGTAAACAATGACAAACTTACCCATAAATTCTTTCAATACCTCATTCATGAGTCTCATGAATGTGTTGGGTGCATTGGTCAACCCAAAAGGCATGACTAACCACTAGTATAGGCCTTCTTTGGTCTTGAAGGTTGTCTTTCCATTCATTTCCTTCTCTGATCCAAATCTGGTGGTAACCACTCTTCAGATCAATCTTTGTGAAATACTTATCTCCACTTAGGTAGTCCATAATATCGTCCATCCTTGGCAAGGGAAACTGATAATTGATGGTAATCTTATTGATGGCTCTAGAATAAGTACACATTTTCCATTCTTTGTCCTTCTTAGGTGCTAGTACTACATGTACTACACATGGACTCAAAATCTCTCTAACCAATCCCTTTCACAATAACTCTTTCACTTGTTTGTTCAACTCTTCATTCTCTACTAAAGTCATTTGATAGGCTGCTTTATTTGGAAAATTGGCTCCAGGAATCAAATCCATCTGATGACTAATCTTCCTTACTATTAGTAATCCTTTAGGAACATTATCATAAATAATACTATGGAATTCATCCAACAAACCACACATTTCTACAAGAACATCGATGCTAACTTCCTTTTCATTTATTGGAATTAATGCAAAACACATATGCTCATGTTTAATACTTTCTAGGAATTTTCTTCCATCGAGCAAAAAATTCCTTGCATTGTTGTACACCTTTTCTCATGCATCTTCTAGAGGCTTCAGCTTATGTTGAACACCATCCTTTGTCAACAAATAAGTGTTAGCATGTCCATCATGCACTACTCGCCGATCAAACTGCCAGGGTCTTCCTAACAACATGTGACAAACGTCCATAGGTATGACATCACACAAAACCTCATCATGGTTATTACCAATTTTTAATTTTATTAGGCATTCCTCATTTACCAATGCTCTTTGATCCTTCAACAACCACAAAATTTGGTATGGATTCAGATACCTTTTCCTTTCCAACTACAATTTACTGACCATTTCTTTGGACACTAAATTATTTGTACTATCTCCATCAATGATAACATTACAAACCTTACCTTCACACTTGCAATGAGTGTAGAATAGATTCTTCCTTTGATTTGGTTCCTTCTCCTCATTCAACAACACTCTCTTGACAACAAGGGTTTCAACCTATTTAGTGTCTTCAAAATGTGAGGATTATGCATCTTCATCTACATGGGAAACTCAAGCATTTCTGTCAGGGCTCCTGTTTGACTTTCCTTGATGTTGAGGGCATTCATAAGCCCTATGTCCTTCTTCTTCGTATTGGAAACATGTTCTTGATGAGATCCATTTATGCTCCATTTTATGTCATATTCTATGCCTTTTTATACACCTTCATAACCACTCTCACCTTCCATTTTCATATCATTTAACCATTTTATGTTGCATATGATTTAATATATATAAGTCATATTTAATATAGTTTTAAGATTAAAATATTGAAAATAATTATTTATTGTTTTTACTAATAAGCACATGCATGCAGACTTCCTATCACCTATTTGACAAGAACCTTCCTATCACTTATCTCTTTCTTCCATTACTTCCACATGGACTCTTGCCACATCAACTTAGTGCTACATCCAAATCTACCAATGAATCTTCAAGAGGCATCATACCTATCTTAAGTGGATGCACACATTACCATTCAATTGAATATTTTGACATTGATCTCCACCTCATTATTCAAAACTATTACAAGACACCTCCTACATATCTTCCACAATCTTCCAGCTATTTACATGCCACTTCAGCATATGGTATGCTCCATTAATCATTACATGTATGTTACATGAGATTTTTCTGAGCTAGTTGAGGACAAAAATTTGCGCTGGAGCTATGATTGTGACAATTTTAGAGGAACGCAAAATTTGGCCATTTCCTATATCTTGGTTGTTGGTTGCTATTGTAACAAATATATTTATAATATGTGGCCAATAAACACAATTTTACATGGGCCAATAATCTCTAATGTATTGGCCACATGAAAAAACAAATTGGTCTATTTTATATCGCCTTACTATTATTTGTTATAAGCTTGTCCCTTAAATATAAGGTCTGTTGGAAACAACGAAGGAGATTAATATAAGAAAAAAATTGTAGCGGGATATTGTATCAAAGATTGTGTTATTTCTAATAAATAAAAGAACATTTTTCATGACTGAAGCAACGTAGAAAGACATTTGTGCTCAATCACCGGATGTACTGAGGAGGCAAGGCCCACTCCAAGGTTACCGGTGATCTTTTATTTTCAATTGTGTGGTATGCATTAGTTTATTTCAATTCCTTCCATGTTTGATTTTAGATGTAAGATTTCATAGTTTGTTTATCCTTAAATTTAATTTATCATTGAAGCCCATGTTTAATTCATTTTGCTCATAATGCTTGAATTCATTTATTTGTTTCTGAGCACTCTGGGATTAAAGTATAAAGTTTGAATCAAACTGTTACTTTACCAGTTTGTAATAGTCCACAGGAGACAAAACACTTAGTTTAGCTTCTTATTTTTAGAAGTGTGTGAGTAGTTGCATTGCATCCCCACTCTCACTATCTTCATCCCTTCGGTAGATAGTCACAATACCTTTCACAAGTGTATGATCCCTAGATTGACATTTTAGGAACAAACTAAGGAAGTTAATGTAAAAAATTTATAGAAATTTGATCCCAAGTCCTGATCCACGATTTTGTCCATGATTTTGGCATTGTTGCCAGTGAGATGTGTTAAAGGCTTGAAATCATAGTGGGCTAAGTTAGGCCCATTGCAACCCAGTGAAAATCTATGCAACTATTGACATTGTTTAGATGAGTAACCTTGGTTTCCTTTGTTTTAAATCATATAAATGCATTGTTATATTTATAGGTAGATCTTAGAAGATAGTTTACCATTTATATGTTATCACTAGTTGTTGTGAGTCATTGATAAGAAAGATGTAATATTGAAGAAACAACACAAAAATGTCAAAAATGTTGCATTTTCAAGGTAGTGAAGACATGTCAATTTTGGGAGAAAAATGCTTCAAAAATAAAGAATCCAAAGGCCATGCAAGAGGGAAAATGTGTGCTTCACCTTGAACCAATTGGGGGCTACCGTCCCCAGACCCCTGCTTTCAAATTTAAAAACAAAAGAAGAAATTGGTGGGCAAATCACATCAAAACAAGGTGATGTTTCTATATGTAAACAACTGGAAGATTGTGGAAGATATGTAGGAGGTTTCTTGTAGTAGTGTTGAATAATGAGGTAGAGGTCAACAACAAAATATTCAATTGAATGGTAATGTGTGCAGCCACTTAAGATAGGTATGATGCCTCTTGAAGATTCATTGGTAGATGTGGACGTAGAACTAAGCTGATGTGGAAAGAGTCCATGTGGAAGTAATGGAAGAAAGGGTTGAGCAATAGGAAGGTTCATATCAAATAGGTGGTAGGAAGTTTGCATGCATATGCTTACTAGTAAGAACAATAAATAATTATTTTAAAATATTTTAATCTTAAAACTATATTAAATATGACATATATATTAAATCATATGCAAGGTGAAATGGTTAAATGATACGAAAATGGAACGGAAATGGAAGGAAGGAATGGTTATGAAGGTGTATCAAAAGGAATAAAATATGACATAAAATGGAGCATAAATGGCTCTCATCATTCCCCCCAACTTAACATATTGCATGTCCTCGTGCAATCATTATTTTTGAGAGGGTAGCCTTGGGATTGTGACTTAGGATTTCCTATTTACCTCTTTACTATTATAGATCATTCATGATTGTAGTTTTTGTCTATCACTTTGCTTCATGGATTTGCTTTTGTTTTGTTTTGTTTTTTTCAAATTTCTTTACATTTTTGCTTTCCATTTTCTTTTTCAATATACATATCTCCTTCAATGTTTTATTTTTTGATTTTTTGATTTTTATATTTCCACTTTTTTTTAGTTCCTCTAAAACCTCCTCTTCCTAACTCGCATCCAATATGTCCTCTATTGCATCGATCTACACTATTCTAATCATGAGGTTGATATGAATCTTCATGTTTTTGATCTTAGCTAGTGATAGTTCCCTTGCCCTTCCACTGGTTGTCACTTCAGCCTCCATATGATCATCTACCAGCTCTTCCACCATGACCTCCACCTCTTTGTTTAATCTCAAACCTCTTATTCAGTCGTTCTTCCACTTTTAGAGAGAACTAATAAGTGTCCTCAATATTAGTCATTCTTACTAGTGTCAATTCCTCCTATATACTAGGCTTGAACCCATTGATATAGGAAGCAACCTTCTCATTGTTCACCTCAAAGTGTCCCGTTCGAATCCGAACCTTGTGAAATTCCTCTATGTATTCTTTCACCATCCTCATTCCTTACCTCAGACTCTACAATTTCTTTAGCAACTCTAATTCGTAGTCAACTAGAATGAATTACTTCTTCAAAATTTTCCACCATTTTGTCCCATATGGAGATTTTATCTTTCCCTTGTCTACCTCTTTCAAGCTACACCTCTTTACACCATATACTTGCATGACCTTTTAGTTTCATCTTTGCAAACTTCACTCTGTGTGGATCTTCAATTTCCTCAGACTTGAAAAATTCCTCCATGTCATTGATCCAATCGATGATTTCCTCAGGATTCAGACTTCCATTGAAATTTGAAACCTTGATGAGGGCCACACTGCCGAAAACCCACAAAAATTGCAACAATAGATACCAACACATAAGATGCAAGACAAAAAAATGACTCACTTTCAATTATTTTTAGAAAATGAAATTACAGATACAAAGCTTACATGTTACAGCCTCATGGGCTTGATTGAAACAACAAAATCAACTCTGAAAAGAAAATTTACTATTTAGAGCCACAATCTACACTATCAGGCCACCTTCTACAACCCCCACTTAACCCTTTTATTTTCCCCAATAATTGCCCTAAAATATTCTAGGAAGTTCAAATTTCCCCTTTTTATGTTGGCACCGAAAATCTCACAATTTGATATCTGCCCTAGGAATAATTTTTTATGAAATTCACTTTTTAGAGGACCAACTTTGTGGGGCCATAACTTTTGATCTGGATATTTGATTTTCTATTATTGCATATCATTGGAAAGCTCTTGATGAGCTCTACAAAGCATGAATCCACCATAGGTCGGTTCAACCACTTTTTTAGCTGTTTTGGGGCCTCTAAAGTTTTATATCTGAATTTGAAGTTGTATTGGAGAAATTTCTCAAGATGAAACCTTTAATTTCTCCCAAACCATGTAGGGTATTGAGGTGATTGTTTTGCAACCAAAAATGTTTTTTAGCTCTGCTCCTTGGGGTAAATTTTCATGTCCATACGAGCCCATTTTGGCCAACTTACTAAAAATAGTAAGTGTTTGTTTTCACTATTTTTGATACTTGACAGTCTTACAAATAAAGAAAATAAAGAAAACATTTTTTTTTGGGTGATGCAAGATTTCCCTACACCATTGGATGCTCTTGTATCAGACACTCAGGGTAATTTGAAAAGTGACCATGTCACTTCTCAGGAGTTAGAGGGAAACCAAGATGGTTAACCTCAGCCTCAGATAACCATGATGAATCTTTAGCAAGCCTTCCTCTCCATTTCACCAAGTACTTTGCATATTTCCTATTTCTTGTGCTTCTACCCACACAACTATCCAAGATTTCTTCTATATCTTCCTTCTCTAAAGTAGGTTGTAGAATTTTTAACTATTCATTTATTAGCCCCACCTCTATATCTCCTTCATGATACTCTGTCAAATTAGCAATGTTGAACATATAATTTTTTTTTATTCGATTAGGCAACTCTACCTCATAAGCATTTCTTGAATACTGCTTCTTCAGGATCTTGCATGGTCCAAACTTCTTCATCTTTAACTTGTTTTATGTACCAACTAGAAACCTTTCCTTTCGCAAATGAACCATGACTTCATCTCCTATCTGGAGCTCCTTATACCTCCTTTTTTTATTTGCTCGAGCCTTATATTGTGATTTCATCTTGTTGATATGTTTCTTCACTTCTTTGTGCAAATTCTTCAGGTGCTCAGCAAAATCCTCAGCCTCAACACTACTCTTCTCCCCCATATCCATCTTTCTCAATTCGAAAGCAATTCTTGGACTGCTCCCATACACAATTTGGAATGGTGATTTACCAGTGCTCCTATTGATAGAATTATTAAAAGAAATTTTTTCCTGTGGTATAATCAAATCCCATCCCTTAAGCTTATCTCCTACTAAGCATCTTAGCAAGTTTCCCAAACTCCTATTCACCACCTCTATTTTTCCATTAGTCTTTGGATGGTGTGTATAACTAAAATTCAAATCTATCTTCAACTTCTTCCATAATGTCCTCTACAAATAACCAACAAATTTGGTATCTCTATCTGAGACTATACTCTTTGGTGGACCATGTAGGATCACCACCTCTCTAAAAAACAACTCTGCAACATGAACATCACTAATCTTATGACACAAAATAAAATGTGCCATCTTTGAAAATTTATCCACCACCACAAATATGGAATCATGCCCTCTTTGTGTCCTTGGCAAGCCAAGAACAAAATCGATGCTAATATCCTCACATCACCTCTCAGGTACAGGTAATGGATGATACAATCCAGTGTTTTTACTTATTCCTTTTTCCATATGACATACTCTGCAACTTTGTACAAACTTCTTCACATCTTGTTGTGACTGTGGCCAATAATAATTCTCACTAACAAGAGCAATGGTGTTATCTCGACCAAAATGTCCAACCAATCCTCCACTATGCTACTCCTTAATTAGATTGTCTCTCATAGAACTCCTTGGAATGCACAATTGGCTTCCTCTAAAAAACATCCCATCTTGGATTAAAAAATCCAACCATTAATAGCATGTAGTTTTCACAGTCCATGATATTTTATTACTAAGATTTATGGTTTGAAACTGTGTGTGATTTTTAACATCAATGTTTCAGATCAAACTCCATGATCCATCATCAGGATTGTAGTCCTGATGATGGGTCATGGAGTTTGATCCGAAACATCAATGTTAAAAATCACACACAGTTTCAAACCATAAATCTTAGCAATAAAAAAATCCAGCCATCTCATCCTATCCAATGTAACAGGTTCCAAACAAGCCTTCCAAGCTTCAGCAAATTTTGGATCTTCTGGATACAAACTCTTGAGTTCATTGAGCCCAAAAACCTCTATATTCATTTCTATCAATAAATTTTTCCTTCTACTCAAGGCATCTGCAACTCTGTTTGACCTTCCACTCTTGTGCTTCAAAAAAAATGTATAACTCTACAAAAACTCAACCCATTTTAAGTGCCTTTGATTCAACTTTCCTTGGCTATTGATATACTGTAAAGCCTGGTGATTAGTATATAAAACAAATTATTTTGGCAAAAAATAGTGTATCCATTTCTTCAAAGCCTAAACTATAGCATAAAACTCTTGATCATAGACATAATATTTCTTCTTAGCATCATTTAACTTCTCACTAGAATAGGAAATTGGCTTACCTTCTTGACTCAAAATAGCTCCTATAGCAGTTCCACTAGCATCACAATCTACTTGAAAGACCTTATTGAAATCTAGAAGGGATAAAATAGGTTGCTTTGTAACTTTATTCTTCAACATATTAAAACTTTTGGTTGCTCCTATAGTCCACTTAAACTATTTTCTATCCCCTCTCATTGCTTCAATTAGAAGTGCACAAATACTTCTGAAATTCTTAATAAACTTTCTATAAAAACTTGCTAGACCATGATTTGATCTTACCTCTATAACATTCCTTGGGGTAGGCCATTCAATGATAGATTTCACCTTCTCTAGATCCATTTTAAGACCCTTTTCTGAGACAACAAATCCCAAATACACCAACTCCCTTTTCACAAAACTACATTTCTTCAAATTAATCAACAACTTCTCTCTTAGCTTCTCAAAAAAAATTTGGATATTCATCAGGTTCTCCTCCAATGTCTTACTGAAAATCATAATATCATCCAAATAAACAATAACAAATTTTCCTAAAAATTCTTTTAATACCTCATTCATAAGCTGCATAAATGTGCTCATTGCATTAGTTAGCCCAAAAGGCATGACTAACCACTCATACAAGCCCTCCTTGGTTTTAAAGGCTATCTTCCATTCATCTCCTTCTCTAACACGGATCTGGTGATATCCACTCTTCAAGTCTATCTTTGTGAAGTACTCAGCTTCACTCAAACAATCCATAATGGCATCCATTCTCGGTAAGGGAAATCTATACTTGATGGTGATCTTGTTGATGGCTCTAGAATCTATACACATCCACCATTCCTCATCCTTCTTTGGTGCTAGTACTATAGGTACTACACATGGAATCAAACTCTATCTGATCAATCCCTTCAGAAACAACTATTGCACTTGTCTGTTCAACTCTTCACTCTCTGCTGGAGTCATATGATGAGATGCCTTGTTCTAGAAAACTGGCTCCAAGAATCAGGTCCATTTGATGACTAATCTTTCTTATAGAGGCAAACCTTTAGGTACGTTATCAGAAATAATAGCTTGAAACTCTTTCAACATATTTGAAACCTCTACAGGTACCTCAATAGTATCCTCTTTATCGAATCTAGGGATCAATGCAAAAACATATGCTCATACTTCATACCTTCTAGGAACTTTCTTCCATCAACCAAAAAAATTATTGCATTAATGCATACCTTTTCCTCAACCTCTTTCAAGGGATTCAAATTATGATGAACTCCATCCTTTGTCAAAGAATAGGTGTTGGCATGTCCATCATGTACTTCCTGTTGATCAAACTGCCATGGTTTTCCTAATAAAATATGAAAAACATCCATAGGCATAATGTCACACAATACCTCATCATGGTAATTTCCAATCTTGAACTTTACCAAACATTGTTCATTTACCAAGGCTTTATGGTCCTTCTACAACCAAGGAATCTAGTATGGGTTTGGATGCCTTCTTCTCTCCAACCACAACTTACTAACCATTTCTTTTGAAACAAGGTTATCAGTACTACCTCCATCAATAATAACATTGCAAACTTTACCTTCACAATTACATCTAGTGCGAAATAAATTCTTCCTTCAAATTGGTTCCTTCTCCTCATTCAGCAAGGCTCTTCTAGTAACAAGAACCTCTCCTCTTTCTACATCCTTAGAATGGGAAGACTCAACATCTTCATCTACATGTGCAACTCGTGCATTACCCTTGGGTCTTCTATTTGTCTTTCCTTGATGTTGGGGACACTCATAAACTCTATGTCCCTCTTCTTCACAGGGAAATAGGTTCCACGAAAGCCACCTCTTCCTATTTGGTCTCCATTGTTCTGATCACGAGGTCAATAGCTCTTATCTACTTTTTGGTTCTAGCTGCTACTGGCACCTTCACCCTTCTTTTTATCTTCATTTTGACCTCCATATGACCATCCACCGGTCTTTCTTCCATAGCCTTCACCTCCTTGTTTGTTCTCAAACCTCTTGTTTAGTCATTCTTCAACCTTTAGAGAAAACTGATTTAAGCATCTTCAATGGTGGTCGTTCTTACCAATGCCAATTCTTCCTAAATGCTTGGCTTCAACTTGTTAATATAACAAGCAACTTTCTCCTTATTCACCTTAGAATGTCCTATCTGAATCAAGACCTTGTGAAATTCCTCTGTGTATTCTTTCACTACCCTTATTCCTTGCCTCAAGCTATGCATCTTTTTTAGTAACTCCAATTCATAATCAACTCGAATAATTTATTTCTTCAATTTTGACACCATTCTGCCCCATCCAGAAATTTTATCTTTCCCTTGTCTTCCTCATTCTAACTGGACCTCTTTCCACCATATGATAGCATGACCTTTCAATTTTTTCTTTGCACACTCATAGGCTCTATGTCCCTCTTCTTCACACTAGAAAACACATTCCATGAAAGCCTCCTCTTCCTAGTCCTCATCCAAATCTTCCTCTTCCTCTTTGGTCTCCTTTGTTTTAATCATGAGGATAGTAGGTGTTATCTCGTTTTTAGTTCTGGCTACTTCTGGCACCTTCACCCTTCTTTTGATCTTCATTTTGACCTCCATATGACCATCCACTGGTCTTTCCTCCATGGCCTCCACCTCCTTGTTTTTTCTCAAACATCTTGTTTAGTCATTCTTCAACCTTTTGAGAAAACTGATTTAAGCATCTTCAATGGTGGTCATTCTTACCAATGCCAGTTCTTCCTATATGCTTGGCTTCAACCTGTTAATATAACGATCAACTTTCTCCTTATTTTCCTCATAATGTCCTGTTTGAATCAGGACCTTGTGAAATTCCTTTGTCTATTCTTTCACTATCCTTGTTCCTTTCCTCAAGCTCTGAATCTTCTTGAGCGGCTCTAGTTCGTAATCAATTGGAATAAATTGTTTCTTCAATTTTGACACCATTATGTCCCATCTAGAAATTTTATCTCTCCCTTGTCTTCCTCTTTCTAACTGGACCTCTTTCCACCATATACTGGCATGACCTTTCAATTTTTTCTTTGCAAACCTCACTCTATGAGGATCTTCAATCTCCTCAAACTTGAAAATTCCTCCATGTCATTGATCCAATCAATCAATTCTTCAGGATTCAGATTTCCACTAAAAATTGAACCTCCATTTTAGATCTCTTCCCAATGCTTGAGATCACTCACAACAATTTTGTTTCTCTAGGATCCATTAGATCTTGCTCTTCCTCTTCTATTTCTTCTTCCTCTTCATCTTCACTCTCCTCTTTGTCTCATTGCACATCTCTTCTTCGAACCTCTTGTTGCAAGGTTTCTAATTTCCTTCTAAGGGCTCTGATTTCATCTCTAGGTGGATCTCTTCCACCACCTCGGCCTCTACCTCTGCCATACTAGGAAAGTCTTGGAGGCATCTTGAATTCAACCCACACTCACGAGTCCTACTACAACTACCTCATGTTTGATACTCTATTATAGGCTCAAGAACTCCTGCTCTGATACGACTTGATGAGGGCTACACACCCAAAACTCATAGAAATCACAACAAAATATACCAACACATAAGATGTGAGACAAAAAAATGAATAACTTTCAATTATTTTTAGAAAATGAAATTACAGTTCAAAGCTTACATGCTACAGCCTCACGGGCTTGATTCATTACAACAAAATCAACTCTAAAAAGAAAATCTACCATTCAGAGCCATAATTTTCACTATCGGGCCACCTTCTACAACCCTTACTTAACCCTTTTTATTTTCCCCAATAACCACCCTAGAATGTTCTAGAAAGTTTAAATTTCCCCTTTTGTTTTGGCACCAAAAGTCTTGCTATTTGATTTCTGGCCTAGGAAGATTTTTTTATGAAATTCACCTTTTAGAGGACCAACTTTGCGAGGCCATAACTTTTGATCTGGGTGTCCAATTTGCAATTATTGCATATCATTGGAAAGCTCTTCGAAGAGATCTACAATGCATGAGCCCATCATAGGTCAGTTCAATCACTTGTTTAGATATATCAGGGTCTCTAAAGGTTTATATCTAAATTTGAAGCTACATTGGATAAATTTCGTGAGATGAAAACTTTAATTTCTCCCAAACTGTGCAGGGTATTGAGGTGATTCTTTCGCGATTGGAAATGTTTTTTAGCTTTGCTCCTTGGGGTAAATTTTCATGTCCATACAAGCCTATTTTAGACAACTTAATTAAAATAGTAAGTGCCTATTTTTCACTATTTTTTATGCTTGATAGTCTTATACCCCTTAAGTTCCATCATGGGACTCAAAACAACTAAAGAAAATAAAGAAAACAATTTTTTTTGGGTGATGCAAGATTTCCCTACACCGCTCAATGCTCCTGCATCAAACCTCCATCTTAGGTCTCTTCCTAATGTTTGATATCATCTCAAAAACCTCATTTCCCCATGATCCATCTGCTCTTGTTCTTCCTCTTCTATTTCCTCTTTAGTCTCATCTTCATTGTCTTCAATCTGTTGATCTATATCTCTTCTTTGAACCTCATCCCGTAGGTTCTCCATTTTCCTTCTGAGGTCTCTAAGTTCATCTCTAGGAGGATTTCTTCCTCCAGTGCCTCTGCCTTCACCTCTACCATGGTAGGCCATTCCTGTAGGCATTTTTTTCTTATCCCACACTCACAATTCCTACTATAACTGCCTCACATTCGACACTCTATTACAGACTCAGGAACTCTTGCTCTGATACCACTTCATGAAGGGGACTCCCCTTGCAAGCTATAACAACACAAATGACCAGGTTTGCACAACAAAAATTATATTTGTTACTAAAGTGACATTACAAAGTACATTCCATATCATGGTTAGCTTATTACATTCATTTCCTAAATGCAAAATTGAGTTTGTTAGACATAGAAACTTCAACCTTCATTCTCTGTACTCTTTAGGACATTCCCCTATCATTCTATTTTCTATACTTCATTTTTTGATGATGCCATGTTATCCATGTATATTCTCTAGGAAGTTACATAAACTTTTGTGACTACGTTTGCATTTGTTCCCTAGTAAGTCATTTTATAGTCATTCGTTGCATGCCCATAAATTTGTTTGTCCTAGTTGATTAGCAACAACGATGTGAATCGATGAATGCTATTGTGTCATGTGTTCACTATTCAGTCAATCATTTGTCATCACCTCCTTATCATTGTATCAAAGGGACATCTTCCAGACTCCTACTGATACACCAATGTTTATGCAGTAGAAGAGCCTTTCCTCCTCCATTTCACTTTATATCCCTACAAATCTAGTTTATTTTGCAATTGATTTCATTTAAATCCATGCAGATTGGTGAAAGTTATTGGGAAAATACTTCAGGTGGGTAAAAGCTTGATCCAGGGTAAACAATGAGCATTTAAAATGTTGTTTCTCTCATTTCTACTATGGAAAATCCCTATAAGCTAGTGAGAAGACTATTTGATATGTATTTTAAATGTTCTCAAGGTTGTAGGGTCAATGGTTAAGGTTTGGGGCAGATTCCATGATGCCCTAGGTCTGTAAATTATGTAAATGACTGGTAAAATAAATGATAGTGAGGTTTTTAAGGGATTTGATGATAGTATGATAGTCCTTCTTGGTTGTTTTGGTTATGGAAGATTTCTAAGATGTATTTGAGTCTATTTTATAAAAGGGTTTAGTGGAATGATTAGAATTCGGGTCAATTTAGTTATCTGCCCTATATTGGAAGAGTTGTCATAGTCCTAAATAGGACAATAATTATTCAGTGAGTTATCATCCATTTTGAAAGGCCATGAAATCATTTATAGAGAGTTCTATTGAGGAGTTTTATGCCTTTGAACCAAGTTTGAAAACCATGAGAGTCCATTATTGTTGCATATCAAATTGAAGGATCATTGGAAGCCTAATAGGCCAGTTGGGTCAGTCTAATTTGAAAGTTCTCACATTTAAGATGTCTAAGTTGAAGATTGTTTTTGATTCTATCATGTTGGTGTTGTTTAAAGAGTTTTGAGGTATCTACAAAGAGGAATGGGCTTGGAAATGGGTAGTTTATTGTTTATGTGGTCTTAAAA
>VDFB02000135.1:0-30991 GCA_007258455.2 Sequoia sempervirens | reverse complement strand
GTTGTTCAACACGATCATATTCTTTACCAATACGCTGTTGGATATTAGGTGCAGGTGGAAGGCATGGTTGAGGCAATGGGATGGATGTTGGTGTTTGTTTTGCTTGTTTATTGTTTCTAGTGTTTTATGTGTGAGCAATAGTATGATAACTTGGTTGCTTTGACACATGGTTACTAGCGAGTTGTTTTGCAAAGTTTAAGATATGGCCATGAGATTTAGGAGGTCTTATAATGAGAGGTGATTTAGGAGGTCCAATAATTAGAGGAGGTCCAATAATTTTTTTTTTTTTTTTGGTCGGTGAACGCTTTTGACTGGAGCTATGAACCAGTGGGGTCACAATGGGGGACCCCATCCCCAATTTTTTGTCTCAGCTGTTCCTCTTTTTCCTTCCTTTCTCTCCCTTTCGGTCTGAGTGGAATCTGCCGGTTTGCCTGGCGGATTTGCCGCAACACCGCCCGTCTCCCGATTTTGTTGATTTTTCTGACAAGATGTTCCGACGACGACTAACGGTTCGCGATGGAACTGACTGACTGGTTTCGATCTGATCCGAGATCTTTCCGAGGGCTTTTCCTCGCAGCTAACACGCTGCTATGGGTCATCCCCGCAGGAGTCCAATACCGCCGAGTTTAGGGGCTTCAATAATTAGGGAAGATCTAATATCCGATTTGGCACAGGTACTAGCTAAACTGTAATGTCCCTCTCTTGATTTGCCCTAAAATTTGCGTATTGAACACCAATTGCAGCAACAAGGGTTAGGATTCGTCTTACCAATTAAATATCTCTTCAATAATGCAATCTTGGGTTTGATTCCTGCAAATACCATGTGAACACTATATATATATATATATATGAGAGTTAGACAATTACATCACATCCATAGATTATCAACAATGCAAACATATTAGGATTTTGGGAGAAGGGACATGATGGGTCTGCCCGAAGCCATTTCCATACCAAGCCTAAGAGGGTGTATACCACAACCCTCCCTCTTGGCGGCTTGTATCTGCTTTAGCGATCAATGTTTCAACCCCCTGAAGACACTTGCCATCTTGTGGAATTGAGTGGGGTTTGTAAGTGGTTTACTCAGCTCTCTAGGTAAGTGCCCTCTGGTCCTAGGAGCCATTAAGGACAACTCTAGGATGGCTACTTACTAGCCTTGCTTACCTACTTCACCCCAAGCCCTTCCCACAAGGTGGATTTCAGTCAGTCATGTACATTTCTAATTCTAGCATAGGAAATTATAAATTAATTATTCTTATTATCTTATAAGCCATATGCATACATGTGTAAACAATAATTGGCAGAAAATACACTTGAATGTATATATATGTATATCTGATAACAAAAATCTCCTTTGATGTACAGATTGATTCCTCTTTGTTCGTTGGTTCGTATGTTTTCTTTTCTCTAATCGACGATGCCCCTCTGCCTTGAATTGTTCATCCTTTATATCACGATGGGGCTGAGGGACATAACCTTTTAAGATATCCATTTGCCAAGGGACATGGCTCCTTGTTAATGCCCTCTTTACTTGTAGTTAGGAATAATTAATTTTATTAATATTATTCCTTGTGAAATTGCCGATCCTCTCCTTAGTTATTTTTCTTTATTCGAAGGGAGGTGTCTTATGGTTTGAATGATCAACACTATTAAATCAAGTAATTGCCTTATTTCATAATCGCGTCCTTTCATAATTTTTGCCTTTAATAATTTCATTGATGCCTTATGTCTTCTAAATCGAATTAGTGATTTGGTCCTTGTATTTTGTTTTCAACTTTGTGGGGGCATGACACAAATTCGCCTCGGGTTCGCCAAGGATGGACCCTTAGGCATTAGGCGGGACCTTGCTTGGACTCGTAGGGAACTGGATTTGGACTCGAACTTGAGCGAGACTGGACTAGGACCTAGGCTCTGTAGGGGCCGAACAGGTAACATTACTAAATAATATGGTGTTAAAAAAACCTTTAATTAATTGCAGGCCAACCCAACTAAGGAGGGGACATGATATGTAAAATGTTTAACAAGAGGCTTACATTATGTTATAGGAAAATATGCAGGATTTGTGCAACAGTACTCCTGAATATGTGATATTGTTAAAACAAAGCTTATGTCTAGTAGTCTGTCTCAAAATTTTCTGCCTTGTTTTTAGTCAAATCCATAATTCATTCAAAATTCCTTGCCTTGTTGGAGTGCAAGTGGATACTTTGTATGAGATCGATTGAAAGCTTTCTATAATTGATGTGAACCAAGGTTTTAGAAGAGGAGCTAGACTTGATGGTTGTGTCATGATAAGTGGGGGGGAAAGATTGAACCATAAATTTCCCTTGATTACGCCATATAAAATCTTTGTTTGGGCTACCATCTTTTCAAACCCACTTGTTAAGGTTTGAATATTTGTAACTTGAAATAGAATTAATTGAGCATTTTGCAATTTCGTGACCTAGTTGAGCACATCTGAATCACCGATTCGGAAAACTTTTATAATTTAAATATTGGGTTCAAGTGGCTTGAGATTAGTGAATTTTGATCACATGGAAATATGGCTTCAAAATGTCTATCATTACACAAAGTCTCACATATCTTGAAAGATTTGAATGTTCTATGTCCAATTTAACAAATTAACCCACATTGTTAATCAAGATTTGAATGATGGCCAAATCTCGCATAACCAAAGGAAGATTATACAACTACAACCAGATAAGAATTCTGGTGAAACCGCCTTCGCAAGATCAAAGAAAGGAGCCCACTACGTCATGAACAAACTCAATTTCCCATAAAACCATGACCCATGCTCCAATAAAAACCTGCAATCAAAGTCAAAGAGGAAAGTAACAAGGAGAAAGCCATGATCTAGCAACTACATTGATGGAGTCCCCAATTTGTACCAATTATATTTGGTCCAAGCTATGAAGTAAGACACTTGGGGTTGCTTCCCAAGTAATTGGAAATTAGTGACATGCGACCAACGTTTTCAAACATGGCATTGACGCAACCATTTGGAATGCGAAAGTCAATAGGATTAGCGTTCAACAACACCTCTACATCTCCCAATGATACTGTAGAAGCATTACCAGACAAGGGAGAAGAGGGAGGAAGAGTATTTTTTCCCTCCAGAGGAGTGACTGGGATATCCAACCTAGTTGTGGACGAGCTACCAACGTAGGGACGACATTAGGGTAAGTTTTCAAAATTTGTGACTTGTAAAAGTCAAAACAACAATGCATAGGGTTTGTGGCATTTTCACATTCCTTGTAAATCTTTGGACATATATCACCATTTTGTTCAAATAATTGATGTTATGTATTAAACAGAGGAACGAAAGTTCCTTATATAGATTTACAAAGATGTTTCTAAAAGAAACAAACGTTAACAAAAGACGAAAATAGAAACTAACCTAAACTAACTAAATACGACTGGATGACCATTAGCTAAACAAATAGAAAGATATTATACTAATACCCTCCATTAATGGTCATTGTATATAAGTAAGGTGAAGATCTTTCATTTAATCATCAATTGATCATTCTTCTCTTCTGCAATTCGCACCTCTAGCAGCAGTTCATTCCTAGCAGCAGTAGATCCAATTTCTGTAAGAAGTGGTATCATCTACAACACTTGAGGTTCGCTTCAAGGAGAAGTGACATTTTTCATTGTATCAAATTCGACCTTGTGTAAGCCCTGACTTGTAAGCAGATTTCTGCATTTTTATTCTTATATATGAGAGATATATTTTTGCTGGGTTTTTCTCCCTTGAGTAGGAGGGTTTTCCCAGGGTAAACTGTTGTGTTCATTGTCTATTTGTTGCATTTTTCTGCTTATTACATTTTTGATCTTAAAAACTAACAAGAGACACACCAAGAACAACTGCCATGTTTTTGAGGAAAAATTGGCAAACCCTCCAAACTTTTGTAGATAAGCATGATGCCCAAGAACAGATTGCAAGAAGTCAGTTGTGCAGATGTTTTCCCTAGCAACTCTAGGTGCGACCAAAACAGACTGCAACAAACCACTATTTTTGAGGAAAAAATCACAAAACTTTGAAACTGAAGTTTACAAAGCACCCTTTTTTCGAAAAAAGGGTAAAAACCCACAAAGGATTCCCACACAACTCTGCGAATTATAGAAGCCCATAAATGATTTTTGAGGATAAAATCAAAAAAACCAAACAGGTAGCTGGTACAAAGTTCGAAACATGTATCAGCATACATAACATCGTTTTTAAGGAAAAATGCTAAAACCTTTCCAGAAACCAGAGAGCCCTCCCGAACTGCGAAAACCCTGTCTAGGGCATACAGGAGCAAACACTTAATTTCTTTTTTGTTAGGAAAAAATTATAAATCCTCCCATTATTTTTCCAGGCAAAAAATCAAAAAACCAAACAAAATTTTTTAAGGGTCAAAATTATGAAACCCATCGTAAATTTTTTTTTTTGAGAAAAAATTATTAAAACCCATCGTAATTTTTTTAAGGAGAAAAAATTACTTAAAACCCATCTAATTCTTTTTTAAGGAGAAATTTTTTATTAAAAAGCCCATAAATTTTTAAGGAGAAAAATAATTAAAACCCATCAAATTTTTTTTTTTTAAGGAGAAATTTTTATTAAAACCTATAAAATTTTTTTTTGAGAAAAAATTATTAAAAACCTAAGTTATTGGTTCTAAGGTTCGGTGCGAATGAACCAGAGTGCGTGGAAATAACGTTGAATTTTTAGGGGTTTGGGTACGTATGGGTGCGTGTGTATATATATATATATAAATTATTATATATACAAAAAAATAAGAGAAATATACAGAATTGTAAAACTAAATCATTTCATAGTATGATACTTGATCATTGATCAATGCCAAATGCTAAAGATAAATATTCATGATCATTGATTATTGATCGAGCAAGATTCATCATACATTTACCCTGGCAAACACATTCCCAGGTCTGAGATATTTACAAACTCATTGTATTACTTGTAACTGCTGTTCATTCTATTATCTGCTGTTATAAATCAATGTATTTGCTGCTACAAACAGACTGTAAGAAGTTGTAAAAGATTATAACCTTGTCTCAGATTGAGTACAGACTTTCTTCTATCTGCTGTTAATTTTCTGAGGAATAACTTCATACATCAGCTCTAAACAGAACACAGGAAGTTCTTGCAATAAGTCTGAATATGTATTTCTGAATATGCTTGGTAAACTCAGTCCAATATTGAGTAGTACGTTTCAGATTTGGGTTATCAGATTTACTGTTAGTACTGTCACGTCAAGTCTATGGAGTGGAGAGTAATGTTGTAATGCTGATTATCTGTCATACTGTTATCTACTGCAAATTTTTGAGGTTGTTGTCAATTCTGGTCGTTGTATGTAATGTTTCTGCTGCAAATATAAGCTCAGTTTGTATCGCTGTGGTCTGGCATAGTTTTGGAATACTGTGATCTGCTCTTTGTTGGTTATTCTGAGTATGTACAGGTCTGATATTAATTTCTGAGCAGTTATCTATTGTGTATCATATTTGAAAGTTGGAATGGCTCAGTATTGATTCCCAGATTTGCTTCTGCATTACACATTGAATTATCACAATGGAAATCATCACTATGAAATGATCAATGATCAAGTACATACTATAATCAATGCCATTTTAGGGTTAGGGGGAAATTTTTTTTAAAAAAAATGTTTTTTAATCATGTTTGGGCCCATTTTTTTTTGACTTGGCCCATGGGTTCGCCCGGGTTCTACTGGGTTTGTGGTATCATGATTAGGTTGGTTTCCACACACACCTGTGTATTTTGAAAACCGGGTGCGTACCCGCAACCAGGGTTCTGAGGCTCTGTGTGGTACGTAGGTGCGAATCCGGCAATAAAAACCCATCAAAATTTTTTTAAGGAGAAAAAAATTATTAAAAAACCCATTAGAAAAGAACCACGTGTGAGAGAAAACTTGCCCAGAAACAAACGTGATTTTCACCATAGAGAAGGCCATGAAATTCTGGAAGTAACAATACAATCATCTGAAAAATAGAACCACGAACCCTAGCTCGTGATTTTTAGAAACCCTACTTCAGCAGGCCCTCCCAAAATCTTGAGCCCTCCCGTGAAGGAGACAAGCTTAGACCAGCTCTGATACCATGTTCAAATAAACGATGTTATGTATTAAACAGAGGAATGAAAGTTCCTTATATAGATTTACAAAGACATTGTTTCTAAAAGAAACAAATGTTAATAGAAGATGAAATTAGAAACTAACCTAAACTAACTAAATACGACTAGATGACCATTAACTAAACAAATAGAAAGATATTATACTAATACATTTTGCTCAACACCAATGGAGCCTTTAAGGGCTGTCAAATTTGGTGAGACCAGGTTGAGGGAGTTAAACGAGCCATTGCCAAGCGAATGGTTTCTAGTTCTAAACTTTCTACCTGCATGCAAGGTCTCTTTGATTTGAAATCCCTCCTCTCCATGCTCTTGCATCACATTGGTATGAACCTTCTCATGACGCGATGATTTCTGCTCTGCTCCTTGCTCCGATTGCTTTCTGCTGTTTGCTGTTGCATTGCTTATCTATTGAAAAAAATATATGTTTTTTATAATAATGTTAGTGTTTTATAGCGGTGGGGGATATTTTCTCTTAAAGATAATTAATTCAAGGCAGGTCAACCTTTACATTATAAACAAATATTGTATTTTTCTAGGTTGGCCCTAGAAGAGAGGTCGCCTAGCTTGCTATATAAGGGAGATAGAGTCTCCACATTTTTGCATCAAATCATTCCATTCCAATTCGAATTTCTTCAGCAGCAGGTTCGCCTTCTAGTGCAGCAGATTCGCTTCAAGGAGAAGTCTCATTATTTTGTGTATTCAAGGAAATCGCACTATCTTCAAGTGCAGATTCATTGTATGAGATTCGGCCTTTCTAGGGCCTGATTTTGAGTGCTATTCCCGCACTTATTTTTCTGATTTATAAGAGAATATCTTGCTGGGTTTTTCTCCCTCAAGTAGGAGGGTTTTCCCAGGGTAAAATACTGTGTTCATTGTTCTATGTGTTGTATTTTCTGCTTATTTGCATTTCTGATCTGAAAACTAACAAATAAAACATAAGTTGCCTTTTAAGTATTATAGCATAAAGTTTTTTGTACAACTTAAGTTAAATTATTAATTATTTCAATAGCTCAACAATTGGACATGACAAAAATCCAAACAAAAGTTCCCTAGCAACCTAGATATAAATTATTATTATTTTTTAACTAGTTACTCAACCCTAGCAGTAAATAAAAATAAAACAGAAAGAAAACAAAAAACCCTAGCAGCCTAACACAAAATATTTAGAAATGAAGGGACCAAAAAAATTGGAAATGTTGTTATTAACACTTAGAAATGTCTCCATATTTTACGCAACAACAAATTATCTCCTTTTTTAACCCTTACGAATTGCTAGGCCTAGGATTGCCATGTTCCTCGAGTTGTAGATAATGTAACATGCAGCTTGGAAAACACACGAACTTGATAAAAACCTACAGATTTAGGCTTCAAGGAGAGTGAAGCCCATTGTGGGGCATAAAAGAAATGTTTGAACTTTGACCTCATTTTGTAACAAAATGCAATTACAAACTGAAACTCCCCTGCTGCTAAGAAAAACTCCAAAACAATGCAAATTGACCTTTCTTTCATTCAAAATTGCATTTTGGAATTGTGGCGAGTTATATATACATACAAACACAATGTAGTACTACTTAAGAGGGAAATAAGAATAAGATTCCATGAATGTAAAAATGAGCTGCATTTGGTTGATAGAAAATCATGTTTTATTTTGAGCTTTTGAGAAGAACTCACCAATTACTTGGTGGTGAGTTTTTAGGCGAATTGTTCTCGAGTTTTTGATATCAAGATGCTGCCAAGGGCTCAACTTCCATTAAATTAAAACTGGAAGTACATAAGTTTTCGATATATTAGTTTGTGCCATAGACGACCTATTCCTAAATTTCTTCCTTAGGACCTTTCCCTTTTTCCTTAATCCTCTGACTCTTATCCCCAACATGTGTTATTAAATAGGATATACATGATTTCTTCAATGAGTTCCTTGATGCGTGTCTGCACCCTTGTTGCTAAGAGGTTCGGGTTGTCTTTGATGTATTTCCTATATTCCTCCAAGTTTCCTTTGATTAACTCAGCTTGTAGAAGTGCAAAAGCCATTCTTAAGGAGCTGTTCTCCTTGAGCTCTTGCTTCGAAATGGCCCCTCTCACCTGGTCACCTTTTGGACTCATCATACTCTTTCACAACCTTTATTGCCGTGGCCCAAAACCTCTTTTTAACATAGTTTGCAGCGGCCAACTTTCCCCAGCTATGTTTTCCCATGATGTCAAATATAATTGATAGGAAACATTCAATGAAGTCATCATGTTTATGACTAGTTGACTTTGCACACTTCTTAGACCCGATTACAGTGATTATTATGCTCCTCATGTGACTAGAACCAATGTAGAACAGACTATCGATTTGTTCAAATAGAAAAGATTCATTGCAGGCACAAGGAATATCTTTTAAAGAAATTCTAGACTTTGTCTTTACTATTTGTTGGGGGTAGTGAGAGAACCTTAAATAGATTTTTCATTTGCATGTGGAAAGGGAGAACAATTTTTCGAGTTTACATCATATAGCTCACTTGAGATTTGCTTGGATTTGTTGGAGTATAGAGAGGCAGAAGATGCATCACCAATCCCCAATGTTACTTTGGTGAGATAGTGGTGGTTCTTTCCTTTCCTACTTGGGCCTTTTTAGAAGGTAGAGTTGACACTTAGCACTCAGGTCATCTGCGGTGGTACACTTAAGCTATCTATTCCAGAAGTTGTTTTCCTGTATTACATTGGTGCAAATCTTTGAGTTGCGTGAGCAGAGTTCTGAAGTGAAGGACCAAAGGATCTTGAAAGAAAATTCTCCCCATTTCACAATGGCAAAAAAGAATTGCGCGAGTCATTGCAATGCATCAACTTCCCATCCTTTGTAGGGAAGGCCAGCATACATCACTGACCCATGGATTATGAGATCTCATGAATGTGTCCCCATGCCTCCTTGCAGTCTGGGATAATGATATCCACTTGTTCGAGTGAATGATTTGCAAGGGAGTCATATAATATAATATGCATGTATGTATATATATAAATTCATAATTTATAACATGTATAAATACAACCCAATGCAGCTCACTTTTTAGATTTATCAAATCTTATTTCTCTCTTAAGTGTTATTATGTTATATACAGATGGCAGTGTATGTTTGTAGACTGCTCTATTTACTTTTTTTGATTATATTCATTGGAAATTTAGCATAACTTGGCATTTATAATTCTTACATGAGAACTTCAAAGCAATGTAAGGAAATTGTTATCAACTAGGTATCTGATTGCTTAAGCTCCTATGGTATATCCTCTGGTTGAATCTGCAGATTCTGCAAAGAATGTTATGGTTCTTACAGTTTTCTTGATATGCCGCTGAGGATTTTACTTAGAACCAAGAAAGGATGAAGTGAAAAATCTAATGGCTGTGTGAAATTCCTGAAGATAATCTGGGACTGACTGCTTATTGGATCATTGCCTATAATATATGGTGTGATTAAGGAGGCTGGATTTTGTTGATTATATTTGAAATCTCATAAACTTCAAGTTTGAAATTCATTTCAGTTATTTAGTCTGTCATCGCTACATTTCTATATGATAGGCCATGCTAGCAGGCCCATTCATGATTTCTAGTTAGATTATTACTGCTTAGTCCTTGATGATTTGTTTTTCCAATGAGCTGCGTTATGGTGTTTTTTACCTTGTGAAGGTTCCTGAAATGCAGGCAAGATCTTCAGATGCCAATTACATTGAGCTTAGGTTCCGTCCAGAAGATCCTCATTCTCATCCTGCATTTGGGGAGCTCCGCCAAAGTAATTGTCTTTTGCTGCGTATTTCAAGAAAAAGTATGCATGATGGACAGAGTTCTGTTTCTCAAGCCACCTTCCCTTCTGAAATGAATGAAACTTCTTTACAGCCTTTTGATATACATCATGATATCCAGATCCCTGGATCAGAAAATTTTGTTCCAGCAAGTTTGAATGAACTGGATACCTCAGATAATGAGGAAATTGATACTTCACAAGCACAGGAGTCAACAAAAGAAGAGCTAAGAGCTGATATAGATGCCAGAGTAGATCATGCATATAGTTTTGATGGTGAGGGTACAGAGTTTCTTTATCTCACAAATTTTATCTTTCCTATTCCTTAGCATGTTCAAAGAGTTGATCATGCATATAGTTTTGATGGTGAGAACACAGGGTTTCTTTATCTAACATATTTTATCTATCCTATCCCATTAGTGTGTTCACAGTTCACATGGAAAATGGAACTAACAAACTTGTTCAGAATTTCTGCTTTGCATTTATGAATTATGAGTTTGCTATGTAGCCATTTGTTAGTGTCTTTAAGATGAAAGCATTGAAAATGACCTAATTTTATGGTTTGCATTACTTGGGCAGGCATGGTAGATTATCAATATGTACTGGCTGTTCATGCTGAGTCTTCTAGAACCAAGAAAAAGGGGCATATTGATCCAGGATTTGGTAAGATTTCTAGATTTTTAATTGGTTTAGGATAAGCTCAAAAATTAATATTACAATTACAGTTATATTCATGCAGATAGTTTAGTTCAGACCACTTAATATATACTTCAAATTATTCATCTATTGTCAACACAAATCCTTGTTTTGTGATAGAGCATCTAGATTAACTGTGTTGCTTGGTTTGCTAATTTGTCTTAGAGAAAGGCACTCTTATGGACATAGAGCAAGATGACCTGATGATGCTTGTACCACCGCTCTTTTCCTTGAAGGACATGCCTGAACAATTAGTGTAAGTTCGAAGATTCTCACCTTTTGCAATGGTGTTGAATGTATGGGCATGGTAAATTAAGATGGTATTCAGGAGAGGAATTTGCTTGCTCAAGTAAAACTTATGACTTATATATTTCTGTTACGTGTTTCAACTTCTTTTATCTGTATCACATAATTGCCCTATAGTCAAATACAAATGCTAACTGCTCTACATAATCCTCATATAACAAATAAATTATTATTGAGGAATACTTTCTCATCATTCCTCCCAACACAATAAAATAGAACTCTTTTTCTCCAGCATGTAGAATATGAATTAAAAGAAGTCCAATGATAAATCTTGAATGATGTTGACACTATAATTGTTAATGGTGTTGTGAAAGGCTTGGCATAAGCATTGAACAAACCCTTTGTGAAGAAGCTACCATGTTCAATAATTTCTCCAAATGCCTATACAAGACCTCGAAAATTGGCTAATAATAGAATAAACAACCGGAAGGAAGAAAATGTTGTCCGTTAGAAGAGTTGAAACATGAGGTGGACAAGCATCAATACTAATCTATGTTGTGAGAAATACCTCCCCCTCATCTTCTTTCTCCCTGAAAAAATTCCGTTACGGAAATTGGTCTCTTGGTCTTTAGGCATAGTGTTTGGATTGGACACATGTAATGTTCCCATTTTGGCCCTACACTCTTCAATAGGATTTAGCCTATTTTCGAAAATCCGTAGGCTAAGTTGAGGTGGAAAATTAGGGTTTCCTCTTTCAGATATTGCTCAGTTGGCGTTTAGAGGATGTTGTGCAGACTTACTATTTATAGCAGTTGTTATTTTTAGCAAGTCTATCTTTTGGCAATATCTGTTTAGCAGCAGTTCAATCCTTTGCAGGTTAGTGTTCAGTTTGGCTATCTGTTGTTTTGATGTGAACTTACTATTTATAGCAGTTGGCTATTTTTAGTAAGTCTAAATTTGGCAGTAGCATCATCAGCAGCTCAACTCAAGTCATCTTGCTATCCATCAGTTTCAGTATTGGCATTGGTTTTGGTTATCTCCATGGATTGAGTTTCTATACTTAGTCAAATTTCATGTTTCTCAGTTGTACCCCACGCCTAGGAGTAATAACTTCATGTTGTTTTAAAAGAGGGGCCATTAAGGGGGTCAATTGTGCATTTAATAATTTATTAAATGCTTTATTGTTGCAAAGTGAAAAGGAGGTTGAGTAATATTATATTATTTCAAAAAGTAAAATGCAAAAAGGTGGCATCCCTTTTGGAAGTTGAAGTGATTCAACTTCTTGGAATTTGAAGAGTTCTTGTTGCTTCATTTGCCAATTGAAGTTTATATATTGCTGCTGTTTGAAGAGCTGATTATGCATATTTTTGAAGAGCAAAGTTATGTTGCTGAATCCAGAATCCGGCTAAGGGAAAGCTTAGCAAATTTACTCCATTCTTCGGGCCTGCAACTATGGTTCCCTAGGTGGTGGATTGAGAGTGTGCTTCATCCAGAAGTACATATTGAGCATTATTGTGGAGTTTTGGTGAGATATTTCCAGTTTTTATGTTGCTGGTTTATCATGGCTGAAAGTGATTTTTGTATACAGCTTTTAGTATGAATTTTATTTGGTTCTGGGTATTTGATCATTGCATTTCTATAATAGAGGCGACCATATTTGGAGGTTATCAAAATTTAATTCCAAGTTTCAGATTTTATTAAGCAAAATCGCCCTTGCAAGGAGGCCGTACCTTTTTGGAGAGCATTGGGATTCGTGCATAAATTAATGGTTGAGTTTAGATGCTGTTTTATCATTGTGAATTGGGCGCCAACCTTCTCAAGAGCTTTTGCAAGCTATATTTCATCTTCTGGAGGTATTGTGAAGGAGTTGTGATTATTTTTATGTGTTTTCAGTTTGCTGATAATCATTTCCAGATTGCTGATTTTTATATCAGTTTGCTTCAGTATTCTGATTTTGGTTTTAAGCTTCATTAATTGAGAGGATATCAAGTGGAAAAATCTTCTATTTCATTGTGCTTTGTAAAGATTGTAATAACACTTGAAAATTGCAGTTGTTTATCATTGTAAGACTGTAAACAGTAGTACTGTTCCAGTCATTTAATTAGCTGCAAAATCTTATGATTAATCTCTCACATATGTAACCCCTGGATGGTTTACCGCCAGTGTGGATAAAGAACATTCTAGAAGCTTATCTTTCTTATTTGCAGCTATTTCTATTCATTGTAAAGCTAGTTAGTAGTACTAACGGCTATTTCATTTTATTGCTGCAATTTATACTTGATTACACTCCCACAATTGAGTGGTTGAGTTTTAGAATAAACATCTTTCTTGATTGTAAATTCCCCCCACAAAATAAGTGGTTGTGTGGACAGTATTCCCCCCACATTAATAAGTGGAAGAGGAATTTAAAGGCTGGCTTGCCTAATAATTGTTGTAAACTCACCCACTGAATAAGTGGAGTATTCCCATTGTTTGTGGATGCTTGCATCAGCAGATGAATTGTACTTTCAGCTCTGTTTATGCCTAACGATCCTCTGACCATATGCTATCACCTCGCCCACATTGGGATCTTGGTGAACATTCTTGGTTAGTGTTATCTTCTTTGCTGATTTGCATTTTTGGAGCTAACGCTAATCAGTATTTGGTTGTTGATTTGTGTGTCTAATTTTGGGGAAAAAAGTTAAGGGGAATATTTCAACACAACACTTGTTTTTCTTGATCACTTTGGGGAACAATATGGTACTTCTTGGCCATTTGCACAAGGAATCTCAAGGGTCAACATTCCTTTAACTTACAAAAACTAAACTAAAATAAAACACTAACTCATCCCTAATCCCCTAACTTGAAGGTAGAGTAAGTGGTGTATTTGCATTCCAATTTGAGTGACGACTACAAGCAAATCTAGACCAACCTTTGGAATATTCAACTAGAGCACCCCAATGTGGGTGTTTCTGTAGCTGCCCTTGCTAATCTTTTGTTACTTGATTTTGATGAGTAGGGATGCTAGATGTATTTTTTGTTTGTGTGATTTTGGAACTATCATGAAAAAAAATGATATTGTTGGTACTTTAGGAATTGGAAACATAATAGACTAAGAGTCACCATAAAATTATCACAGTAGTAACTAACAACATGCAAAACCCCTTCAAGGATGGAAAGACACAGGGATATATAATGAAAATTCAACACAAAATGATTACTGAGATATTCAATTAATAAAATAAGAAGCAAACACTTTCTTATATAGTTTTACAATGAGCTAAAAACAAACTAAACTAAAAATAGCAAAAACCAAATAAAGCATAAAGACTTTTTTCTTTTGATCGGTTACATTGTGAATTTTTAGCTTGGCCCGAGCCAGCATGGACGCCACAATTGGGGGACCTCCTCTCTGGCATGAACCCAAGTAACAGTCCACTCTTGTGAGCACAGTAGCTCAACAGGGGCACAAAGCCTGCAAGCACACCAACCAAGTGAGGGAATGGCCTCAGGCATGAACGCTTGGTACATGGCATGAACGCCATCAACAACCTCAATGCTGCGGGTCAAGCCTGCGAGCACATTGAATCAGTGAAGGCATAGTGCCTGTGATCACAATAGCCCAGCGAAGACTTGAACCCTGGTGGCCACAACAACAATGCCACCACTTAACCATCACACTATGGAATGAACCCCAGCATAAAGACTAATTTAAGACTAACCTAAAGTTGAAATGACTTTATTAAACTCGATCATTACTATATAATAATACTTTAATACCTTCCTTTAATGGTCAATCTACTAACTACCTTAAGCTTATCCCAAAATTTTACAAATTTGTCAAAGCTTAAAGGCTTGGTAAGAATGTTTGCAATTTGATCCTCTCAAGGATAATACTGCAACATAATTGATTCATATTCTACGAGTTGTCTGATGAAGTGGCAATGTAGTTCTTCATGTTTGGTATGCTTATGGAAGATTGGATTCATGGCAATTTGAGAACTACTTGATTGTCACAGAACAAGGGTGAAGGCTCTGCTTGAGGCATTTTCATGTTTGAAAGCATCCTTTTGAGCCATATTGCCTCATTTGCTATTTTTATTGCTCCTTGATATTCTGCTGTTGTTGAGGAGAGAGCTATTGTTTGCTGTTTCTTGCTGGTCCATGTGATAGCACCTATGCCAAGGCTGAAAACATAACTAGAAGTGGATTTTTTGTCATCTACAAAACTTGCCCAATTTGAATCTGTAAACCCAACTAGCCTAGAACCTTTGCATCTATTGTACAGAATGCCAAAGTCAAGTGTCCCTTTCACATATCTCAACACCCTTTTCATTGCACTCTAATGTATTTGGTGCTATCATGAATCTAGAAATGAAAACTTACAAAATAGCTCAAATTAGGTCTAATGGCTATAAGATATATTCAGCTCCCCATTAGTTGCTTGTAAGCTGATTCATTGACTATCTAAGAGTCAGTTTTGGCTGAAAGTTTCAGCCCTTTCTCCATAGGTGTTGACGAATTTTTGCAATTTGTCAAGCAAACTCTTGGCATATTTGGACTGTGAAACTGTAATACTCTAACTATCTACGGTTAAAGAATGGAAGGTAACTTCTAGTTCTCAACTGAAATGCAACTACCTTGTTTTCAAACTAGAGTTTCCTTTGCATTTGAACGAAAAAGAAATACAATTTTAAATAAATACCAAGGTTACCCCAAGTTTTCGGGACGGGAACGGCAGGGGACAGTGGGACGAGTCCCCAAGTTTTCGATTTTTGAGGCCAAATTTAGGGACGGTAGGGGACGGCTATATAAAAATATAGAGAAAATTTTAAAAATATAGGGAAATTTTAAATATTCAATAGATAACATGAATAAGGCATGCATAATATACATTATAGAACATTCACATATAACATTTGTGTTCAAGTTGATATGGTTTATTGGGTATGCATTGATCTTAATGAATAAGTTAGAATTTATTCAATGGAAAGCTTGATTTTGAACTAAGAAAACAGATACTCCGATGATAACTTTTTGTTTATTGATAACTGGAACAAGGGAGTGCAGCCTTCTAAGAATGATAGTGAGTTGCATTAGGCAAATAATCTGCACAGTTACCATGTTATTGTTTTGCATGATTAGATGTCCCAAGGCCCGCTATGTATCATCTTCACAATAGAGTAAGACCTGTGAGACTTATTTATGAGGCACAGTAGCATTGAGAACAAGCATTGAGTGTTGGGTTATTCATTGGAATTCATCTAGGCACCTTAGTACATAAACCAATATTGAATAATTGTATCAGTTACACTTATCCAAAGTTTCAAGACAACAAGCAGTGGCACCAATTTATTTAATGGGTGGACACAATTAAGTTCACACTCCCTTGCTATGAAAATGTGTTTTTTGTTTTGTTTTGACCATGTTTTGATGCGGGGCATGGTTGACCATCCTAGGGATGGCTAGGGGACTTCTAGGATGGCTAACTGTCTCGAGGACAGCTAGGGGACTCCTAGAAGTCCTCTAGTCGTCCCCTGGGCATCCCCAAGTCCCTTGGCCGTCCTTGTCCCCTGTCCCTTGGCCGTCCCCAAGTCCCCTAGCCGTCCCTGGGATTGGTCAGCCGTCCCCCATCCGGTCAACGACGTCCCCCCGTTTCGGGGACGTTTCCTAAAAATTTTGCAAAAAGGGGGACGGTCCCCTGCTGTCCCCCAGTACCCGGGACGTCTCGGGAACCGGGACGGGGGATTTTGTGGGGGGGGGGACGTGTCCCCGGGTATCCCTGATAAATACATAATATTCAATTTCTCAACTAACTTTTAAATTTACAGTTTCAGCTGAAAAGAAACAACTAACTGATTTCCATTTAACTGAAAATACAAATGAACCTTTAACTAACTTTTCTTTGCTTCCGAAATACAAGAGCATTAATTTCAGCTAAACAATTAACATGCTAAGTAAACATTTTAGAGAGAGAAGGGTTTCAAGAAGATACAGTTAAGAAGCTAAAT
This sequence comes from Sequoia sempervirens, assembly GCA_007258455.2. NCBI lineage: Eukaryota > Viridiplantae > Streptophyta > Pinopsida > Cupressales > Cupressaceae > Sequoia > Sequoia sempervirens. The sequence continues at coordinate 14,136 of VDFB02000135.1, read as the reverse complement.
TACTTGAACTTGACTCTGTCATCATGGGAAAACGAAATATCATCATGGGCTTTATCGCCCATCCGAAGACCTACTGGTCTCCCGTGTTTCTTCTACTGAAGAAACCCGTCCCTTCATGAGGGTAATCAACAAGGATCATTTTATCATCATGCCTCTGAGCCTAATGTCAAGGACCTATACCTCCTGATCGAACCTTCACTATGGGTACCTCCCAACTAGAAGATTACTTTGATCAGTGGTATATCTGGTACTTGATAGTTGATAGATGCTGAATCTAGCATCGTACCTTGGCCAAGGATTTCATTGTCAGTACTGGCACTCTTGTGCCGTCAGCACCCTCACCCTTGCTCGACATGATTGCATTTGTCTCCAGAATTAAATTATAATGTCTAGTTTGATTTTGATTTTCTTTATTTAATATAATTTATATTCTCAAGATTCATCTTGCAACATGGGTTTCCAATCAGGGAAATAAATCCATTCAAATTTACAGAGATGAGAAGGAGATTAATAAGTTTAGACCAAAACTTTCCTCTCAAGAAAACATAAGCTTAATCCTTCTTATAACAAGGGAGAACACATATACTATTCTCTGCTCAAGTTTTCTTAGTTTGATATTACTCTTCGTAAGTCAAAGAAAATACTAACATGCTGGGTCAGATTTGAGTTCCAAGGAAGATTGCATAGATTGCAGAAATTAGGAAAAAGAAATTGAAATCTGCTCCTCTTGGATTGACTAAGGATAGTTTATAAGAAGTGGAAAGAATAGAGCTTAGACTCGGTTTTGAGATAAAAGAAAACAGAGCTAGAGCAATTGTGAAGAAGCTCGACTGATAAAGGTTTTTAGACAAGAAAAGAAGATAAGATTCGAATTAACTATTCATTCCATTTTATGTAGTTTTCCTCAACAAAATCGAATTTCTATTCTAGTTTGATATGGCAAGAATTTTCATAAATAACATATTATATAGAAGATAATATCATTCCGTTTAAATGCTATGCAAGTAGGGTAAACACATTTAAACTCCGTACATGCCTGATTAAATGGATTCGAACTTGCAAAAGCCTGCTTGGTATTTCCAATGAAATGAGAAGGTGACTAGGACTGAAGAGGCGCCTTGCAAAGCTCAACCATGAAAGTAATCCCAGGTCGACACCTTCAGAGGATTCAAATATGAAAAGAAAGATAGGATAATAATTGAGAAGCAACACTCAAAAGTATGGAGGGTCAAGTATGATGCCAAGGCCAAGATCGAAAGATTGGTGTCACAGAAGAAAGAAGTGAAGAGCTCAAAGAAAATCGATAGCAAAGATGGAATTGTTGAATGAATGAGGTGTGTGTGAAGAGAGAAAGAGATTGCTAGCCTTCGATCATAAAAGGAGAATCCATACGAAACCTCCCATCAAGACCTTTTGGAGCCCGTGGCTGCATGGCTTCCATTCTTGGCTGTTTCTAGAGATACGAAGAAAGCTAGCGGGGAAGCTACTCACATACATACGACTGACGACTCCCAGCATAAATTTAATTAATTTAGACTTTAATCCTTACTTTTATTTTATATTTAGATTGACGGAATAAGAATTATAGCTACTAAGGTTAATTTATTATTTTATAACCATTGCAAATATATATATATACACCAAGAATTGGTTCGCTCAACTTTCAAGAGGATATTATTAATAAGTATTTTAAATTATATCTATTATTTTTAATTTAATATTTAATAACCATTTGCAATCTCCTTAAAGGTGATTATTGATATATATATTTTAAATTGACTTGCTTAATCAATAATTATATTAAATTACTTATGGCCAAGTTACGACTTCGATTCACTGTCTTACACCGACTCATGGCAAAATGATAATTTTCGATCCTTTGTTAACCACAAGCTCTCCTTGATGATATTTCCTTTTCCTTTGTGGCGTCGGCAATCCTGCATCCACTGACAAGAATTATGGTTAGATCATTCTCAATGTTTATATAATATATATTTAAATATAATCTCATGAACACATTCCTTTTCACATGAATAAGAAAATCACTCGCTTATAAATAAAATTATTTACATTTACAATTATGACAAATAAAACAATTATTTTATCCTCAATTTCACATTCCCATGAAAGCAGTTACTTGCAACTTGTTAGTTTTAGGATCATAAATTAAATAAGCAGATTTAAAAACAATTTCAAACAATTAGACACAGCATATACCCTGGGAAAACCCTCCAACTTGAGGGAGCAAAAACCCAGCAACAATATATCTCTTATAAATTGAATAATAACTAGCAATTCACTTTACAATAAGGCCAATCACAAGGCCGAATTCTCAGCACCACACTTGATGCAAACTCAAGATAAATAATATCAAACTCCTTGTAAGATAATATCGATCTTTTTGAAGAATGACTTGATCTCCTATATCAAACTTTGCTGTAGGTGATTTGCACATGCTTGAATGAATAGAATGAATGATGATGAAGGTAATCAACGCCTCCTTTATATACAAATCGGTGTGGTCATCTCCAACAAATGCGTCCCTTCAAAGATGAAAGGTCGGCCTTAATGAATGGCTGTGTCTCACATGAAAGGTGGCGAATATCAAGATGAAGTCGGCCACATTAACAAAAGATTATTTAATATTTATGTGAAGCACTTCTTCACAAAAGACGTCTCCAATAAATAAATAGCTGTAAGCTATATTTAATTTATTGCTTTATGAATATTGCGGCTAGAAGTAAGAGGCCCACGACTATACATCAACACTCCCTCTTAGCTACGGAGGAATACTTCCAGATATGCAATGTCATGGAGTCTCTCAACATGACACGCACAATGGCTACACCCATATGTGGAAAAGAGCTCATCACGGAGTCACTCAACGCTATATCGTCCATCATGGCTACTCCCATGTATGGAAAAGAACATGTGCACAAGTGCCCATCACAGAGTCACTCAACGTGATGTCATCTCAACATGACGTCCACCATGGCTACTCCCAGAGGGTGGATAAACACAAGTACAAGGAAATCATCACGGAGTCACTCGATGTGATGTCGTCATCTCAACATGACGTCCACCATGGCTACTCCCAGAGGGTGGATAAACACAAGTACAAGGAAATCATCACAGAGTCTCTCAACGTGATGGTGTCATGGAGTCTCTCAACATGACATCTACCATAGCTACTCCCAGAGGGTGGAAACAAGGGCTTTCACCTCAAATTTCTCTCTCACAGAGAAAGATGCATTAACAAGGGCTTTCACCTCAAATTTCTCTCACAGAGAAAGATGCATTAAAGCAAATCACAGAATATCACTGATGCTGAGTCTCCCTCTCAGCCAGGGCTTCATTCTCCACAACTCCAAACTTGTCTCGAAAGTGCACAAACTTTACTCTGGAGAGAGGCTTGGTGAGAATATCAGCCGTCTACTCATCAGTGCAAATGTATCTCAACTAGATAGCTTTCCTCAATACCATATCTCTGATATAATGGTATTTGATCTCAACATGTTTTGTTCTGTCATGAAACACTGGATTGACAAAAAGCTTCACACAACTTTGATTATCACAATGAATAACAATTGGCTCCAATGATTGTCCAAACAATCTTGCAAGGAGCTTCCGAAGCCACACTGCTTCTCGAGCTGCTACACATGCTGCAATATACTCGGCCTCTGCAGTGCTTAGTGCCACTGAAGACTACTTCCTACTACACCAAGAAATCATCGCAGACTCCAAACTAAAGAAACAACCATAGGTGCTCTTTCGATCAGCTACACTCCCTGCCCAATCATAATCAGAATATCCTTGCAACTTTAGGTCTACACTGGAAGTATATTTCAAGCCATATCCAACTATGCGACTCAAGTATCTCAAGATATGTTTAGTTGCAACTAGATGTATTTGCCTTGGTTCACACATGAACTGACTAAGTACACTTATTGCATAGCAAATATTTGGTCTAATATTGACTAGATACATCAACGATCCAATCAATTGCCTGTACATAGTGGGATCCACCAGATTTGAACTAGCTGCAGACTCACTTAACTTCTTCAAATTGGTTTCCATCGGTGTAGACATGGATTTGCAATCCATCATACCAAATCTCTTCAAGATGTCCATAGTATACTTCCCTTGAGTCAAAATGATCTCATTGGGTCTCTACCACACTTCCAATCCTAGGAAGTAATGCATATACCCTAGATCCTTCATCTCAAATTCAGAAGCTAACTCCTTGCATTTGATAATGAGATATTCTGCTCCTGTAAGAAATAGATCATCAACATAAAGAACCAAGATTAATGCCTCACCATCAACTACCTTGAAGTAAAGATTTGAATCAACATCATTTTTGGAGAAGTCGAAGCTCATTAGGTATCGATCAATCCTCTCATACCAAGCACGAGGAGCCTGCTTGTAATGTCCCCATTTTGGGATTACCCTAAATCTGCCTTGATTTCTTGAAGATATCCTTTTTTGATGGTCTAGTGTTCATATTGCATTCTTTTTCTCTTTTTCCTGATCAATCATAGGATAAAAGACATTCATAAATTTATTCATTTTTCTATCAGATAATCACAATTACTTATAAGGCTCAATAATTGCTACAAATATCTTTATTGTATAATTGTATATATATATATATATATATATGTAATTACATACAATAATGTCAATGGAGCATAACATATCAGCAATGTTATAAGATAACTAGTAGCATGTATGATTTATTATTTCCCATGCAATCAATAAAAAAATAGATAATATTAAACAAATAGCATCATGTATGAATTACTATTAATTAGACCATTATTTAAATCTAGGATGTATTTATCAAATAAACAAGCATTTATCTAACTTATTATTTAAATTCATAAAATACTTATCTCCTTATATTCATAAAATACTTATCTACTTTCCATCTGCTTGTCTTTAGAAATTTCAGATGATCTTGCAGTCTATATTTTATCTCTTGTTTCCCCTTCTAGTCTCTATTTCTTTCCTCCTTCTATATATATCTCATTCCTTCCCTTTTTATATCTTCACATTCAAATGAGCGATGTATCTTTTTGAAAAGAGACATTCATTAGAAAAGACACAACCTTTTGAAATAATTGCTGCCTTTGAAAACTAATTCCAAACCTTTCTAATTTCTATTTTATTGTTCTCTACACACTATTGATAGATTTCCTTTTTACATCATCATTCCTTCACTCTTCTATCTTGTTCTTCTTAAAATCTGAAGTCTATTTTAATATCTCTTCCCACAAACTTATTTTATATCTTTATACCTCCATGAAGAGAGGCATCTCTTTGAATAGAGGTAACCCCACAAATGGACATGACTTTTAGTTAAACATTCCTTAATGATATCTTAAATTATATTCATTTTATTATTTTGTTTTGATGTGTATGACATTTTAATTTTTAATTTTTTTGTAATATTATTTATATTTATTTATAGTATTATTTATATTTATTATTTAAATATGTATATTTTAATATTTATAATATTATCTCTTAATAATTATTTGATAATTATGATAATATTTATATTAATTGATTTTATTGTGTTATATTAATTTGATACATTTTTAGTATTTATTTTATTATTTAAATTGCCATTATTTACAATTTTATATTCCATAATTATCTTGTTTTAATCCCTTATCTCTTTGTTTGCTCCATTTATTTCTTTCAATATAAATTATTATATTTTATATTATAATAATATTAAAATTATTAGAATTCATATTTTACTATTTATGATATTATCTTTGATAATTTAATTATAATATTATCTTTGTGATAATAATAATTACTAATGTTTATACTTTTATTATGTATTTATCTTATTTAATTATTATCTTAATGTTGAGATTCCGGGGACATGACACTGCTTAAGGCCATACAAAGCCTTCTTCAATTTACAAACATGAGACTCCTTCCCACGAATCTCAAAGCCATCAGGTTGCTCGATGTATGCCTTTTCTTCAATCACGCCATTAAGGAATGCTGTCTTCACATCCATCTAATGTAGCTTCCATCCTTTAGCTGTTGCAATAGCAATAATGGTTCTGATGGATGTATAACGAGCAACCGGAACAAAGGTTTCTTCATAATCTATTCCCTCTTTCTGAGAGAATCCTCTAGCCACAAATCTAGCTTTGTACTTCTCAATGCTTCCATCAGCTGCATACTTGATCTTGAAAAGCCATTTAGAAGATACAACAGATTTCCCTTCTGGTCTTGGTACAATATCCCAAACATCATTCTTAATGATAGATTGATATTCTTCAGCCATAGCATCTCTCCATACTCACTGACTTGATGCTTCCTCAACACTAGAAGGCTCAAATTCAATGATATGGCTCATTAATGCAACATAGCTTGGAAATTTTTGTGGTCTTTTGCTTTCTTTGAATGTGCCTCTAGGTGCTACAAACTTTTTTGCCTCCTGCATTGTTTTCCTAGCCCATAGAGGTCTTTTTTGAGCTATGACAATATCTCTTGGCCCATTAGTTGGTTCCCAAGGCTCAACTGGATCACCATCCTCTTCTGGTTCAGTAGACTCCCTCTGAATCTCAGGAGTATGATCAATGTCCATGTCCTAAGGAGTCTCTTGGTCTTCATTATTTATCTCCATGTATGAACCTTTAGATCTTTTGAATGCAACATATTCTTCAAAAGTGACATCTCTGCTAATCTCTATCTGTTTCTGTCTTGGAATGTAAATCCTGTAGGCTTTTGAGGATTCATTGTAGCCCACAAATATTCCTTTCTTGCCAGATGCTTCTAACTTAGTTCTCTTATCTTTAGGTACATGGATGTAAATAGGACAACCAAAAATTCTCAAGTGACTAACTTCAGGCTTCACATTTGTGAAGGCTTCTTCAAGAGTCATTCTCCAAAATATGATGAGGGCATTGATTCTGAACATACACTGTAGTTCTAGATGCTTCTGCCCAAAGAAAGGTTTGCAAGTCTTGATCATGGATCATGGCTTTAGCTGCCTCAACAATGGATCTATTCTTCCTTTCTGCAACACCGTTCTGCTGTGGATTGTAAGGGACACAAAACTCCCTCTTAATCCCTACCTCAATACAAAAGTTACGAAAGCCTCCAGAGATGTATTCTCTTCCGTTATCAGATCTTAGAACTTTGATCCTCTTCTCGGATAAATTGTCTACTTGAGCCTTAAACTCTTTGAATTTCTCAAGTACTTTTTTAGATTCCTTAGTCTTTAAGAAATAAATCCAAGTCTTTCTAGAGTTGTCATCAATGAAAATTATATAATACCAAAAACCACTCACAGATGCAACAGACATTGGACCACACAAATCAAATTGAACAAGATCTAGAATACATTTTGATCTACTTTCACTACTATGAAAAGGACCTTTAGTATTCTTACCCAATGCACATCCTCGACAAGTACCATCATGCTCTTGACTGAGTTTTTGAAGGCCAGTGACCATCTTCTACATGGATGGAAGAGCTTTGAAATGGAGGTGAGCAAGTCTTCTATGCCAAAGCTCACTTGAACTCGTAGAATCATGTAACAATGCCTACATTGGATGAATGGAAAGTCTATAAAGACTCTCTTGCCGAACACCAATCACTCGGGTTGTCTTGATGCTAGAGTTCTTCGGCCAAGCAAGAACTTTTCCATCGGAAAATGCAACTTGATATCCTTTGTCCTCCAAGGCTGAAATTGATACAAGGTTCCTTTTGATACCTGGTACGAACAACAAATCACTCAAATGCAGAGAGATGCCAGAATCTAGGCGAAGAGAGGAGGCTCCAACACCTTTCACTGAATAGCATGCATCATCTCCAATTATGATTTGAATGTTGGTATCTCTCTCCACCAAATCTGAAAGATGCTCTCTAAATCCGGTAATGTGACGAGACGCCACTATCAATCAACCATGCGCTGCTATCGTTGGAACATTGCTTGATAGGGCTGAGATAAATAGAAATCTACTTGAATTATCTCATGAATCCTTCTGAAGAGAGACATCATTCACATTTACAGTAGAAGCATGCTGCTTAGGTCTTGTTGCACAATCTCTCGCATAGTGACCAAACTTGGCACATCTGAAGCACTGTATATGGGAGAAATCTTTCTTCTTCTTAGATTCAGGAGCACCATCTGATCTTCTGTCTCTGTTCTTCTTGAAATTGCCTTTCCTTCCTTCTCTTCCTTTCCTCTTCGATGTTTGAGCAACAAGTACATGATTGTCTTCATTGTTAGAACTTCCACCATTACCTCTTGCTGCCAATCTTGATTCCTCTTGAATACAATCTGCCCTAAGTCGATCAAACTTTACTAGCTTCGATTTTCCATTAATACCTTGGATAAATGGCTCCCAAGATTGAGGAAGACCGTTAAGTGCCAACATGACTAAATCTTTATCATCAACCATATTACCAATGGCACAAAGTTGATCTCTCAACTCGGTGATCTTCATGAAGGAAATGACTGAATCTCCTTTCGCCATCTTGATGTGATGAAGCTGTTGCCTTAATGCAAGAGCTCTGCTTGTATTATTGATCTCATATAGTCCCTCCAAGGTCTTGAACATCTCTCTTGTCGTCTTCAACTTGGAGATAATAGGCAGAAGGTGATCCTTCACAGAATCAATCAATATCTTCTTGGCCTTTGTGCCATTCTTCCTCCATTGTGTCTGCTCAGTCTCATTGGAAGGTTCGAGTACCTCTTTCTCCATGAACTCGAGAATGTCATTTTCTTCCAATGCAATGAGAACTCTAAACTTCCAAGAGGTGAAGTCAGAAGCACCATTGAGTCTATCTTCAACCTTGAGACCGTTCACCATTTTCGTAGTTGAGATAGACACATAAAGATGAGAATAATGGAGAAAGATAATGCTGCTTATATAAATCTGATCATGATCTTGCTTAAACCTTGTAATGTCCCCTCCTAGTCAGGTATCAGTGGACATTACCTCTAGCCAATTTCCGGGTTCCTGTTGGCTAAGGGGTTCAGTTAGGGGACTCAATTCCAGTTGAGTTGGTGTTTTTTGTCGGGTCTTTACTATTTTTAGTAGGGGTCAGTGGTTGTGGGTTGCTGGTGTTGAGCTCCTGTGCCTTCCTTTTAGTTGCTTCCAGTTTTGAGCCTTTGGATGATGATTTGCTATTTTTAGTATATTACTAAAAATAGTAAGTCCTTTTCGGTGCTTGGACCAGGTCTGGCTTGCCAGTTTGAGTATATTCCGATGACTAAAGTTACTTGGTGAAATTATTTTTAATTTGGCTAATGTTTTTAAAAGGTTTATTAAAAAAGTGACTTATGTTATAAAGTTAAATTAAGGGGGTCATAAGGGGACTTAAAAAGGTGACCAAGGCACCTAGTCTAATCACCTTAAAGTGTTTTTAAAAAGTTAAAATATTATATTTCCCCCCTTGGGCGTCCCCTTTGGAGAATGAAGAAATTTAAATTAAATTTTTAAAACAAGTCAAGAGGTGTGGGTTTAGGGTTTTGGGCGCCCACTTCATGAGAAATGATAAAAACACTTTGAGGCTTCATTTGAGGTTCATGCTGGATGTTGTTTATGGTGTTATGCTGCTGGTTTGAACCTAGAAACTTGCAGGACGGAGTTGAGGATGATACCCCTTAGTTCTAAGATCAGCCTCGGCAGTGAAAGACCTTGTATAGGCTAGTGTAGGGTGTTTTCAAACAGAGAATATAATTGGGCTTTCAAGAATGAAGATATTTCAGTACTTTTGATTGGTTTACAGTAGGTTTTTGGTGTGAAGATTTGATTTTCAGGTGTGGAGTGCTTTGTTATCAGTTTGGAGTGATATTTTTGGATTTCTTTTGGAGTTTTTTGTTTTGCTTGGGAACCACCTTTTTGCTCACAAATCAGAAATGGCTGAAGATATTGAAATGGGTACTTGATAAATCATTTCTCCATTCAAGGGCAACCTTTCTTGCAAAAAATCAAGATTTTAGAAGAAGACTACAATTTTTCCTTGCAAGTCGTCCTTTTTGGAGAGGTACGGCCAGGCTGTGAAGAGGTATGGCATCCAAGGTTGCTTGGTTCATCAGAAAACAGGGTTTTTAGCTGATATAGGGTGTTTGGAGTGGACGTCTACCTTTGGGGAGTGCTGGGTGATGACTCAAGAATGGGGCACAGCTATTAATGAAGCTATTTGTGGCTGCATTCACTCCTTACCAGGTCTGATAAAGCTTGCTTACTGCTGTTAAAGTTTATTGTAAATCTGGAAATTACTTTGGAAAGAAATAAACAGAAAATCATTTGAAATAATAAATGTTTAGCCTTGAATATTTGTGCCTTATCATTTTCTGTTTATGCACTTATCTGATATGTCATAAGCAAATGTCAAAACTCTCAAAATCATTGCAAGAAACCATTCAAAACACTCAAACAGCAACAGGGTTAAAAACAGAGAGACAATTTGTTTTTTTTTGGGGTAGATTGTTACAAACCTGCTCTGATACCATGTTAGTTTTAGGATTAGAAATTAAATAAGCAGATTTAAAACAATTTCAAACAATTAGACACAGCATATACCCTGGGAAAACCCTCCAACTTGAGGGAGAAAAACCCAGCAACAATATATCTTTTATATATTGAATAATAACCAGCAATTCACTTCACAATAAGGCCAATAACAAGGCCGAATTCTCAGCACCACACTTGATGCAAACTCAAGATAAATAATATCAAACTCCTTGTAAGATAATATCGATCTTCTTGAAGAATGACTTGATCTGCTATATCGAACTTTGCTGTAGGTGATTCGCACTTGCTTGAATGAATAGAATGAATGATGATGAAGGTAATCAGCGCCTCCTTTATTTACAAATCGGTGTGGTTATCTCCAACAAATGCATCCCTTCAAAGATGAAAGGTCGGCCTTAATGTGTAACAAACACACTTGTACGATAAATTTAAAACCTTAAAATTCAGTCACAATAAGTAAGAACAATACCATAATGATAAAATTTTTCTTTTCAAAAACATAAACAAGATACATCTTTTGCAACTTTTAACTATTTCATTCCAAATGAAATTACAAAGTAAGAAGAGTAATATACATACATAGCCTGTAGGCTTTTGGCACCAATAGAAGTAAGAAGGTCCAGGAGTTCGTCCTGTCAAGTCTTGGATCATTAGTCGGGTGTTGAGGAGGAGAAACATCACTCGGGCGGAAAAAAGAAGGTCCAGGAGTTCGTCCTGTCAAGTCTTGGATCATCAGTCGGGTGTTGAGGAGGAGAAACATCACTCAGGCGCTTTTCCGCCAACCACGGATTTATAATGCGGTCCCCCGCACGATCATTTTGCAATGAACGGCCCTCCCTTCGAAGAAGAGATTGGTTGGGTAACCTTTAATGACTACCAACTGGACATAGTGTTGTGATCCTACAAAGCTAGCTTCCATGCAACCGGCAATTCTCAAACTAGGATGTATTTCGGGATCACGGTGAACTAACAGTGTAGTACTACAACTAAATGGTTCTTTACACTACTTTGGCCAAAGTGTTTACGTTCAATGAAGAACATAGGTCATATGTCACATTCACTAGCCAGGTTCAACTTGACTTGAGGCTATCTTATTCTATGCGTAGGTTGGTCTATCGGGGTAGTCTGTACCCTAGACATCCTACAACAGTCTAACTACTAGAACGGAGAACATTTAAATAAGATTCTACAACCAATGTCCTTTTTCAGGATACTCTCATCCTAGGGAGACGATAACTTAACTAAGTTATCTAGTATCTAGTTGAAGCTTGTAACTCATTAAATGCTCTCGATTCATTCCTAGTATCTAGTAACTATATACAAGCATATACTCCATATATGGAGTCAATACATACTATGCAGTTTTCTTTTCATTGCCTAGTGTAAACCGTACACTAATGAAAGCAGAAACCAATAAAAGATTACATGCATAAAACATTCTATTTCACAACTTAACATATGCTGACAAACTTTACTTCTTTCTTATTCATTCCTAAGTAAACCAGTTTTCAGACACATTTCTTTTTAGTCAAGAATATGATTCAGAATTATATCAAAATACTAGAATATTAGAAAGCATGTAAAAGCAAGAGTTAGCATGCCTGGTAAAGCTTTCCAGATGTTTTGAAAAATGAGAGCCCTTCTCCTCAAGCTAACTGCCTAAGAACTTTCTTTAGAATTTTCGGAGAAAGAGTAACTCCTTCTCTTGCCTTCACCAAATGATTTTCAGCTCTCTGTAATAAGTTTTCAGCACAGCAATCTGACAATTCTATACTGCTGTTCTCAACTCTGAGATTGCTTCTCTCAACTCAACCGATTAGTTTTCTTAACAAGATAAAACTAACAACTTTCTCACTAATGGCGAATTCCCTCTCAACTGCAAAATGCTTCTACACTCTTGAATAAACAATATGAATATCTTGATTGTAAATTCGTGTATGTTATGAATGACATTTGCAGGTTTATATAGAGTTGTGAATTTAACTGTTTTCCTCTTCTTATGGCGCCAGTGCTGCCAACAAAGCTTGGAATGATTCAAAAGAAAAACGTGTTGCTCAATGGCAAGGGTTTCGACCTCCATTATCTAACAGCAATGACGTTTATTCCAATTCGCATTTGCTCAGTTCTTAAAAACGTGACATCTCTTGGTTCATGCGCGATTTAGCAGCTAGGTTAAATGACAAGTTTAAATTAAGACTTTTTCCCAGTTTCTTTGAAGTCCACATCTCCATTTCTTTTGCCAAGCACGAATTCAGTCGGCCGTTTTCAGACGTTTGGCCCTAATCACTCGATTTTCCTGCACGTTTTTCCTTTCTTCCGCCATTTTCACGGCTTAGCTTTTATTTTCGAATTTAACTCATTAATATTTTAATAAAGTTCAATATAATACTATGACGCATTTGACAATGGTTTAAAGTATAAAATTGAAGCCCAATAATTCGATTAATGAAGTATTTCCATATTAGAGAAAATCATTATTTTTAAGATAAACGTTTTTATTCTCTTTTTCGATTTAGTCTCATTTCTCTATGGAATATTTAATAAAATGTTAATGTACATTTCATTTTGATTTTCAAATCTTTTATTTAAATACATTTATATATATTTTATTTTATTAAAATATTTATATAATATAGTTTTTAATTTACGTTATGTATAATTATTTAAATTAGTAATTTAAATAATATCGTATACATTTGTAAAAAACTATATTATATTTATATTTTAATATAATATTAAATATATAAATATATTTATCTTTATACCTATACATGTATATACATCTACATTATACGTCCATATACTGTGAGCCAGTCAATACTATATGTAACCATGTATATGTATATATATGTGTATGTATAAATTCTGAGGCAATATACCGTCATCATATATATATTCATTCATCACGTTAGTTGCGGGTACGTATACTTGTATATATATTTATATATCTACTTTACGTATAAGTATTCATAAATACACTTATATCGACGCACACGTATGGCATATCCATCTGCTCAAATACGTTGTATCGACATGAATGTACTTATGGGTACTTGTACATATCGTATTCATATGTATATATACAAATACACATATCCACCTCTAACAAGAAATATTACTCATAAGATTATACTGGCAAGCATCACTTATTTACACATTCAGAAGTAGATACGACTCCTAATGATACTAAACAAGCCTACGGATGACTTACCCTTAACCAGAACAATGACTTAGCTTACTCAGTTCTATAGTTTGTGTGTGTATGTCCAATTGGTATTCATTACTGTTTACCCGACCAAGTTCCTCCCCGAGTGATATCTCTCCTCTGCCTGTAGGTACGAACCTGTTTCCTACACATCATGACATGACAACGGAAGTCATTTGCTCAAAACCAAGGTAATATACATAAAGCATCGTAGAAAGTTTAAAACAACATTATTCTATAACTTAATATGCTACTTTCATTCAAGATTTACATCAATAGGAGTATCAGATAATGAGACAATCATTAGGACACACTTAATTGATCACAAGAACAATTTATTTTATTCAACAGAAAGATTCAAACATTTACAATGTACTTCCTATGTAGTAGTAGCTATACAATCGGGGTGTA
>VDFB02000134.1:0-14900 GCA_007258455.2 Sequoia sempervirens | reverse complement strand
AAATCATCTCACTTGCATCATCATCCATAACCATCCATTTTGAGCCTCTTTATCGTGAGATCGACCCTCAAATCGAATCTTTTCACTCAATCTCTCGAGGGGGCAATGTACCAGTGTACTTATTTCTACTGGGGCATCCGAAAAATTAGAATTTTTTTGAATTTTCATGTGACAAGTTTATTATTTGAACCAACACAACAAGTACATTGCTTCAAAGAAGGGAAAAATGTAGACATGCAAAATTAGCATCATGCATTAGGTCCATTCATCAATTAATCAAGTTCACTTCATCCATTCATCAGGTAATCTCATTAATTTCCATCTCCTAAGGTCATTAATTTAAAATTAAGTAAACATTATCATCAACCTTTTAATCAAATAAATCAAACATTCATTTAATTAAATCATAATGTATATTCCATCCTTTCTCAATTAAATAAATCAAATATTTAAGTCATAAAAGTCAAAATCATCATTAAGCTAACCTAATCCTAATTAGCCTAACCTAATCACCCATCACATCCTCTAGATAATGCCATTTGCACAAATAAATCAATTTATTGATTTATTAAACCCTTATTTTCTTTCAACATGGCATTTATGGGGAATATTCCCTCAAGTTTGAAAAATGAGGACAAGTTGACTTGTCCTCTCCAACATTGCATTCATTTCCCATTTTCATGTCCCCCTCTCAAAATTTATTGCACAAATTTGAATTTGAAACTCCCTCTCTTGGGCACATTTTCCAAATATTGCACATCCCTCAACCAATGGCAACTTGACAAGTGGCCTTCTTTCATTGGCTTACATTTAGTCCCACATTCACCCATTTGGCCAATCTCTCATCAAGAAAATATATAAATAAAGGCCTTTATCTTCATCAACTCATCCACATTTTACATGCAAAGTTACTCTCTTGGTTTGAGAACTAATTTTTCTCTTCATCTCCATTGCATCTCATCATTTTAGCTTTTGAGCAAGGATTGGGAAAGGGTCATTTGCACATTTGACACCAATCCACTATGGAATAGGTACTTGTTAATTGTTTTCATGATGCTTTTCATTTTCTCTTTTCATTTGTCACATTTTGAAGCATTTACAAGGTATTGCATAGGAGTATTCTTGAGGAATTTGTAGGTACTAACCCATGTTTGAAGTTTAGTGTTTGCAGATTTTTTAGGTACTTCATAAATTATGTCGAAAATCGATGCAATGGATAAGGAGCACTTTAGAGGTGTAAAGAAATGACCATTTATTCCTAGTCGATTTTCTTTCTCACATTTTTGGGTCACTTCAAAAGAAGGGTGAGATAATTTTTTAGAAATGTTGAAAAATTGTAGAATGAATGTTGAAAATGTAAGGAATTGTGACCCTGAGGATTTTATTGCTAAATAGAGAAAGGATATAGGTAGGTCAGCTTTCTTCCATCATTTTATATATACTGAAGATGTTATTAGGAACTTGGCATAAGATGCTAAAGTTAATGAAAGAAAAAGGGCATGGATACATATATAGTCAAGGTTGAAGAAGAAAGGATTAAAGTTAATCCTTTATATGTAAGCCCTTATGCATGAATTGAAGACCCTTTTAAAAGGTCTATGAAGATGCTAGAAGCATATAAGAAGGGAACATGTTTTAACATGGTTAGGCATGTTGAGGAAGCAACAAGAATAAAAGGGAAAAGTAGGAGGCTAAGGTTTAAATCTAGCAAACTCAGTCATCTACTCAAGGCCCATATGTCTAATTAATGGAGATTGAGGATGCACCAATTATTAATCCTCTTGTACATTATTCTTCTAAGACAAAGGGAGGTGGTGAAATGGAGGAACAATCAGCAAAGTATGTAGCAGTGGTAATAGAAAAAGTATCCCTCTACATTTGAACACTTGATTTTGGAATGGTTAACATTAACATGGACCTAATTTCACCTTGACCTAGTATTGTAATTTGATTTACACATTCACATTAGATTTATGACCCTTTTAAGCTAAATAGCCCTAATTTTTCCTTAATTTAATGTTGTAAAGTGTATTTATTTGTACCTTCACATTAAGTTTTGGGCCGTCTTGCATTTATGACCTTCATATCATCATTAATAGGCTCCTAAGACCATATATTATGCATCTTGAGGCTTATTTCAACCTAAATCCTGACATAGACATCAAATATGCTTAATTTCTCAGCTCCCCGATATTTCCTCCACCTAAAAAGGCCTAGTGGGCCCCATACACCATGTTGGGTGTATGATTCTCATCCACATGGGACCTATATTCCACAAGTGACTTATGAGTCCCATTTGGCCCCTTTTTTAGGGTTTTTAGTGAGAAATCAAGGTTTTAACTTTAAATTTCATGAATGTCAACTTCTGGGATCTAATATATGGTACATTGGATGGATTTCCTATATAAAAAAGGTTTCAAATCATTATTTCACCTAATCCTTCATGATATCATCCTAAGCTATCAAGAGTTAAGCATTCCAAGACTTCACAAGAGCTTAAAGAGAGTTAACAAGAGTATTTCTAAGGTATTCAAAGGTATATTTATTTATCATTTGTTGTAGCAATTCAATATCCCTTATCATGTCAAGTTCATTAGGTATCAAGCATGTTGTTGACCTAGTTTTTGATGTAACATTGAAGATCCATTTGCAATAATTGTTTCATATCGAATTCAAGATCAAGATCTACATTCTACATGGACACTCCATGTTGAATTGTTGATTTACATCTCAAGACATCATTCATGGTATCGTTGTTCATGTTTCATGTTTCATATTTCATGTTTCATGTTCATATTTCATGTTTCATGTTCATATTTCTTTTTTTCATCACAAGGTTTAATTACCTAAATGGGGTTTGACCAAGGTAAACTGAGACTGTTTCCTAACAATCAATAAGTTTTTCTCTCGATACATGTGTGATTACAGATTTAGCTATCTTAGATCTTGAAGATCCTTTAAAGATTAAGTTACAAGATTGGTGAAAGTTATCCTATTTATTTCAAGGTTGTTATCTTCAGGAAAGGTCATGTACAAGTTACAAATCAAGGTTTTAGGTCCAAAAATGAAGTGTGGAAGGAAGAGCAAAGATAAGAGTGTAGATTCAGGCCTTAACACTCTGAACAAGTAGAGTGGGACTAATAAACCACTTTTGGAATATGAGTCCTAGTATAACACATTTTCTAGATTTTAGTGAATTCAAATCAAACATTGTGGGATTCCATTTTTGGGACATAAACCTTATTCTGGGATGAAATTTCCCATAATGGTGTATGAGTCCTAGTGGGCATCAAACAACAATTTTTCAGGGTTTTGGAGCCTATTTTATTTCCCATAAAGTGCACCTTTGTACTTTCTTATTTTTTTTTCTACATTTTAGTTTCATTTCTTAGGTCATTCAGTTAGGTCATTTAGTTAGGTTTTGCATGGTACTTTGCATGCTACATTCATTTCTTGTCTTTCCAAGCCCTCGCTTGTTGGTGAACCCCTTTTTAGTCTCTAATCAAACCCTAGGAAAGCCTTTAGAAAATATCTCTCTCATTCTATCAATGGACTGAGATATCTAGGGTTTCCTTGAATGAAACAAGAGTAAAACATGATGAACCTACTCTAAAAGGTGGGGCATCCCTATTTTCGTTGTTTCGATGCCAAATGAAGAAGTGTAGTAGAGATTCCCCTACCTTGAAATAAACAATGTCATGGATTCCTCGATCTCCTAAAAGGTGGGGAATCCCTATTTCCATTTTTTCAATGCCAAATGGAGAAGAAGTGCAGTAGAGATTCCCCTACCCTGAACTAAACAATGTCATGGATTCTTTTGTTCTTGCTAGTAGGATTGTAACAATAGTTTATGATGAGAATATTGTTGATGATGAAGCTATCAAAATAAAATATTATCATGAATTTATGGATGATGAATCCTTTGTCTAGACAAAGTAATTCAAATATTTTGTGATTCAACTAAAAAGTAATGACATCAAAGAAAGAATTGAGAAGGAGAAGAAAGGAGTTGATCTTTCATTGCATGAAGTGGACAAGCAACAAGAAGAAAAAAACATACAATATATTTCTTATAGTACCATTACTAATGGCAGGAGGTTAGTGAAGAATAGTGGCATTCTTTTACTGCCTAGTTGGGACTTAACTTCTGCAATTTCTCTAGATACAATAAGACATGATGTTGAAGAATTCATATCTAAGGAGCAATATGACAACAAGGTGTTTGGCTCTGCCTTTAGTCCAAGATTACACACATTAGAAATTTGGTCTATGAGACCAAATACAAGGAATCCATGAGTGATCAGGTGAGTTGGTGACATGAATGGAGATTCTTTGATAAAAAGATCCTTTAAAATGACTCCTACATAAGCAGCCAAATTGACTATGCATGTTGATAAGTTGAGTACTGACATAGCAAAAATTTCTCAAGATAAGTATGATAATTTGATGGAAAAGCATAACAGATTGCTACAAGAATATAAGAAGTTGAAAGCCACTACTTCTCAAGAGAAACCTACAATGAAATCCCTTCCACCTCCTACTTCCACACAATATTTCTTAGCACAATATAGATAGACATGGTCTCTTAGGATTCAAAGATTGAAAGAGGAGTTCTAAATGGTGAGAGAAAGTGAGAAAAAGGCTAAGAGGAAATTTCAAAGGAGTTCAATGACATAATTCATGAGATCTTAGGATAGAATATTTCCTGCATTTTACATTAGTTGTACAATATATTAAATGTGTACAAGAATATTCATGAGGCTTACAAGAGACATTCTGAGGTACAAGAAATTTTTCAGAATGTATGGAGTAAATGGAGCACTAGGGTTGGTGCCTTAAAAGAGATAATGAAAAACATGGAAAGTGATCCTGAAGCACCTACAAACTTACCACAATAATTGTAGGCTATTTGATTATTGGGTGGAATTTCTATTTTATAGAGAAAACTGGACAGACCATTCAAAAGTAAAGTGAAGTTTCTTAGTAAAGTGGAGGAAAGGGGAGTGCCTAAAATCTTATATGAGGTAGAATAACTAAAGGAATTCACCATTTGGAAAGGGTAATTTGGAAACATTGTCCCTTCCTTGTCTACTCTCATTTACATTTTAGGGAAACCAGATAATGCATCACTAGACAATGCTATTGATGATCTTTTTAGAATGGAAGTGTATCTAGACGTGTTTGTGAAAGAGGCAAAAACTATAATAGATGCAAGGTACAATTTACATAAATAAAAGGTGCAGAAGTTGTTGGATATTCAATGGTTGGAGGAGGAGTAAAACACATGGCTCAAAAATTTTATAGATTAATCCTTTGATATGTAAATGTTTAAGGTTGTATCCTTTTGAGTTGGAAAGTAATTTCTTGGTGTGTGTTGATGTGTATGTACATCCTTGTCCTTTTCCCTTTTTATGATTTATGTCCTAAGGTTTTGGAAAAATGTGAAGATGAGGAAAAAGGAATACTTGGTTTGTTGTAAAACCATATTCTTTGACAAGATACATTTCCGAAGTGATGAAGAGGAAAATGGGCACCTTTTTGGGATATCACACTTTTCTCACTTAATCATTCACTAATGTCATAGGGGTCATAATTGGATTGACTAACAACCTCACACGGTGAGCCAATTCTCAATTAGGAGGGTCTTAGGAAGGGGTTATTTAAGTTTTAATGGGTACACCCCCAAGCAAATGCTTGCAAAAGATAATGTTTGAAAACACGTTGTGATATGGAAAATGGCCCAAAACTAGAAATGTAAGCTAAATGAGAGATGCAAATGATGAAATTATGCAACACCAAGTTAGGGTATGTGTACCTAAGAAGTTTGGAGATGTGACAAGGACTATGGAAATGAAAAGAAGCTATCAAACAGTGTTGTGGAGGACTAAGACACCCATAATGGCATATTAGTCCCACTGTTGTTTTTCACGGAAAATATGAAGTCTTCGGATGCCAAAACAGAATCCTAAAGAATCTCTGAAAAATACCCAGTGGAGGACTAAGATGACCAAAGTGGTGTATTGATCCTATTTTGAATTTCATAACTTTCTGAATGTGGTCTTGAAGGTTGATGACTACATTTGCTTCTTCTCAGATCTGAGGTTCTAAAACTTCTAGATCTAGCCTATAGGTGAGTTTCTGTGAAGATGACAACTTTGGTAATGCAACATTTGCAAATTTTCAATCTTTCACTCCAAATGATCTTCAAGTCTTCAACCTATACCTGCAAACACAAATATGCAAGATGGGAAAGAAATTGTTGTTTATTTGTAAATGGGGATTTGTCTTGTTCAAACCCCTTGTAGGTGATTAAACCAAATGATGAAATGAATGAAATGAAGCATGAAATATGAAATATGTAAATGATATCATCTTGGATGATCTCTTGTGAAAAAAATATACAATCTACCATGTAGTGGCCATGAAGAATGTAGATCTTAGATCCTTGGATATGATGTGAACAATAGTTGCAAATAGATCTTCAATGCTACATACACTATCTTGGATCAACAATATGAATGGATGCACTAAACCCTTGACATGATGCTTGAATCTTGATGATGGCTTCAAATGCTTGATGAATTACTCTTGAATGCAAAAACTTTCATTAAGAATGAATACTTGAATGCTTGTTATGTCTGAATGTAAAAAATGAGTGGAGGAACCTTGTATTTATACTTATTCATGCTTAATATAGTGAAATTACACCACAACATGCCGACATGTGAAGTCATTAATTAAAGGAGTCTAAATCCCACCCAAATTTGAAATCAGGTCTCAAAAATAAGTCGAGGACTAAGATGCCCTAGGTGGCATCTTAGTCCCAAGGCTCAATTCTCAGGGCACAAACTCCAAAAAGGGACCTATTTTGGTGGTTTCAAGATTAGGATCCCAAGAACCATGGAGGACAAAGACACCCTAGGTTGCATTTTATTCCCACTCCACAAATCGAGGACAAATAGATAAAAACATTAAATGATCATTTATATTTTGAGGTTTTTCAGGATTTTCTATAAAAATATATAGTTTATTAGGCTTGTGGATGCAAAAGAGGACCAATTAATCCATAAAGAAGCATAAATAAAGCAAAGGCAGGCCCAAACAAGTGTGAAAATGCAAGGTTATGCATTTTTCTACACTACATTTAGCCCCCACTTTAGTGAGAGAATGAACTTGCTTCAAACTCACACTAAAGTAGCCTACCACACAATCAAGAGGGGTTGAAATGTACAAATGCTAGTAAGATAGAATAAAAATGATCAAGAGGGATGATCAAGCCCCTAGGGTAAAGATCCTATAGCACATAAACATAAGCAAAAAGGAATAGACATTTAGATGATATATGAAGCTATAACCAAATCACTAGCATATAGCATCAAGGATAGAAAAAGAAAAACGAAAAAAGAAAAAGGAAAAAAGGAAAATTGCAATAGACCAAGCTTTGACTGGTCATCCAATGTGGTGGACTGGGTCTAGGTTGTTTGTCCAAAAATAAGTTTTCAATTGGAACATGTTGTCCACTATGCAAACAAAACACACACTCACAAGGGCTAGTGGGAGCTAGTTGTCCATTAGGTGAGACCCATGAAGTCCATATCAGCATCCTACCCCCATGACTATGATAAGGAAAAAGAAAATGCATGCTCAAAAGGACTAGTGAAGCTAGGTGTTCACTAGGTGAGCCCCAAGGGACCATATCGAAGCCATACCTCCATGACTTTAATAAGGTACAAAAATTCAATTCAATAAGAAAGAGGGAGGTTCAAAGAGATTTTTCTTAGTTCATGCAAGGTTTTAATCTTGGGGGAGATCGTGCTTAATGTAGTACCCCTCCATTCTCACCTAGGATGTGCAGGTAGTCTGGCTAAGGAATCAAAAGAGGAAGATGGAACAAGAGCTTCTAATGGTATTTTTGTGAGTATGATATTACATTATGATTGCATTTAATTGGTGATGCTTTTATATAGATGCAGTATTAGGTGGTGATGCAGTAAATTAGTAATTGTTCATGATGATATGAGGTGATTTGTATATCTTAGTGATCTTTTATATTCAATTTTGTAGTTGCTAATCTGGTTATGGTGAGGGGATAGCGTAGTATCACTCATTCGCGAGTGCCCTGCTACGCTGTGATTCCTTCTCACAATACAATGCTTTGATTTTATATATGTATGCACATGTACATGACTTCGTTTGTATGCAGGGATTGCAGGTACATAGTCTCGATTCCACTTGCTTCGGCAGGATAGGGCGAGCACCTATAACCCAACGGTATAATGTTGAAACAGAGGTGGCAATGAAGTCATCCCATCCCATGATGTTAGACCGTCTTGTTTAAATGGTTTTGTGCGTTCTTGTAATTTTTGTTCTTTGTGGTTTGTGGTTGTGTTATGTCGTATTTTATTAATGTTGGTATTTTATAAGTTGTGATATATTATATTTAAATGATGGAAATGATTGTTTATTTTAATGTTAGATTAAATTGTATTTAAATTTTTAAATGTTTTATTTATTTTTAAAAGTCATGAGTTTATTAAATGATAATTAAAATATTAAATTGTGTTTTATTATTATAATTAATTATCTTGTTGAGGATAATTGTTAGAATAAATTATTTAAATTAATTAGATAATGTGCTTTGCAAGTAAAGTTGTAAAATGGAAATTAAAACAAAAAAAAAATTGAAAATAGAAAAATAAATAAATAAAAGAATGAAAAAGTTGTGTGAATGAATGAGAATTGAGATCTGACTGAAAAGCTTGCTTTAAAGAAATAATTTCTTTTATTATGGATTTTTAGAGTTTTTGGAAGAGAATGGCAATATCTTTTATTTTAATTAAAAAATTTGTGAGTTTTTTAGACAGAGGTTTATTGAGAAAGAAGTTGAAAAATAAGGTTATGCAATTTTGAATCTTCCTAAGTTTTCAAAAGGTTTTTTTAATCTGTAAAAAGAATAGAAAAGGGTTTGAATCAATTTTTACTTGTAAAGGAAAATAAATAAATAAATATAGTTGATTGTCTGAGTGAAAGAAAACTTTTGATTAAATAGAAGATTAATAGAAGAAATTAAATTGGTTGTTTTTAAAATGTTTTGTCTTTATTTTTTTTACAATTTAACTGTAAATGAAATTTGTCTTTGAATTTTGAGAAAAGATTGTTCTAGTTTCTCTAAAACCTGGTTATGGAAAAAGAATGTCCTCTCTAATAAAATGTTATTTTTTAAAAAGTATATATATATACATATATATATATATATATATATTTCATTACATTGTGTGAGTATATACTGCTGTATGTATTATAAGAACATATATATATATATATACTATTATGCATTGAAATAAATTTATTTATTTATTTTTATCTAAAACTTTCATTCGGTCATCTTTATTTCAACTTCTGGGCCGAATTATGGTGAAACGGCGTTATAAAAAAAATATAATAATAAAAGTTAATGAAAGATAGAAATTTTCGCATTTAAATCTCATTGGAGAAATTTTATTTTATAAAGAGAAAAATTAAAATTAAAAAAGAACAAAATTTTGATTTGTGCATATATTAAAGGGGGGTGCGTGGGGACGACTGGGCCGTACCCACCTTCCCCAGCCATTACTTTGGGCTGCGACAATCCCAAGGGACTGTTACAGCAGTCCAAAGGACTGTTGTACGTGGAAGTCCTTGGGACTGCTGTAGCAGCCCTTGGACTGCGCGTACCCCAATGGCTGCCTTTGGTTTGATTTTAATTTATTTATTTTTATTTTGTTTTTTTTTTAAATAATATATATATATATATATTAATTAATGTTTGTTTTTTTTTTTTTAATGTAATTAAAATTTATTAAAATATATTTAATTTATTAAATATTATAATTATAATTTACTTTATTTCAAATGTAATTATAATTATTTTATTTAATATTATTTTTATTTTAAGATGTAATTTATGTATTTTATTTTAAAAGGTTAAATAATGTTATATATACATATATTTAGGGCATTATTTTATTATTTGTTATGTTGAACAAATATCTTTTAAACATGAAATTAGCCTTAATTTGAATAGTACGTAGACTATATCGTGACAATTGTATTTGGTTATAATTGAAGTTTGGAATCTTGAAATGATCAGTTAATTGGGGAAATTAATTGAATTATTTAATTGGGAATGGAATTAAATGGTGCAACCTTGCAAATTATAATGTGAGTTTTCTTTTATGTTATGGTTTTGTTAGTGTTGTCCATGTGGGAACCCTGTTGTTTTACAAACCCTTGTTCCAGAGGCATGATTTATTTCTTTGGACGTTTATTTTTGTACTTTTGGGATTTGAATATTACATGATTTTGAGCGTTATTATTCGGAAGGGTTGTACGAGGTTGTAGTCGTTGTGATTACGAGTTATCGCGAGATGGTTTTGCCTCGCATGTTTTGTTTTGAGTTATATGTTTTATTCGTTATAGTACAACCCTTGCCTAGTTTTGTTTTATGTTAGGAGTCTTAGGGAGAGTGGCTCTTCGTGGGGGCCGGCGCCTCAGTTGGAGGAAGAGCCAGGAGATCCCATGAGAGCTATGTTTCGATGACACTCTCCACTAGACACCCATTTGCTTTGTTGCTTATTGCCTCTAGAAATGTGTTTTGGAAGTTGTATGCTTAATGTGTTTCAGATTCTTTTGAGAATGATTTATGAATGTTCTTTGGACTTGTTTAATTTTCATTGCTTTGATTAATTGTGGTGAGTTTCTTATCTTATCTTATTTCTTGACTCGTGAATGTTGTGGTCTATGTCATTGTAACCTTGAGTTGTAATTGTATTTGTACTATGTTGTTCATGGAGTCGGTTTGACAATCATGGTCGAGTTAACTTCCTTGTCACCTCTGAGCACGGGGGGTGAGTTATTCATAATTCACATGGTTGGGTGGAACGTGCTCCGCACCCGTTGGGTTCCCCATCAGTATTCTTTGTTCGCAGCATTTCTACAGTTGGAATTGTACCAGTGTTCACTTTGTAGTTTCTGATGTTATTGTATTTTGTATCATCCCACATGTTTGGGAATTGTAATTGTAATTCATTCATCTAATCATGTAATGTATTGTATAACTATTGATGTAATAGTTAGGGACTTTTGTAACATTATTGTGAGAGATTTTGTATAATTATGTAGTGATACATTCACTCTTGGTTCATGGATGTACTCTTATTCATGGTTATTATAATGTTAATAGATATGTTATTTATCATTATCTTTTACTTTTGTTATTAGTTGTTTTGCGAAGTAACCTCACGTGCCCTAGAGAATGTAACGTTAAGTTGTTAATGTGCAATGTAAATGTAATTAATATGTAAGTGTAATTAATGTACAAATGCATGTTTACTTTGTGTATTATTTAAAGAAAAAAAATTGTTTGCAATGTTTGTTTGATGGGGTTTGCATGGCAGGCATTACAACATTGGTATCAGAGCACTAGGTTCATATACTGGCCACTCTGGTTTCATATGAGCCCATTATGTTGTCCTAGTGAATTTGTTAAGTGAAGTTCTTAAGTGATCACGATGATCATGTTGGATTGTGGAAAGGATGTAAAGATTTGAACCATGTAGTTGTTGGAAAATAAGTGTACTTGTGGAATTATATATGTAAATGTACTTCCCTTGTAAATGTGAGAAACCAGTAATTGTGCATCGGTTGAGTGTTGTGAATACCCCGTACTTGCTTTGTGGGCCCATAACCCACAGGTCTTAGGATGGAGATATGGTGTACCCATCCATTTTGAATATGTTGTAGTTGGTGTGGGATTAACCATACCATTATGTGTGTTTGTATGTTTGTTACCTGATTGAGGGCCAACCCACGTGTGGTTGAAAATCTATACATATAAGAGTAGCCAAAAGCTAGTTTCATGGATTCTTTTCTTTTGGTTCTCTAGTCCCTCAATCTGTGAAGGAGTAGTAGCAGCCACAAAGTTCCTTAGGTGGAGTGTGTAGCGTATGCATATTGTGACGCAGAGTAGTCTTATCTCAACCGATCCCGAGGAAACATACTCACTACTTCCCCTTATGATGGATCAGGGTACTTGATCCATAAGTGCTAGCCTAAATCCCACAATTTTGAGTATAGCAGCATTGGATTGTTAGTTTATGCATGGCCTTCCATAGGGATGTTGACCTGGAATTAGTGAGTCAACCTCGTCTATACAAGAGGTGAAGCTCGAGTAGCCCCATATTGATATGCTCATATATGTTTTGCATACACTGTATCTGCACATGTTCTGACATGATGCAATGGATACGATGCCACACCCCACTGATGTTCCAACACAGTGCTGGTGATGATGACTTGTTGTTGATGGTAGCGAGCTAGGCTCGAGGACACGATGCCATGTGCATAGACACGTGAAGGCACAATATGAGATTGTGTTATGATAGCCTACTTGTGTGATGAGTGTAATGGGGCCTCACAGACTTGTAGAGGGATACTCATGTTTGCTTTTGATAGTGTTTGGGTTGGTTAGCATATGGGTATGTCCTTGCCATGTATACCTCTGGCGATAGCGACTACCTGCTTGTGCCTTCTCCATGAGGTATCGCTATGCGGGGTGTGTCTACGCATACCTACTTCCACGGAACCACAGACACACTGCCATGCGGCATACGTCCGTGCATGCCTTCTCCGGCTAGCGTATGACCATGTCGCGTGACGACGCGAGGCAGGGTCTAGGCGAGGATCACACTCTGGGTCATGTGGATGGCTTGCTCGCTCTGCACCACATGAGGGCTATTGTTATAGCTAGACGATGTTCCCTCCTTCCTCGTTTGGTGGCTAGTACCTAGTCACATAGTGTTGTATTGTGCAATTTTGAAGATTGAGGACTTCCTATATGATTGTTCATGATTTTCAATTGACTTTAAAGGCTGACATTTTGTTTATGTTTGATTGTAATGGTTTAGCCACACTTTGTGACTTATTCTCTCATAGCCCTCATGGTTACATTTGATTTAGTGTTGACATTGCGCGCATTTCTTGCCTTATTGTTGAAATTGAATCTTATTAGATGTTTGTTTTATGACTTTGGTGGCTAAACTAGTTTATCCTTGTTGTTTTTGAGGTCGGCCATGTGTCATATTGTGATTCCTCTCCAAGGATGTATGAGGCAGACTTGGTGAGTGTATACGAGGAAGTAGACACAGGGAACCTTGAGGATGGGGGTATGTGGCTATTTTATAGCTAGGACCCACTACCCACCTATGTGTGATGACTATCTCTTGGAGGCTAACCACCTTGTACAAAAAGAGATGGGTCATAGTGGTCTTGTTTGGATGGTCTCACCATGTGTGTGTGGCCTAACACCATCAAGCCACTGATTGTGAGGTATGGATTATGTGAGATGGATATTGGCTCTTGGCTCATGGATTTTGTTTCATGGTTTATTATGTTGCTTTCAGGTGTCCAGATGGACCCTTGTGTAGCCTCGTTATGTGGTTCCCAGTGATGTGACTGTGTATGTATGTGTTAGAAGAATATTTCTTATATTTTGTGCCTATTGATGTAAAAGAGGGATAACCATGTTGTCTTAAATGTGGGTATATTGTGACTCTGTGGTATAAAATAGATTGGATATGTATTCAATGGAAAATTACATTGTTAGGTTGTTGACATAATAAACATCCAAATCCAATGAAGTAACAAAGCACAAAGGAAATATAATGAAAATAAAAGGAACAATGTTACCAGAAATCTTCATCTTCCATGGTTCACCTTTGTTACACCTTCTAGTTTGCAGCAAATTAGATGAGGCCCTCAGATTTCAAATGAGCAACCTAAAGTAATGTCTAAGCCCTATGCAAATGTTGAAGGATTTGATAGAATAATGCCTATGTCTATGACCATATGCTAAATAACATAATAATTACCAATGAAAAAATGACTATAATGCCTAAATTCGAAAATGACAGGATCCCAAAATTATGAGCAAAATTGTATTTTATAGAAAGCACAATTTTGAGTGGATGGATGAGATTAAATTCTAAGAAAGACCTACAATGAGAGGTCCAGATTGAATCTAAAAATCCCTAATTCGGGTTAGGGAAAATTCATTAATCGAATGGTCAAAATAATATCTCAGATAATTGGATCGACAGTGGAGAATAAAATGAGGAAATTAATTAGAAAATGAAGATTTTTGAAAAAGAAGATAAGATTTGGACTGAAGATCAGATTTGGAAAATCAAGAATCTGCCCGATTACTTGATTTTTGGAAGATTATTTTCCATTTTGAATTGAGTTAACTCAAAATATGGATTTTGTGAAATAATAAATAATTGATTTTCCAATTATTTACCAAAGTGAACTGTCAGTTAAGATTGTGATGACATTTTAAATAATTGATTTATTTAAAACGAGATGAATAGATGAATTGTATACCAAATAATTAAAGATAATTATTTAATTTAGCAGATAAGATTTTCAATTAATTAAATAAATTAATCAACCTTACTTTAATTAAGCCAATTAGTGACATACATTAAATGTAAAATAAAATGTAAAACCGATTTATTTTAATAATCATGAAGAAATATATGACGAGGTAATTAAATAAATTAAGAAATTTATTTAATTACGGGAAGACTTAGACAATTAATGATGTATTTAATAAATAAATAAAATTTATTTATGTAATAATCATTAAGAATAAAAGGACATGAATTAATTAAATAATTATGAATTATTTAATTAATAGTCGAATGTGGACCAAGGACATAATTAAATGTCATAATTATGCTAGGACAAAAGTGGTAAAAATGAAGCTTGCAGGCCTAGGTCATTTTTAGGTGTCTACATTTTGCCCCTCTTTGTCATAATGTCGCTTGTCGCATTGTGACAAAGAAAATAAGCCAAAAAATGCC
>VDFB02000133.1:47575-58735 GCA_007258455.2 Sequoia sempervirens | reverse complement strand
GGTGCTTCCTTCGTTCCACCTTCATGATACTCTGTCAAATCTAAAATGTTGAACAGCGAATGTTGATTCATCACGGAACTGACTCTACCTCATATGCATTCCGAATCATGCTTCTTCAAATCTTCACGAGGGGCCAGAATTTCTTCATCTTCAATTTGTTATGAGTTCCCGGAAACCTTTCTTTCCTCGAGTGGACCATCACTTCATCACCAATCTGCAACTCCTTATACCTCCTCTTCTGATCTGCCTTAGCCTTATACTGCATATTCATCTTGTTAATATGTTCTCTTACCTTCTCATGTATATCCTTGATGTGTTCTGCAAAATCTTCAGCTTCAGCACTTATTTTCTTCTCTTAGTCCATCTTCCTCAATTTTGGAGCTGTTCTGGGGCTACCTCCATACACAATCTGGAATGGTGATCTACTAGTGTTTCTGTTGACAAAATTGTTGTAAGAAAATTCTGCCTGGGGTAAGATCAAGTCCCATCCCTTGGGTTTATCTCCTACCAAACACCTTAGTAGGTTACCCAGACTCCTGTTAACAACCTCTGTCTGCCCATCTGTTTGTGGATGGTGTCTTGAGCCCGAACTTCAACTCGTCTTCGACTTCTTCCACAAAGGTCCTCCAAAAGTTACCCCACAAATTTGGTGTCACGCGATTAAACAATACTCTTTGGCGGACCATGTAGCCTCACCACCTCTTTGAAGAACAAGTCAGCAATGTGGACTGCATCATAGGTCTTCTGACATGGAATGAAATGTGCCATCTTCGAAAACCTATCAACCACCACAAAGACTGAATCATTCCCTCGTTGCGTCCCTGGAAAACTAAGAACAAAGTCCATACTTATATCCTCCCATGGCCTCTCTAGTATAGGTAAGGGATGATATAAGCCTGTATTCTGGCTCACTCCTTTAGCCATCTAACATACCCTGGAGCTTTGTACAAACTTCTTCATATCTTGTGACAACTGAGGCCAATAATAATGCTCACTGATAATGGCAACGGTCTTATCCCAACCAAAATGTCCTGTCATTCCTCCACTATGCTTCTCCTTTATTAGGTTCTCCCTCATGGAACTCCTCGGGATACACAATTGACTTCCCTTAAATAACATGTCATCCTGGATTATGAAATCCAGCCACCTTTTCCATTCCACTGTAACAAGTTCCTTGCAAGTTTTCCAAGCCTCTGTAAAATTAGGATCTTTTGCGTACAATGTCTTAAATTCATTGAACCCAACCACTTCAATTTGCATCTTTTTCATCAATGTATGCCTCCTACTTAAGGCATCTGCAACCCTATTTGACTTCCCACTCCTATGTTTCAAAACAAAGGTATAACTCTGCAAAATCTCTACCCATTTCATATGCCTCTGATTTAATTTTCCATGACTATTTAGGTACTGCAAGGCCTGATGATCAGTATATAGAACAAATTCCTTCGGCAACAAATAATGTCTCATTTTTTTAATGTTTGAACTATTGCATAAAATTCTTGATCATATAAAGAATACTTTCTCTTGGCATCATTTAACTTTTCACTGAAATAGGCAATGGGCTTACCTTCTTGGCTCAACACCGCTCCAATGGCACAACCACTGGCATCACAATCCACCTTAAACACCTTGTTGAAATCTGGGAGGGCTAGAATAGGTTGCTCTGTTACTTTCTGCTTCAACAGTTCAAAACTCTTTGCCACTCCAGTGCTCCACTTGAATTCTTTTCTATCCCCTCTCATTGTTTCAATCAGGGGTCCACAAATACTACTGAAGTTTCTAATAAACTTTCTATAAAAACTAGCCAAACCATGGAAAGATCTAACCTCGGTAGCAATTCTTGGGGTAGGCCATTCCAAAATAGCCTTCACTTTCTCTGGGTCCATCTTGAGACTTTCTGCTGAGACAACAAACCCCAAGTACACTAACTCCCTCTTCACAAAAATGCACTTCTTCAGATTAATCAACAGTTTCTCTTCTCTTAACTTCTCAAAGGCTCTCTGAATATGCATCAGATGCTCATCCAATGTCTTACTAAAAATTAAAATATCATCTAAATACACCATAACAAAACTTCCCAGAAATTATTTTAGTACCTCATTCATGAGCCGCATGAATGATTATGCAATAGGTTGGCACAAAGGCATGACTAACCACTGCGATGTTCTGAGGCCCTCTTTTGGTTTTAGTGATCTTCCAGGTCATCTCCTCTCAAATGCATTATCTGGTGATATCACTCTTTAGATCAATCTTAATTGAAATCTTGAGCTCCACTCAAGCAGATCCATCCGGTCATCCATCCTTGGCGGAAATTTGTACTTGATTGTTATCTTGTTTTGTGGCTCGAGGAATCTGTACACATCCTCACTCCCCATCCTTCTTTAGTGCTGAAATGCGTGAGTGCGCACATGGAATAAACTCTCGAGTATCAAACCGCTTCTCTTCTTTCTTGAACTTGCTTGTTCAACTCCTCATTTTCTGCTGGATTTATTCTATGAGCTGCCTTATTTGGAAAACTGGCTCCAGGAGTTAAGTCAATCTAATGACTAATCTTCCTTATTGGTGATAAACCCTTAGGTACATTATCAGAAACAATATCCTGAAACTCATCCAACATCCCAAAAACTTCTTCTGGAACCTTCTCACTATCCTCCTTACTTACTCTAGGAATCAATGCATAACACACACACTCATGCTTCATACCTTCTAAAAAATTTCTTTCATCTACATAACAAATTCTAGCACTACTATATACCATTCTTCAGTCTCCTTTAGGGGTTTCAACTTGTGACGAACCCCATCCTTTGTCAAAGAATAAGTGTTTGCATGGCCATCATGTATAGCTCGCCTATCGAACTGCCACGGCCTCCCCAACAACATGTGACATGCATCATCGCGGATGATATCCGCAGAGTACCTCATCATGGTAGCTCGATCTTGAACTTTACTAGGCAGCGCTCATTGACCAAAACTTTATTGGTTTTACGTAACCAAGCAATCCGATACATATCTTGGTGTCTTTCCACTCTTCGGCTTCAACTTTGCTTGACCATCTCTTGACGCAGTTATCAGTGCTCCCACCATCAATAATGATATCACAACATTTTCCTTCACACTTGCACCTTGTACGAAATAGATTCTTCCTCTATTCTGGTTCCTTTTCCTCAGTCACCAGGGCTCTCCTAATCACTAGGGCTTCTCCCCTCTCAACATCATCTGAATGTTCAGATTGGGCCTCCTCATCTGCATGCGCAACCCTTCCACGGCCTTCTTGCCTTTTGTCTGCCCTTCTTTGGTTTTGTGGACATTCATAGGCATGATGCCCTTCTTCCACCACTTTGGAAACGCGTTCCTTTGAAACCACCTCTTCGGATCCTTGTCCATATCTCCTTTGTCCTCTACCTTTTTGATCACCACAGTTTTGATCACGAGGGTGGTAGAAGTTGTCATTCCTTTGGCTTCCACTGGTACCCACATGTTCACTTTTCTTTTCATCATCATTTCGGCTTCCTAAAGGTCTTCCACTACCCCTTCTGCTTTGACCTCCTTGTCCTTTTTGTTTGCCATCAAATCTTTTGTTCCGACTTCTCTTCCGCCGAACAAGCCCGATACACATCGCAATGGTGGTCGTGGAGCTAGGCTGCTCCTCACGAATGCTCGGTCATAACCCGGTAGATGTCGGGCTGCGCCATATTAGCTCTATGTGGCCGTTCGATGATGATTATCTTGTTAAAATCTTCAATATATTCTTTCACCCGGTCTGCTTCCTTGCTTCAACCCTTGCAATTTCTTCAACAAATCTTGTAGACATCAGAATTTGGACGCTTAATTTATCCCGATTTATCACTTTTTGATCCTAAGCATCCTCTTATCAGGAGTTAATTAAGTAATATTACTATTATTTAATTAATATCTTTAATTCTACCAAATCCCTAAGGTATTTTAATTAATAATTAAATACCTTACCTAATCCTCTTTTCATCAAATAAATTAAATAAATATTACATTTATTTAATTCCTCACATGTCATTTTCATCTAATCCTAATCCATCTCCTAATTTCTTCATTAGGGATGTGCACATGCCTAATCCTTGATTAGGATGTGTCATATCCTCCAACTTTTGCAAGTTGGCTTCTAATCCTCATTTATCTTCTAATTACTGATTAATTAATCTTAATCAGTACCTTGGTCAACTCTCTCCATCCCCCAAGGAATTTTTAATTCCTTTTTATTCCTCCAAGAATCCCCTTTTCCCATGCATCTTCTAGAACCTTTGACTTGTCACATCAAGTCACATGTGACAAACTCCCACCTTTTGGAGACATTGTCTTATCCACTAGATTCTTCCAATCATTGTGAATTTAAAATTCACTTTTATTCACCCAAGATTCTTCCCATCTCCCCAAGGTGGTTGGAAGGTACTTGTCCTTCCTCCACCTCATGTACCTTTTGGCCACCTCACTTCACACCTCATCTCCTCTTAGCCACTTCACCATCCACATGTCAAGATGTGAGGGCTTGTGAGTTCTCAACTCACCTTAGCCCTTCATCTTGACCTTGTTGGATTAATCTCAACTGTTGAATTCTCTAGAGAATTCAAATTCTCCTATAAATACCCCCTCCTCAAGGGCATTTTAAAACACTTTCATTTTGAGCAACCTTATGCTGCCAATTTGCATTCTCAAGCATTTACTATCACTTAGCCATCCATTTTGATCATTTTTCATATTCAATCTTGCATCTAGCTACATCAAAAGCCATCCAAGGAGCACACAAATTCATCTAAATCCAGGGCCAACCAAGGAGTCTCCAAGAGCAAGGAAGGTATAATCAATTTATGTTTGTATTTCATCTATTTTCCTTGTTTTATCACTCTTTAGGCTAATCATTGAAGTGTTCTTAGTGTTTTTCCACTTGCATTTTTAGTTATTTTGCACATTAGAGTAAGGTAAAATTCCAAGGTACATAGATCTAACTCGTAGTCCACTGGTATGAACTGCTTCTTCAAATTCTCTACCATGTGATCCCATCTGGTGATATTTCCTTTTCCTCTTCGATTTCTTTCCAACTGGACCTCTTTCCACCAAATACTGCCATGGCCCTTCAGCTTCATTTTCGCAAACTTAACCCGATCTGGGTCCTCTATTTCCTCATACTCAAAATATTCTTCTAGCTCGTTGATCCAATCGATCAACTCTTTTGGGTTCAGACTTCTGGAATAACTGGGGACTTCTGCTCTGGGTATTTTCCCAATCTTTGAAATGGCCCTTATTAGCCGCATTTGGTCTTGATCAATTGCTTCTTCTTCCTCTTCTACATTTGAACTTTCTTCCTCTCCTTCATCCTCACTTTCCTCCCTTAGGTTTAACCCTCTTCTCAACTGGTTTTGTAACGCATCAATCTGTCTTTGGAGGGCTGTCAATGCATCTCTTCCACCAACATTTATGCTGCCTCGACCACCTCTAGCACCACCACACCTACCAGGCATCTTTCTTGACCTCGACCTACAACCATGGTCCTAGTGCGAACTGCCTCACGATCGGCGATCTGTCCACACGCTCAAGAAAACCCGCTTTGATACCACTTGATGAGGGCGTAGCCCAAGACTTAAAAAATAACCCACAAACAAGAGAATAATTTTATTATTCAGAAAATGGAGCTTCTTACATGCAGAGGATCTCAAATCCCCAAATTCTACAACACATGCAAATTACAGAAAGCTACAGAATCACCCTTTCGCAATATGCGAGCTTGTCCCCAAAAAGTTACCCAAAAATTAGAAACCCACCCATAAATAGAGCTCCTCTTTAGTTTGGAGCCAAAACAACATTCAAATTTGAGTTTGGGCAGTTTGGCGCCGAAAAATTATAACTTGAAGTTCAAATTTCAAAAGAACATTTGTAATTGTATCTTCTAGAAAGTGCGCCAACTTTCCAGGTCCATAACTTTTGATCTGGGACTCTGATTCGCGAACCGTTTGAACCGTTGGAAAGGTCTTAAAGTCAAGAACGCGCTCAAAATTTTCTATGCCAATTTATGCAAGTTTCGGGGCCAATCCGGGAACTCTAAGTGCCTCAAATCTAACTCAGAAGATTTTCACATGCAAATCTGGGAAACTAAAACTACAATATCTTTCAACCTATGAATAGAAAATAAAAACCGTAAATTGGGAATTTCATTATGAAAAAAAGGGTATCCTAAAATGTAAAAATATCTAAAAACTAAGAAACTTGAAATTTAACTATTTTTGGGTGATGCAAGATTGTCCTTACACCACTGGATGCTCCTGCATCATATTACAATCTCACAAATAATTTACCCTACTACAACTCCCATCCTAGCTGCTTATTACAAGCTTTTTTAGAAGCTTCCATAATTAGGGTTCTACAAAATTAGTTTTTTATCTTGTCGGTGATGAAGCAAGAAAATAGGACCCTAGTGAGGATACATGAAGAGTGTATAGTATAGCATGATCAGTCACCACATATTAACAATCTCCCACTTGGAGATTGATCAAGCTCCACACCAAACAATCTCCCACTTGGAGACTAATCCTAGATGACACCGTTGCACTTACAACTCCCACTAGAAATAAGCACCTTGGACCTTGCTGTTCTGTTATACTTTTAACCATGAAGACCAACTAAAGCTTAAGAGGAGCTCAACTTCTCCCTTGTCACTGCCTTTGTAAACATATCCGCTGGATTGACATCTGTATGTATCTTTTCCAACTTTACCTGTCCATCCTCCAACACTGATCGAATGAAATAATATCTCAGTTATATGTGTTTGGTTTTAGAGTGAAAGGAAGAATTCTTTGTAAGATTTATAGCACTATGGTTGTCTATAAACAAGTGATTTTCAGCCTGTTGTTTTCCCAACTCTTCCATGAAAAATTGCAGCCATATCATCTCCTTTTCCACCTATATTGCAACAACATACTATGCCTCTATGGTGGATAAAACAACCACTTTTTGCAATCAATAAATCCAACTCACTATTGTCCCACTAACTGTAAGAACATAATCTATGCTACTCCGCCTGGTATCTATATCCCCTGCCAAATCTAAGTCAGCATAGCATTTTAAATCAGTATTAGAGCCCTCAAAATATAAACATTTATTGGATGTACCTCTCAAGTACCTGAGAATCCATTTTACCGCATTCCAATGCTCAATTCTAGGATGACTCATATACCTACTAACAACTCTTATGACATGTACAATATCCGGTCTCGTGCATACCATGGCGTACATTAAACTTCCTACAACTGAAGCATATGGTACCTTGGACATTTTTTCTTCTTCCTCTTGTGTCTTCAAACACATATCCTTAGTCAATTTGACATGACTGGGAAAAGGTGTGCTG
Source organism: Sequoia sempervirens (assembly GCA_007258455.2). Taxonomy (NCBI): domain Eukaryota; kingdom Viridiplantae; phylum Streptophyta; class Pinopsida; order Cupressales; family Cupressaceae; genus Sequoia; species Sequoia sempervirens. Next base: position 51,366 of record VDFB02000133.1, on the reverse strand, counting down.
ACAGCTTTTTCATTTTCCATATGAAACCTTTGCAACACCTTTTCAACATAATCAGCCTGAGATAAAAATATTTTTTTGTTTTTCCTATCTCTTGTAATCTTCATACCAAGGATTTGTTTTTCTTCCCCCAAATCCTTCATAGCAAATGAATTTGCTAATTGTTGTTTTAACTCCTTTATGTGATCGATGTCAAACATTGCTACAAGCATATCATCAACATATAAACATAAAATAATGTAGTTATCTTCATCTAACCTCTTAAGTAAACACAATGGTCTTAATTACACTGATTGTAGCCTTGCTTAGCTATAAAACTATCAAATTTAATATACCATTGCCAAGGTGCTTGCTTCAAGCCATATAAACTTTTCTTCAATCTACACACTAGTTTCTCCTTACCTTTGACCTCATATCTTTATGGTTATTCCATATATATTTCCTTTTCCAAATCACCATGGAGAAAGGTTGTTTTAACATCAAGTTGTTCTAAATGAAAATCTTTAGCAGCCACAATACTTAAAATAGTACGAATAGAAGTCATTTTAACAACTAAATTTTTTTTTTATCAAAATCAATACCCATTTTTTGTGTAAATCCATTTACAACTAATCTGGCTTTAAATATTTTCTTACCTCCATCCTCCTCTTTCAGCCTATAAACCCATTTATTTGGTAAATCATTTTTACCTGCAGGAAACTTGCATAATTCTCAAGTCTGATTTTTCAGCAAGGAGTCCATTTCTTCTTCCATTCAATTCTCCCACTGAACCTTGGCATCCACCAACATAGCTTCATCATAACATTTTGGTTCACTAGCATCAGTTAATAAAATAAAATACAAAGAGGGAGAAAATATTTTTGGAGGTCTACTTATCCTTGAAAATCGTCTAACATTCACTGGAGTTTGTGGTATTTGTTGTTGCGGAGCATGAGGAACTACTGGAACATCATTGTTTGAAGTATCATCCATCACTACATAATCATTTTCTTTCTTCTCATGATGTTGTACTTGATCTTTGTACAACACTTTCTTATTGAATATGACATCCCTGCTTCTTACATATTTTTTATTTTCAAATCCCAAAGCCTATAACCAAATTCATCAATGTTACATCCAAAAAATATATATTTCTTTGATTTTGCATAAAGTTTGGTTCTAGTTTTAGAATCTACATGTGCAAACGCTTCACAACTGAAAGTCTTGAGAAAAGAATAACTCACCTTCTTCCCTGTCCATGCCTCCTCTAGAATACCACAACCCAAAGGATTAGAGGGACCTCTATTAATTAAATAAATAGCAATGTTTACAGCCTCTTCCCACAAGTTTAAAGGAAGCCCAACATGCAATCTTATAGTCCTTGCATGCTCCATTATTGTTCTATTCATCAACTCAGCCACTCCATTTTCCTGTGGAGTCCTTGGAACCATTTTCTTCATACAAATACCATTAGAGGAACAGTAATATTCAAACTCTTTGCTACAATCTTCACCACCATTATCAGATCTAAGACATTTTAACTTTTTACCCGTCTCATTCTCAACCAAGCTTCTCCATTTTTTAAAAGTTTCAAATACATCATATTTCTTCATAAGGAAATAAATCCATACCTTTCTAGTTGCATCATCAATGAATTTAACATAATACTGAGAGCCACCGAGAGAAGATACCCGAGCTGGTCCCCATACATCCATATGCACAAGCTTCAATTTCTCATCTTTCTTTTGCTTCCCATCCTTCAAAAAACTTACTCTCTTTTGTTTTTCATACACACAACTTCCATAGAAATCCATATTAACACATTTTAAACCTGGTAAAACATTCTTTGAATGAAGGAATTTCATACCTTTTTCACTCATATGCCCAAGTCTATTATGCCATAGTGTTGATTTAGAATCCATAACAACTGTCTAATTTTCTTCTTGTTGAACTACAACTATTCCTAAACATTGATTTTTATCTACAATAGCTAGTGTAGAAGGAATAGTATGACCTATACAAATATATAAGGTGCCTACTTTCACACCTTTGCTACCACTAAGACACCTTTTGTAACCTTCCAATTTTTATCACTAAATGTAATAACACAACCTTCATCATCTAGTTGCTCTTTTGAAATTAAATTTCTCTTTAACTTTAGAATGTTCCTTACCTCATGTAGTAGCCAATGATTCTCATTCTGCAAATTAATCTTGATTCTTCCCTTTCCAACAATCTGACAGGGTTTGTTATCTCCCAAATAAACCAGCCCAAAATCCCCTTGGACATAATCAAGAAAATAACTTCTATAGGGCATAGCATGAAATGAAGCCCCTGAATCTAACACCCAAGAATCATCAACATTATCAAAGGAAAGAATCAAAGCATCCTCATCAAATTTAATACTTACCACATTTGCCTCTTTATTGCCTTCCTTTTTGTCTCCTTTATTTTTTCGAGACCAACAACTTTCTTTAAATGACCTGGCTTACCACAGTACCAGCAATCCCTCTTGTCTCTATATTGGGACCTTTTGTCCTTTGCTTTTCTTTGTGACTTCCCACGACTTCCAGAATTTTTTCCTCTCTCCTTTGTTTTGCCCCCACTTTCTGCATTCAAAACATTGTCTGATGTGGATGTTCCAACTGAGCTTTTCCTGCAAATTTTCTCACTCAAAATAACACCAACAACATTATCAAATTTCAATGTATTCGAACCAAAAACAAAATTACTAATAGTCATTACCAAGCTATTCCAACTTTCAAGAAAAGAACTCAAAATCAAAAGAGCCCCAACTTCTTCATCAAAGTTTACATTTACAAAAGTTAATTGACTGATAACTGTATTAAACTCATTTAAATGATCAACAATTGACCCACCTTCTACCATTTTCATATTAAATAAACGCTTCATAAGAAACACCTTATTCGAAGCGGAGGGATTTTCATATATCTTCACTAGGGTTTGCATCAATTCTTGAGTTTTCTTTGTTGTAATATTGAACGCCATCGATTGTGCTAGGCATAAAAAAATAATTCCAAGTGCCTTTCTGTCCAAAATATCCCAATCCTCATCAGACATTGTTGAGGGTTTCTTGGTTTTCCTTCCAATGGCCACCATAAATCCTTCTGATAAAGGTAGTCCTCCATCTACATCTTCCATAACTGATAGTTATTCCCATTGAACTTCTCAACCTTCAACTTACCATTGTTTTCCATTACTCCCACTCAACCATGAGACCTTCTTGCAGAGGATAACTGAACTCAACCTTTCTTTGATACCACTTGTTAGGGTTATAAGGTAGATATCTAACAAGTTAAATGCAGATTTGATCAATAAAACAGAGAAATAAAACATATAGAAAAATTATAGTAGAAACAAGACAACACATATAATTTAACTTGGTTCACCCAATATGGGCTACATACACAAAATTGTAGCCATCCAATGATTTTATTATCCAATGCAAAACATATTGCAATCTCGCGAATAATGCCCTACTACAACTCCCATCCCAACCGCTTATTACAAGCTTTTTTAGAAGCTTCCAGAATTAGGGTTCTACAAAGTCAGTTTTTTATCTTGTCAATTATAAAGCGAGAAAATAGGACCTCGACAAGGATACATGAAGAGTGTGCAGTATAGCATGATTAGTCGCCACATACCAACACCTTTTGTGGTGGTGTTGTGTATAACACCCCTTGATGTTTGGCCTTGTCTTCATCATTTATGCGACTTCTTAAGTGAGTTTTTTGTCATCCTCATGGAAATTTATGTTTCTTCTTTGGAAAAAATTTCATTCGTATTCTTAGACA
>VDFB02000133.1:0-42275 GCA_007258455.2 Sequoia sempervirens | reverse complement strand
TTGGTAAAAAGGGGTTTGGATGGGTATTACTGTATGATGAAAAACGCGATTATTCGCAAGATTGTAATAGGTTTTACACTGGATAATAAAAGTGTTGGATGGCTGCGGTTTGGTGGATGTAGCCCAGAATTGGGTGAACCACGTTAAATCTCTATGTTATAATTTATTCTGTGAATGTTTTAGTTTCTCTGTTTTTGTTTATTAAATCTGTATTTAATTGTTAGATCTGCCATCTCTAACCCTAACAATTTTTGCGCTTTAGTGTGAATCTGAGTGTAAGTCCATACTCTCACTAAAGTGGGGACTAAATGTAGCATCATAAATTGTAACCCATGACAATTTCACACTATGTTTTGCTCCCCCCTATGTGCATGGACCTTAGAATTATACACCTAATCCTAAATTATGCATTTCGTGGCCCATTTTAATATGTACCAACAAATTACAAGTATAAAACCGAAGCACTCATTTAATATTTTTCCCTCAACACCTTAATTCCCACAAAATAGGGTTAGACCTAGTCACCTAGGGCGACTAAGTCCCCCTATTTTGTCTCCAAAATTGAATATATCAAAAGTGGTATTTTATTATTTGAATTTCAAATGTCCAAAGTCGGTTGTCAAGATTTTTTTTTTTGGGAAATTAGAATTATTGTGTATATATACCTAATCATTTCATCATTTGAAAACTAACATGCAATCATTGAGAATTTTATGATCAAGCATTACCAAGAGATATCAAGAAAGTCAAGAGAATTAATTAGAAGATTTATTGTACAGATTCAAGATCCAAACATCATGTCAAAGTGTATGCAATTTTGTTTATGTTCATGTTATCATATTGTTTGTGAGATCCAACCCTTGTAGGTCTTCAATAAAATCAATCCAACAACAATCAAGACTTGAGGAGATCTTGCATGACTTCAGTCCTTCAAGGAAGCCATTTTTGGGTGGTGAGTTGCATCCCATTGTTGATTCATAATCCATTTATCATTTAACCCTATCTCTCAAATGGATAGGCTCCCTATTATTGGGACTGCCATTGTGGAAGTGGAAACACTAACATGTAGTTTGATTAAGGCAAGCACCTAAATGGCACAATCTTCCTTCTCTCTTTAAACGTGTAGGTTTTAGATCTAAAGAAGATTAGGATAAGCTTGAAGGTCAATTTTTCATTGTTGCATTCAAACCCTACACCTTGACAACAAACAAAAACTTAGTTACAACAATATCTGATAGTGATATGACAATGTGACAAGTGGAAAAGAAGGCTCAAGTCTGGCATCAGAGGATTATGAAATCAGATCTAGAATCCATCTACTGGGACATAGTCACTCTAGGTGACTTAGTCCTCAATTTTTAGCCCTAAATTCATATTTCAAGTGCACAGTGCTCTGCTTAGTCCATTTCTATAGTCTGAATTTATCTGACTTTTTGTGCCTATTGTTATTGCATCAAAATAGTTAATTGCATCATTAGCCTAGTCATTTCATTTCCAATTTCATTCTAGATTTGGTCAAGGGAAAGTTGGCTCACCTTTAAGGTTGCAATTCAATCTTATACCTTGTCTAAATTCATCAAACCCTCACTATCTCAAATCATAAATGAAATCCCCCATGAAAAAGTACCCAATATTTAGAGTCAAATCCTAGGGTTTCACTTTTTCACCATTTCAAGAATGGACATGAACATGATGTGCAATGCATCATGAAAAACACGAAGCATACATAAAAACTACATAAAACATAATTAAGACACAAAGAACACATAAGACAATACATGAAGAAAACATGTGAAAGATACAAGGAAAACACAATACCATACACAAAGTAAACACACCAAAGATATAGAAAACATAAGACAAACAATAAAAATACAATAAAACACAAACACAAGGCCAATACTCTAAAAAGGATTTGAGTCGATAAGGTAAAGAGACCTCATTCTTAAATTTGTCTCAAATACTAAACGTCATCCATCGAATGTGTTAGACAAAATGGTGCTCTCATAAGGATTAGCAAGTTTCCATATGCTATATCATTCATGAAACATGTGGCTCTAGTAGCAAGCAAGATGTGTTATAATAGGTGGCCATGTAAAAATTCTCACTTTCATAGACCAACAATCTATGTTATGCCAAATTCGTAGACTATCTTACCAATCACACTTCAAGGAGCATATAAGAGTTTAACATCATGGGGGATGAATCAATGCTCAACATCCTAAGGGACGAATTGATAACCACACCTCAAGGGTGTTACAAATAACACCACCACCAAAGGGGTATGTCAATAAGTCAAATCTCACAAGACATCAATGAAATCGATAGGGTGATATGACCCCCTTAAAATGCCAACATACTCACTATGTCAGTATTTTAAAGAAATGGGAGATGAAGAGGGGATCTTTGAAAAGAATACGCACCTCCCAAAAATAGTTATCCTTTCCCCCCAAGTGTAAAGGAAAGAACAACCATGCTATAGACTATTGAGTTGCTACAATAGAAAGCATGGTTGCAATTAAGATTGTACCACCATGAATGACAATGATCAAACACATGAAGCTACAAATGCCACATAGTGAGGAGAAACACCATAGAAGAGAGATCATTATTATTTAGATTGATCAAGTGCATCAACACATAGAATAGCACCACAATCATTAAGTTGTATTTTATTATTCAAAGTCTAACATTCATTGGTGGAATGACCATGCACTTAATGATATGCATAAAATGAGTTATTGTTATAAAATTTCTTGCATGTTGGAGGAGGAAGAGTAATCAAGCAAGCTTTGAGAAGCCTTAGAAAATATTATCTTTCTTTAATAAAGGGAGAGGGTGAGATGTAAACGAAGGAGAAGAAGGTTGGAAACCCAAACCCATTTTTGAAAGATATGGCATAGAATTCACATGATCCTTAACTCCTTGTTTCATGTTTTCATTATATCCGTTTTTATAAAGTATTTTATATTCAAGCCCATAACACTTTCCAACTCAAATGGATAATTCATGCCTAAATGCTTATGAGAAGAATTGATTCTTTCGCAAGAATGCAAATGATTTCTAATTGTTTTAAGGTTAGGCATCATCAATACATGAGGGATGAAAGCTAAAGAGATCCCATCACCATCATGGGATGATGTTTTTATATTTTTTGATGTAGAACAAGATTGAGCAAATGAAACACAAGACTCCTTAGGTTTGTCTTGTGAGATTTTATACTCTCCCACAAAGGAGGGTGTAAAATCTAATGAACCCTAGTCATCACCAAGGTATGCATTTGAGGATGAGGCATTATTGTGTTCAATATTTTTAATAGATGCTACAATATTAGAATCTTCGAGCTTTGATGGTGAGATTTTAAACTCCCCAATGAAACGAGGCGTAAAATATAATGATCCCCAATCACCTGAGTATATCCATAGTATCATTACCATTGGAAGGTAATGGCTCCACCTTTGAAAATGGAATCAAAGTACTAAGAGAGTTGAAAGTGTTATGGTCGGCTTCAATTTGTGAATTATAAATTTTTGCATCCACTTTTACCATATATCTTATTATTATATTCATACTTCATCTCATAGTAAAGAGTAGATGAGACTTATTTCATTGCATGAATCCATAGTCTACCTAAGAGAATATTATATGAAAGAGATCCCAACATGATATGGATAGGGGTAGGAAAAATTATGGGTCCTACTTTAATGGGTAGTGTGATTGTCCCCAATGATTTCTTACTAACATTATCAAATCCATGAATAGAAAGATCATTAGGTTCTATGAGATTCTTATCCACACCAATTTTATCTAGAATATCAATGCTACAAATATTAAGACCTGATCCATTATCTATGAGAGTATGTCTAATCCTAATTTTATTAATAAAAACTATTATCATTAAAGAGCCTCATATTTGTTTTGGACCTTAAGCTAAGATAATTCATGTTGAGGGAAGGTAATATTCAACTTTGTCACTTGCATACAATCAAATAAGGTTGCTACATCATTCGATATGATAGAAGGTAAGATATAAATCTTTTGCAAAGCCTCTTGGAGCATCCCATGGTATGTAGGTGATGTTTGAATAAAGTCCCAAAGGTAGATCTAGTTGGAGTATTACAAAGTTTATCAACAAGATCATATTCTTTATTACATTGAGGAAGGCTAGGTGGGGGTGGAAGATATGGTTTAGGAAATTGAATGGACATTGGATTTTGTTTTGGTTGCTTATTATTTCTAGTGTTATATGTGTGAGCTACCATGTGATAACTTGGTTGCTGCAACACATCTTGGTGCACATGATTACTTTGAGTGTGTTTTTTTCCAAATTTTAGGATATGGCCATGAGGTTTTGGAGGTCCTATAATGAGAGAAGGTTTAGAGGGAGGTCCAATAATTAATTATGGTTTCATAACTTCAATTGAGTTAACCACTTGTTGATGTTCTTCTATTAATGGAGTACCTAATGCCAATTTTAAACCTTCACTTATACAAGCCACTTTACTATCATTTGAAGGAGAAAATCTATCAATAATTTCATCCTCTTGCATCATGATATCTTCCCAAGTGGGAGAGGTATTGGGAGAGGGACAAACATGATTCTCATGATTATCAATGATTAGATCCTCTTACACCAAGATATCCTCACAAGTAGGAGAGATATTAGGAGAACAACAAACATGATTCTTTTGATTATCAATGGTTGCATCCTCTTGTGCCAAGACATCTTCACAAACAAGATTTTCATGATTACTTGAAGAATGAAGACTAGGTAAAGTGATATTAATAAATGTATCAATATTTCATTTTGTTCCACCATGATGTTCTCATAGGTAGAAAAACTATTGGTTGATCAAAGGCCAATATATATCCCCTTTGATGACATGGAATGGGGTTCAGGGCAGTGCCCCAATTTTTTTTTAGACTAGCCATATTTTTCTATATCAAAACTAGACCTTGAAAAGAAAACATATTACTATTTTCATTTTTAGGGCTAATGCATTGAATTAAGTGAATTAGGGCCAACTGGAAATGCACATCAAAATCAAATAGTTTTTAGAATATAATTCTAGAACAAGAACCAGATTTGAACAGAGACCATAGACAAAGATTTGCTAAAACAAATTCATCCCAAACTGTCTAGACAAGAGCACTAGACACCCTAAACCATAGAGACAATTTTAGCAAATTTAGTATTTGGAAACCACGTACATTACTTAAGGGTCTCAAGTTGCAAAGGTTTAGGTCTGGGAGTAAACAAAATTTTGGAAATGTACAAAAACCTAGTTTTTCTATATGAAGCACACACATGCAAAATACTTTATATTTTTAGAGAAATTTGATATGTTCAAGTGATAATTTTTTACAAATTAAAATATTGTAATTTGATCAATTTTACCAAAAAAATACAAAAAAGAAAATGCTTTTTGGTCTTTTGAAATAAAAATAATATGTAATTCCTTACTTTTTCAATGTTTTTCACTTAAGTATGCATATAATTTTGACAAATGAAAGAAACCTAGGATTATACTTAGATTTCACAATGAAATATCTTAGATCTAAGCCCTAAACAAGGAAAAATTGGATCTGAAATTAAGAAATTTAATTCAAAACATTTGCAATTTCTCCTTTAATATATAATGAACAAAGAATGCAAATGCATATTTTTGATAAATGAAATAAATGCCAAAATAAAAACAAGATCTTCAAAGTATCTATATTTTTGCATTAATTTTCAAAATTTATGCTAATTAAAATAAAAAATCAAGTGTAGGATATGTTGGGTTGACCAAAATGTAGAGTAGGAAAACTAATCCTAGATACAACTAGGATTAGCCTCTTTTCACTTGACTCCACATTTGAACATAAACTAACTAGGTTTGATGATAAGCTTGCTCCCACAAGGGAGAGCCAGTCTCACAGGGTTTGTGTCATCTTTAAGTTGTGAGGATGATGATGATAAATTTGATGTACAATTTAACAATTCTAATTAACATATAACCCTAGATCTGAAAATGCAATTTATCACACAGATGAAAATAGAAAGTACCAAAGAAGATTTAGATCTAAGATTGAGATACAGAGAGGAACCTATGATTTAAATTTTGGGCTTATTTGCAAGTACAAGGGCATGGGGTGCCCTAGATTTGCGTCCTCATTTTTCATATCTGTAAAGTTTAAGATGTAGGTTATAGTCTGCTCTATGTTTTCTAAAACTATCTCCTCTTGAAACTCCCCGATTTGACTTTCACACATGAAAAGAGGTGGGTTGTGTTGTGTAGGGGATTTCCTAAGCCAACCATGTACAGAAAGTGATGATGATCAAGAGGGCATGCCCTAGGTCAGGTAGAGGCCAAAATAATGATAATTGATTGAAATGATAAATGACAATGTTACCTTGATGTGAAATCCTTGATGAAGTGATGTCACACCACAAGTTTCCACAAATTTTGACCGATGGATTCCTTCATTGCTTGATAGAATTGAAAAAGTTTAATTTACAAAACATAATAGATTTCTAAAACTAGCATGTAGAGGATAACTTAATACATGTTCATATAAATTTGGTGTGATTGATCATAATAACTCCTTGCACATAATTTGCTTCATTCATCTTGATGTCTTGCAATCTTGAAATTGAATGATGAAAGTGTTGTTGAATGAACAAGAAAACTATGAGGGGGTTGAATCATTTGTAGCAAATTAAAACATCAAAACCCTCAATAGTAATCAAATCCACATGCATTCAATAAACCCTTATTATGTTAAAGTGATTAATCATGAAATGTAGATAACAAAAATTGAAATAACAACACCATACACAAGAGAACACCAAATTAACGTGGAAAACCCAATGAGCGAAAAATGATAGTGATGATTAGCTCACAATATAAGTAATTGCAAAATTGGTATAAGGGCTCACTGCCAGAATAGCACACAATGTCCAAAAAGGCTCACAGCCAGGACTCGCTACCATAGAAAGAACACATGAAGATAGAAGAGAAATGTTACATAGAGAACAACTTCTCAATGCAACAAGGAATCCACCACAAATGCTCCAACACTTTCATAGCCTTGCATGAAACATTGTGGACACCTTCAGCTCACTACCTTCAGGAATCCAACACTTTGAATTTCACACTGCTCTGCGCAAATTTGCATCAATACTTATATAATTCCCATCATACTCTTCAATTGCATTGATATCAAATCTATATTGTCTCTCTCTCTTGCATCTTACATAAACACTTCTCTTATTTATATCAACCTCAACCTCGAAAACCTTCTCTGAGGTTGGAAACTATTCATTACACTTACAAATTCAAATTAGGTCAATACCTAAACATTCCCACGGTGGATAGGAATGAAGGCGACCCATATAAATCCTTAATTAGGAACCAAATTAATCCTAACACACTTCAACATGCTTTCATAAACTTCACATGTAGTTCTAACACAAGGTCAGCCAATACCCATGCTAAATACCATAAAACATTAAGTACATGCTTCCTTAAATCAATCTAAAACTTCCAGACAAAAAAAAACACCTGAACATGATCTAGAATAATCCACAAACCACCTGTGATCCAACAAATACTTCATCCAAACTTGCATCATATAAATACTTCAACCTAGAACATCTGGTTAGCCTTATTCATAGATTGAAACATGAAACACACACTGTACTATACCAAGTCAAGTGAAACCTTGAATTATGAAAGATAAAAACATTATAAGCAACTTACCAAATCTGCACAACCTGAAGCCAAGCTGCAAAGAAATGCAGAGCAAATACATTCCTCCCAGACCACAAAAAACAACATTGAAAAACTAATTCTCACACTGGTGAAGATATCTCACTCTGCACAGTGATCCAAAAACAAAAATTTTGAATATAGCAACCTCTAACAACCTTGAATATCATATTATATCTACACAAGCATAGCATCAGCACAGAAGAAACACAAAGCACATCCTGGAGCACATTTTGAACACTTGCACAACACTATTTTCTTTGTTTATCAAATTTTCTCAAAAGCACTTGGAAACCAAGTACCAAAGACATCATCTCAACTCATTACACCATTCCAACACATCTCTAGACACTGCAACATAAATATATCTCCATGTACTCACAACACTTCTTCAATATCTCAACTACACATGCACAACATGTTTTCCTCTTTTTCACAATTTTCTCGATATCCTCGACATCTTCATCATGCAATAAACTTCCTCAACGCATAATTGACATCAATGACAACAACAACATGTAGAAATTCTATTGATATCAATGAAAACACCTTCATACTTGCAACAATCCCCCCCTTTTTCATTGATGACAACATATGATGTGAAAAAACATCAAAGACAACATAACAGTTCTGAACACACTTTCTTATGATTTCCTTTCTTTTCTCCCCCTGAATAGATAAAAAAAAATCACATGATACTCTCTCCCCCTTTGACATCAATTGCAAAGGAAAAAAAAAATCATTATTCTCCCCCTTTAACACTAAACCAAGATACTTACTCTGAATAATCCCCTGAGAAGTACACCCAACCAAATCAACAACTCTACACAATGACAACACATGACACTGCCTACTGCCCTTGAGAGGTAGCCACCAACATCAGTCCATAAAAGAGATAAATCCATAGATCCACTAGACTGATGCATCTCCATATGCATCTAGTTTAAGGAAGGAGGTGCAATAACCCCTAACTTCTCCAAAAGATACTCAAAAGTATCCCTAGGAAGAGCCATAGTGAATATGTCAGCAATTTGATCCTTTGTAGGTAAATACTCAAGCTTCACCTCATTCACCATAAACTTCTCTCTCAGAAAGTGATACCTGATTGATATATGCTTTGTCCTTGAATGCATCACTGAATTCTTTGAAATGTTAATTGCTCTTGTATTATCACAAAAGATAGGTATAGATTCATCATACACTACTCTAATATCTTTCAATGTCTGTCTCATTCACAAAACTTATATACAACAGGATGTTACTGCAATATACTTAGCCTCTACAATGGATAAAGAAAATGAATCTTTCTTCTTACTTAACCATGACACCAATCTACATCCAAGAAAGAATGCACCACTAGTCCAGTCTGTATCTATGTAAGGACTTAATATAAAATCAATATCCTTAGGATACCATAAGCCATAATCTGAAGTGCCTCTTAAATATCTGAATATCCTCTTCACAACTACAATATGTGCTTTATGATCTTCTTGAAATCTAGCTACAAGGCAAACTGCATGCATGATATCTAGTCGAGTAGTAGTTAGATATAGCAATCCACCAATCATAGATCTATATTTGCTTTGATCGGCCTTAAGTGAATCATCACCTTTGCTCAATTTACAACCATTCACCATAGGAGTGCATATGAGTTTGGAATCCTCCATTCTAAACTTCTTCAACATCTTTTTGACATACTTTGATTGTGAAATGAAAATCCCTTTATCTATTTGATTGATTTGTAACCCAATGAAGAAATTCATCTCCCCAAACATTGACATCTCAAACTCTTTCTACATCTCTTAGAAAATTTCTTACACATAGATTCATTTCCTCCAATGATAATATCATCCACATACACAACCGCTATCAATAAAGATTACTATTTGCGGTGCCTTGAATCCTTGTTGTATCAAATATCTGTCCAATCTTGCATACCAAGTTCTGGGAGATTTCTTCAATCCATATAATACCTTCTTCAATTTACACACCATATCTGATTGATCTAACAACTGAAATCCTTCTGATTGTTCCATGTAAACCTCTTCTTCCAATTCACCATTCAAAAAAGAAAACTTTGCGTCCATCTGATAAACTTTAAATTCCTCGTATGTTGCAAATTCCAAAAACATCTTGATAGCTTCCAGCCTAGCCATCGGAGAAAATGTTTTCTCAAATTCTATTCCTTCCACTTGTGAGTAACCCTTACACACAAGTCTTGCTTTATTTCTTACCACTTATCCATTCTCATTCAGCTTGTTTCTGAATACCCATTTAGTTCCAATTATGTTCTTATTTTTCGGTCTAGGAACTAGTTCCCAAGTCTATTTTTCTCAATTTTCATAAGTTCTCTTTCCATTTCCTTCATCCAATGTTCATCTTTGCATGCCTTACTCACTATTTTAGGTTCAACTTTAGAAAGTAAACACAAATTTACCTCAACTTCAGCAACTCTTCTTCTTATCAATACTTTGTTCCTCTTGTCTCCAATGATCTGATCTTCGAAATGATTCTTTTGCACATACTTAGGGGTCTTAGGGGTCTTCTCCAGAGCTTCTTCCTCTTCAATCTGTATTTTTTCTCTTCAGGTTTTTCTTCTTCTTCTCTGTAATCAAGTTCATCTGACACATATCCATCTATTGCAATTGAATTCTAAAGATTTTCATCAACCTTAACATTTGCACTCTCAACAATCTTTCTTAGCCCTTTGTTATAACATCTATAAGCTTTGATTTTAGTAGAATATCCAAGGAAGATACCTTCATTAGACCTTGCATCAAAATTTTCTAAGTTTTCTTCATCTCTCTTGATATAATATTTGCTTCCAAATACTCTAAAGTACTTCGCAGTTAGAATCCTTTCATACCATAACTCATAAGTAATCTTTGTGTTAGCTTTTTCTTGAACTCTATTAAGTATGTAAGCAACAATATGGATTGCTTCTCTCTAGTAGAATTCTGATAAATTTTCTTCTTTCATCATAGTCCTAATAGCTTTTTGAACTACCTGATTTTTCCTTTCCACTACTCCATTTTTTTGAAGAGATCTAGGGGTAGACAAGTGCCTCTTTATACCATGAACTTCACAAAACATGTTAAACTCATCGAAGGTGAATTCTCCACCTCTATCAAACCTCAAAAATTTGATTTTTCAGATCCATTTCATTCTCAATGATAGCTTTAAATTCTTTAAATCTATCTAGTGCATCAGATTTCTCTCTAAGAAAAGTAGCCCATGCCATTCTAGAGTAATCATCAATCAAAAGCATGAAATACCTATCACCTTGAAGAATTCTCACCCTTGTAGGACCACATAGATATGTATGTATTAATTCCAATAGTCTAGTAATAGATTGTTCCTTTCCTTTGAAACTACTCCTTGTTTTCCAAAATGACAATTCTTGCAAACAACATTGATAAGCTTTGTGATTCTTGGTAGGTTTCTCACTGCATGAATTGAACTGATTCTAACCAAATTATGAAAATTCATGTGACACATCTTGTAGTGCCATGATCGTCATTAATCTGAGACATAAAGTAATGACCATCAATGGCCTTAAGCTAATAGATGTTTCCATCAGTCCTCTTACCACTAGCAACCACAGTTCTGGACCCTTTTCTGATCTCACATGTTTCATCTTAAACACAAGATTATATCCCTTGCTACACATTTTTCCAACACTCAAAAAATTATGTCTTAAACCCTTGACATAGTAAATATCTTTAGTATTATGCTTGCCATCAAAATTGATTGAACCTATTCCACAAATCTTAGCTCTTGAATCTTCTCCAAAATTAACTAATCCACCATCATACTTTTCAAGTTTAACAAAATTACTTTTGTCTCTAGTCATGTGATTAGAGAAGCCACTATCAACAACCCAGTAGTTCTTATCATGTTTAAAATGAAAAGAAGAAAGCAAAGTACCTTCAATCTTATCCTTCTTCTCTAGAATACTTTCCTTCACACAAATTTCAGAGCTAGCAAAATCAGAGTTATCTTTTATATCCAAGAACAAGAATTCATTTTCATCATCTCCATAATCAAATTTATCATCAAAAATACCAACATCTTCTTTGACATAGTAACTTCTTTTAATCATCTTTCCTTTATTCTCCTTACTCTTGTTGTTCACAGCTCTGTTTGGACATCTTGAAGCGTAATGACCTACATTTTCACACTTTAAAAAATTGAAAGTTAGTTTACCTTTGTACTTATCGGTGCCCTTTTTACCCTTCTTACAAAGCTTCCACATCATCAAGATCTTCTCCATCTGAATCTTCAATCTTTTCTAATTTTCCAGTCTTAAAAATAATCTCTAATTTTGTACCATTTTTCAAACTAAGTTTTCTCATCTCAAATGAAGTTAGTGTACCAATCAACTGATCTCTATAATAAGTATTAAAATTTGCAAGTTCCTCAATAGCATATACCTTTTCATTGTATGAATTGGGAAGAGCTTTGAGAACTTTCTTTACCACCCTAGGTTCTTTGACTTGTGCACCTAGACCTCTCATAGCACTTACCAGCTCATCAACTCTTTGCATGTAGGTTGAAATTGTTTCATCTTTAGACATTCGTAGGGTCTCAAACTGTGCCTTCAGATTTTGCAACTTTGTTTGTTTAACCTTGTCATCTCCTTCATAAATACTCTCAAGCTTATCCCAAACTTCTTTAGCAGTCTTAAGATTCATAACTTTAACCAATTCAAAATTTGAAAGATTGTTCATAAGAATAAACCTTGCCTTAGCATTTACCTCATGTCCCTTGATCTCATCACTTGTGCTTCAACCATTCGTTGGTGAAGTATATTGATTCTTTATTGCCTTTTCAATTTCAAATTCACTAGCTTCTAGATATCCTTCCATCTTTGTCTTCTAGAATTCATAGCTTGTTCCATCAAATCTAGGGCAATCAATCTATTTCGCCATCCTAGATCTATCTCAAGTAGTTAAGCTCTTCTCCAAGGAACCTTGCTCTAATACCAATTGTTGAATGAACAAGAAAACTAAGAGGGGGGTGAATCACTTGTAACAAATTAAAACATCAAAACCCTCAACAGTTATCGGATTCACATGCATTTAATAAACTATTATTTTGTTAAAGTGATTAATCATGAAATGCGGATAACAAAAACTGAAATAACAACACCATACACAAGAGAACACTAGATTTATGTGGAAAACCCAATGAGGGAATAATCATGGTGAGGATTATCTCATAATATAAGTAATTGCAAAAATTGTACAAGGGCTCATTGCCAAAATAGGACAAATTGTCCAAAAAGGTTCACAGCTAGGGCTCACTACCACAGAAAAAACACAAGAAGGTAGAAAAGAAATGTTACACAAAAAACTTCTCAATGCAAAAAGGAATCCACCACAAATGTCCCAACATTTTGCAGCCTTGCATGAAAGATTGCGAACACCTTCAGTTCACTACCTTCAGGAATCCAACACTTTGAATTTCACACTACTCTGCTCAAATTCGCATCAATACTTTTGTAATTTGCATCATACTCTTCACTCGCATTGATCTGGAATCTATCTTGTCTCTCTCTTGCATCTTACATCAACACCTCTCTTATTTATATCAACCTCAACCTCGAAAACCTTCTCTGAGGTCGACAACTATCTGTTACACTTACAAATTCAAACTAGGTCAGCACCTAAACATTCTCGCGATGGATAGGAATGAAGGCAACCCATATAAATCCTTAATTAGGACCCAAATTAATCCTAACACACTTGAACATTCTTTCATAAACTTTGCATGTAGTGCTAAGACAAGGTTGACCAATACCTATTCTAAACACCATAAAACATTAAGTACACACTTCCTTAAATCAATTCAAAACTTTCAAAAAACAAAATTCACTTGAACATGATCTGGAATAATCCACAAACCACCTAAGATCCAAAAAATACTTCATCAAAACTCACATCATAGAAATACTTTAGCCTAGAACATTTGGTTAGCCTTATTCGCACATTGATACATGAAACACGCACTATACTATCCAATTCAAGTGAAACCTTGAATTAGGAAAGATAAAAACATTATAAGCAACTTCCCAAATCAGCACAACCTGAAGCCAAACCACAGAGAAAAGTGGAGCAAATACATTTCTCCCAGACCACAGAAAACAACAATGAAAAATTGATTCTCACATTGGTGAAGATATCTCATTCTGCATAGCAATCCAAAAAACCAAATTTTGAATATAGCAACCTCTAACAACCTTGAACATCATATTAGATCTGCACAAGCATAGCATCAACATAGAAGAAATGCAAAGCACATCTCGGAGCACATTCTAAACACTTGCACAACACTATTTTCTTTTTTTATCAAATTTTCTCAAAAGCACTAGGAAACCAAGTACCAAAGACATCATCTCAGCTCATTACACCATTCCAACACATCTCTAGACACTGCAACATAAAGATAGCTCCATGTACTCACAACACTTTTCCAATGTCTCAACTACACATGCACAACCTGCAACAACCTGTTTTCCTCTTTTTCACAATTTTCTCAATATCCTCAACATCTTCATCATGCAATAAACTTCCTCAACACATAGTTGACATCAATGACAACACCAACATGTAGACATCTTTTTGACATCAATGACAATACCTTCATACTTGCAACAAATGTTGTAATAATGCTACTAATTTTTCCCTTGTATTGCCTTGAATGATTTTAGGATCTTCAATTTCCTCAATAAATTTCTTTAGCTCTTATTAGGATTAAAATAATTAAAATGGTTTATATTTATATGCAATTATTCTAATTTCCTAAAAATCAAATACCAATAGCCAACAAATGAAATTGGATTTTCAAATAATAAAATGTTGACACCAACATATTCAAATTAGAGCCAAAAAGGGCTAGACAAGGGTATTGGGCACACTAGTCTAGACCCATTCTTGTCTGGGCCTAAAACATTGGGGACAAATATTAAATATTTATTTTCAATCCCATCTTTTAATTTTTCAAAGATATTTATAAAACAGGCAATTAAACCCATAATTAGGTCCAAGCACATAGGGGGGAGGTTTAAATCTAGTGTGAAATTGTCAAGGGTGATAATTTTCAATGCTACACATACATTGTAATGAAATATCTTTATCTTACCAAACAAGTATTTTTTGATATACTTAAAAATATCGAGTCTCCTCATCAATTAGCTACTATTTTATATAATGCATGTTAGTCGGTGCTCTTTATGATACGCATATTCTTCATAGTATGGCACCCTTATGGCTTCTCCTTTCAGTGCCTCCTATAACCTACCATTCCAACTCACTTTCTCTTTTGATTCCTCTTCCTCTCATCCCATTTTTAGCACTTCTTTAGGCTCTACTACCCATGCCATTACTCCTAGTGTGACCCTTTACTCTTTCATTACTACCTCTAGTGTTACCACTACATTTCCTCCCACTAGCATTCCACTCACATCTCATCCTCCCACCCATGTACCTACTAGTGTTGTTCCTTACAATATGTTCCTCATTTCTCCCATCCTCATTTTATGACCAATTTTTGCTTTAATGTGGCTCCTTGTTTGACTATTATGTGATCACCCTTTACTACCTATAATGAAATGACTTGCACAAGAGAAGAATATAATAGGAAATATGTTGGTAAGAAAATAAAAGAAAGTTTTTCTCATGCTTTTGAAGAATTTTCTTATGGAACTACTATGTATAACCAACCAAAATTTAATCCCCTCTTATGTTATAATATATTTAATTTGTGTTGTTTCTTTTATTCTTTTTTGTTTATCTTCCCTACATTAGATTTTTTTCTAAACTTTTAGCTTTTCCTAGTAAGCCATTCATTTTTCTAAAATTAGAAGGAATATGTTGCATACTTACTGCTCTTCTAAATAAAAGTTCTACTATTAGTTTAGATAAGATTCGTGTCCTCATTTATATTGGAGATATCCAAAAGTCTCAATAAAAAGCCTCGGAACCATAAAAAAATATGAAGCAAAAGACTAGCAATATAGTAATAAGTTTAGGAAATTTAAATACTTTTTGTTCATTCTAGAAAGATGAAGACATATAAATTGATATCCTCTTAGAATGGGACTTTCTTCAACAATTTAACTCTTTCTCTATTTTTAGGTCTAGTATTATTCTAGGTAATCATAAAGAAATAAAATTCTTCAAGTCTCCTTTGAGAAACATTGTTTATAAAATTGGAAGTTTTGATGAAAAAAGTAGTCTTATTCCTAAAGACCCTACTACTTTAGCTATAAGAATAATTAAGAACCTTCCTTGAGAATGTTTAAGGAAAATCTTAGAGATATTTCTTTAAGAATCCTACTTTGCATATATGTTAGATGAATGGATGGACAAATATTTAGATAGATAAAAGAGATTTGAATATTATCTCTTAACATCACTAAAGGACAACTTGTGTTAAAAAATAGTGTTTGATAAAACAATGGTCCCATATAATTTTGTTGTAGAGCTATAACAAGAAGTTTCCCCGTAATATTCTATAGATTGGATATTCTTATAAGTATCTTCAATTCTTCTTGTAAAATCTTATTGATGCAAATGTCACCTTTCAAGGTTGATACAACTATTAATACTCTCCAACACATTCTAATCTTGAGTGTTAATTTTCTAAATATTCAGCTTGAATGATACATTGAGCATATAGATAATCAAATTCATGGTGAATGCTATAATTTTTCTACAAGCCAACTAGCTATGGATAAAATTAAGCACTATTACCAATACAAATATAACTTAAATTTTAGTAATCCTTTAAACATTGTTGGCATCCACCACATAGAAGGAATTGGTATATGGTGCATACTAGAGTGGAATCATGGATAACATATACAAAACAACATGGTGGAATCTTTGTATATAATTAATTGTGTGAAGTCATGGTGGACCCATATGTTTACCACTATAAAAATTTGTTTGTCCTAAAATTAAAAGGACTAATAATATCGGCTATTTGGTACAATATTTCTCCTTTAGTTTTAATAAAATAAGTAATTGAATTATCTAGTAGTATAAGTAATATTTGGGGTTACTTGATCTCTAAGTCTCTTATGATCTATAAATAAGAGCTCTTGAATATACTTTAAAGAACCTTGATCTTGAGCCTTGGAGTGTGTAAGCAATCTAGTTTTAGAGTCCATAAGAAATTGTATGCTCTTCTCTTGCACCTTGAGTGATCTTGATAATCATAAAATTTCTTATATAATTGTAAGAAGAGCCCTATATTTTGATTATTGATCAATATCAAAAGTTGTAACCACTTGGTTGCTAGCCTTCATCATTGTTTTATAAGTTTGTTGTTTTACAAAGTGGTATCAAAGCCAATTTCTTACAAAGTGGTATCAAAACCAATTTCTTACCAAGTGGTATCAACATGAAATATGGAATAATAGATGCATTTTTTTACATAGATTACTCCAATTTGTATGTTATATTTCCAATCCTTTATAATACCTTATGAGGACCATAATAATTAGGTTCAATATTATTATCCTTCTTTTGTTATTTCAATGAAATTTTCTTATGGTTTTAATCAAACAAAGACCCAATCTTCCTCTTCAAAATTCCTTTCATTGTAGTGCTAGTCAACATGTTTCTTCATTTTATTATGTTTCATTACTAAAATCTCCTTGAGACTAGAAATTACCTCTTGTTGATATTAAACGCGTTCTTCAATTATTCAAACCTTTGGATGTGCCCATAAAGAAGAGGTGATTGATGGTGTATGGCACCCATATAGTTCCAACACTAGATACATTTTGGATGAGGTATGTGTTATAACACCATTTTCTATTGATATCCATTACACCCATCTCTTTTATTTGTTTGAAACAAAACATTAGAGATAACCTTGCAAGTACTTGTTGACCACCTCAGTCTATCCATATGACTAGGGATGATATGATAAGCTACAAGAAAGTTGAGTGCTCAAACATGAAAATAAGTTAGTCAAAAAATTACTTGTAAATACAGTATCATGATCAATTAGTATGAATTTTGGACTCCCATTAAATTTTTGAATAGTATCTATAAAGGATATTACTATAGTACTTACTACCAATGGGTGTGACAAAGCACACAAATGTGCATATAACATTTTTCCTTTAGACCATGGGAAAACTTGTGATGAAATACATGAATTCCTCAACCAACTTTTGTCTTGGAATAGATAAGGGTTGCAAAAGACTTGGATTCATAATTTTCTCCCCTTTGCTTTGTTGGCATACCATGCATTCTACTATAAATTTATAAATGTCCACTTTGATCCTATCCCAAAAGAAACATTTCTTGATTATATGATAAGCCTTAAATAATACTAAGTTCTCACCTACTAAAGAAGCATGTAGTTCTGCCATAATCTTAAACTTAAGGCTTGAGTTCGTATATAGCTACAAACTACCCTTGTACCATACATAATTTCCTTCCCATGTAAAATTGTTTGAAACACTTGAATATTGTTGGAGTTTCTCAATGAGATTTTGAGTATCCCCAACTTTTTTCATGCCTTGTTTACCCAATCAATAGTTAGTATGGAAATGGCATTTAATAGTGATTATGTAGGTTTATTCCTCCTAGATAGAGAATCATTCACAATATTCTACTTGAATTTCTTATATATGATCTCAAAGTCATATCCCAACATCTTTTGACTCATTTTTATTGTTATTAAAATAGAAACCTTTATTTCAAGAAGTATTTGAGACTAGCAGAATAACCAACATTTCATTCTCAAATATTGGCTTTAATAAATTCTTGCCTTGATTTGGTGACTCTCAAATGCTATGTGTCTTCCTTCTTCTATGATTACAACTCCTATGCCATGTCCTAAAGCATCACATTTGATTATGAATGTTTTAAATTAATCTAGATATCTACAATTGGATTTGTGCACTTGGCTTCCTTTAGCTTATCAAATGCCCTAATAGCTACCTCATTCCACTAAAAGGAATCCTTGTTCAAGAAAGTTGTGAGAGGTAATACTATGCTACCATAATTATTTACATTGATAATAGTAACCAACAAGCCCTAGGAAACCTCATAGATTATTGAGGATCTTAAACATTTTCCATTCTACTATGGCCTTGATCTTGTGAGGATTGACCTTGGCTCCCTCATGTGAAGCAATATGAACTAGGTACTCTAATTATTTGACTCCAAAAAAATACTTTAGATGGATTATCATGCAACTAATTCTATTCAAGAATGTCCAAAACTTGATTCACATCTTGTAAGTGGTTATCTCAAGTTTGACCTTAATGCATATCAAAACGATAGAACCATTTGATCTTAATGCATACACATACCATAATATATACACAATCACTTCCATATACCAATATCATAATGACAAAATAGATACTAATTCAACTTTGACAATAATGATATATATACAATCAATATGTTAATAAATAAATATCAATAATCCTATAACCTTCTATAAGGAAACCAAGCTTGACTCAATTTAGGTTAACATAACCAAGAGACACAACTTAATATCAAACTTACTCATTTATGAAAGTATCCAAAACCCACCCTATGCACAAACAACGAACTTAGATGGCTTTATTATTTAGTCCTTATCCATACCCTTCTCCCAGGTAATACTCCCCCTCTTCCACTGGAGTGCGCAAAATCCTTCTTGTATATCCACTTGGAAAACAAACACGTAGTTAGCCATATCATTTATATTACATCCACATCATTGTGTATTCATCAATATTTCCATTAAATACATAAAAACATTGCATTGCATTTAATTCATCATCACATTCATCTTCCAAAGCTTCATAATTACACAAATCATCCATGCTTTTAACATAAGGTGAAAAGTAAATTGTAATTCAAGGATGGAGTGTGACAAATAATAATCAAGAGAAAAATTCCCACACGATGAGAGGAGCTAAAATACAATGTGTGTCAACCTCTATTATGGGGAAACTTTAAGCACTTATACATAACGAATGTGAAAAAATTCTTGGAAGTGAACCATGGTTGGCCTTAATTCACATGTAAAAGATTAGAGCTAGGAATCATAAAGGTATGTCCAAGAATTTTGTTCCCACCTCGATAGAAAGTGTGATTGAACCCAAGGTAGAAAAGCAACGGACATTATGTGTCCACATAAATACTTTGGAGTGCTCATGCTAATATCTATACAACTAATGGACATATTACTTTTTCTACCATCAAGGGTACACACTCATGTGAATGTGTGCATGTGGATAACTAGTCATCTAGGCAAGCAAGCAAGTATGTGCAAGGGTGGGTCTGTGTTGGTGCACACATGAGTGTGGGTGTGGGTGTGGGTGTGGATGCAGGTGTGAGTGTGGGTCGATGTGTGCATCCCATGCAATAAAAGTTTTAATCATCATTTTGTTGTATTGACATGTTGAAACTATAAGTGATACACGCACACACAATAATTAGTTAATATCCCATGGCAATGAAAGTTTTTATAATTGTTCGATTATATACTAAGATGTAGGTGTGAGTGTGGGTCGATGTGTGCATCCCATGCAATAAAAGTTTTAATCATCATTTTATTATATTGACATGTTGAAACTATCAAATGATATACAATAATTAGTTAATAGCCCATGGCAATGAAAGTTTTTATAATTGTTCGATTAAATGCTAAGATGTCAAAGCTAGGGAGTATCAAATGGCATGCATATAAACAAAATTAGTATAATGGAAGTTTTAATCACCATTCGATAGTATACTAACATGTCAAAATTAGGAGCTATCAAATGATAAAGTTATGATGGCACCAACAATGCATCATTATAATGATCATCATTTGGGTTAAAATGCCTACAATCTAAATAGAAAATAATTATTGAACTCTAATAATATTTCTTGTAGGTAATGAACATTATATACAATTTGACCTTAGGTCGTTTCTTTGTGTAGAGTATCAAATCAAGACACAAACATCATATACATGATGTTGGCATGTTGTAAAATGTGCATCGACCTTGGTGTGTTAACTTTTTTGTTTCTTTATCTCTAATCTCAATAGCCGTTATGGCCACACTCTTCCCAAACCGCAACACTTTGGCTTCAACCTCCAACTCAACCTATAAAATTAAAGTTAGTTATCAAATATAACATCAAATATATGTTCCATATTTGACCATTTTCATGTACAATAGTGATAAATGTAAAGTTCTAGAGCACAAAATCCTACTAAAAACCTAATTTAATTTTTTTTTAAAGTTTGGCACAAGAATAAGTTTTTGACTTAATTTGATTTAGAAAGGCAACTAATTTGTAGCATGCAAGTATGATCTACAATAAACAAAAGATATAAAAATTCTAAAATGTATATTAGTAAATGTAGCCAAATATAGCCATGTTTATTCCAAAGCGAATCTATATCTATGATATATAACCAAGCCAACATTAACTTGAAGAAAAAAGCAATTATTTATGTTCATTAAAATTGTTTCATTTAACTTTATGAAAAAAATGTTTATTTTGATCATAGTTTCTTAATGATCTAAACCAAGACACTCACAAATGATATATAATGAACAAATGTAGAGCATTCAATAATATCAAAAGGTTAGTTATTTAATACAATCGTGATTTACACACAATGTGGTAAATATAAGTATGACAATTTGTGTTCATAAATTTGAAGCCTTTACAATACCATAGCCAAAAGATTTTAAACTACTTAAAAACAATAAATGGACCTCACATTATTGAGTCTACACTTCTAATTTGTTGCTTAACTATGTTTTATCAAACCTCAATTGCATATGGTATTTTTGGTTGATACAAACAACATTACCAATTTCGTTGGATAACCTTATTTTGACCGATCAAATGCATATCATGAAGACTTGGATAATTATGTTCAAAATCACTCTTCTTGCATGGTCCAATTTTCTCTATTTGCTAGAAACAAATGTTATGTGTGCATTCTGAATTTGGGCTTTATAGAGGATAGTATCAAATTTGGGTGTTTCTTTTAATGAAATTAAAACAAACCTTAATCAATGGAACCTGAAGGAACCATGTATGCTAGCTTTATGATTCTTTTTACCAGTCACTACTCAACATGAAACCCATTATTGCCAAGTCCAATAATAGCATGACTGCATTGCACTATTGTATTGACCATCTCATGATTACCGTAACAGAATAAAAGTTCAATTCCGCCTAGCATCATAGGTTAGAATAGACTCTACAAAACCTAGACAATGGAATATAAGTATTTCATGAGTTGATCGGAATCAATTCTACCTAGCATCATGGCTTAGAACAGATTCTCCAAAACCTCAACAATGGAGTATAAGAATTACATTAGATGATGAATCTAGCCTCTATTGATTTGGAAAGACTTGAGTTGTCAAAATCTGTATAAACTTTATATGGTGACGTTGTAAGGTGTCACCCAGTGCAAGCAGATTGTTAGAATGCAAGGAACTTGAAAGACAGCCACATGTATTACCAAAAGCTTGTTAATATCCAATATGTTCAAAAGCGCATGAGAAATCCCTGAATTTCAATGGGGCATTTGAACCATTCCATTAAAAGCAAAACCTAACTTGCACAAATTGTAATGAACTTACCTTCATATCTATAGTAATAAATTGATTTATATGTGTGCTCGTACTTTAAAGTCTGTTAAACACTGCGCTCTACAACACGAACTATCATTTCCATATTGTGAATCTTGAAGTTTAGCATACCTTTGTGCCTAAGAGGCGTCATAACCTGGATGCAAACTTTTAATAGCCGTCGGTTCAGTCTTTGACAAAAAATAAAACGATAACCACCAAACATAATAAAAACATTTTTTTTGTAGGGCTATAAAATGGTTATATACATACAGGTACAGCTCATGTTGATTTACTATTGATTTTCTTTAAATTACTAATCAGAAGAAATGAAATTAGGTTAACTTTGGTTTCCGTCAAACAAAAGGAGCAATGGACAGATTTCATATGACAAGGAATGCTTTCTTTCAAACGATGAATAAAGTTTTCATTTCTTTTGTTCCTTTTTGGGTAGGTGGAGATTTTACCTGATGATCAAAATAGAGGTCCATATACAGATGATGGATTAAATTAGAAAGAACAAAAACATCAATTTAGAGTTTTATTGTGCCTGAATCACCCAAATTGGTCATGTATTTTATCTCAAATGATTTCAAATAACTCTAATAGAATGAACAACAATTTCTAATTTATTAATCTCACGCATTTTTGCTGTGGTATTTCTATAAACAATGAGCAGTGGGGTTGATAATCACCATCATGCAGTCCTGTGTCAAGGGACCAGAAATACCATGACAGTCAAGAATTCCTCGGGAAGGTAACCTAGAATCACTGCAACTAGATCCATGAAAGTTAAAAATTGAAACTATGATTCACAGACAAAAGTCCTGTAGGTTTACAAACAAAATAAAAATTTAGCAACCACCAATAAAATACGAACTTACAATCACTGTGTGAAGTTGAGGTGAAGTTGAGGTATAAGAAGTAATTAGAACATAAAATGCTTTCTAGAAGCAAAAATGATGCACCTAGGTCACATATAATCATATCTAATTCTTTTAACAAGTTTTCACGTATACGGCCACCATTTGACCAACATTGTGTTTGTTATTTTGTGTTTGACCAAGTAAACAAAAATGTTATTTTGTTTAAAAACAAAATAAAAATTTAGCAACCACCACTAAAATACGAACATACAATCACTGAGTGAAGTTGAGGTATAAGAAGTAATTAGAATATAAAATGCTTTCTAGAAGCAAAAATGATGCACCTAGGTCACATATAATCATCTCATTCTTTTAACAAATTTTCACGTATATCGCCACCATTTGACCAACATTGTGTTCGTTAACATCATAATATATCACCTTGAGAAATGCATATACCTTCAACACACTAGCATACTTGACCAATAACTGTGCCACAAGACTTGCAAAAGACTGGAAGAATCAGAAACGCAGTTCTCACAAGAATGCCAAAATCATGTTAAATCTCTAGACATATGATTAGAAAATTAATATTATTTCAAATAAATTTTACAGATGAAAATCTCTTGTACTCATGCAATGTAAAACCATATGTTGCTATGTCCATTGCACAAAATAAAAGTAACATTGGGACCAAAAGGAAAATCTGATTCCACTTACCAGTACTACCGCAAATTAAATGGTTGTAAAGGAAGATTACAGTTTCAATGGCATCTCATCCATAGGAAGTAGCTATATATCCAGTGTGCAAAGCTGTTTTTTCTTCCAAAAGTTCTAATCTATTTTTGTGCCCAAGTTCTTTAATTCTAAAGTATCCGATGGAAAAGTCTGAGGCCAATAAGCTAAAGCCAAGTTATGAACAGCCAGAGTGTCACGCAAATGTCAAGTAAATTTATTTTTAAAAAACACATAAGAAAGAAAGAAATTGTACTAAAATCCAAAGATGACAAATGTCTTGCCCTGAAGAAATATAAAAAATGGGCCAAAACCACATCCAGGATAAATACAAAAATCCATCTTCCTCCTTCCTGCTCCTTCCCCTTGTATTTATCACTACAGTAGATCTTCAAGCCTAACAATAGTTATACGTCTAAAAAAGACCACCAGTCCATCGAGAGGTTGCAAAGTTGTATCAATTCTGTGTTAGTTTTATGTTATGGTAGTTAAGTTTGTTTGATGTAATGCAAAAAGTAAAGCTTGAAAGACAACTGATTGTGACCTGCAAGTATCACCCGAAGTTTGGCAATTTCAAATATGTTCATAAACACATACGAAATTCCTTGACTTCAATGGGGAATTTAATTATTTAACCCATACCATTAAAATAATAAAAACCAAAAGTGATAACTAAGTTTTCCCAAAATAAGCTTCAGACATACACTATTTACTAATAATTTGGTTTATATGTGTGCTTATATTTTAAGTGAAGTCTTTTGACCAATTTGTATCCTGCAACATGAACCATAATTTAAACCTTTTGAGTTCTTGAACTTAGCACATAGTTGTGCCTAAGAGGCATAGTAACTTGGATGCAAGTTTTGAATAGTTGTTACTTCTATCTCAACAAAAACTAATAACATAAACACTATGAATAAGAGCACCAAATCTTTTGTTGGAAAATTATGACATGATTAGATAAAATGCACTTCACATTGATTTCCCACAGATTTTATCTTGATTAGTGACCAGGAGAAAGAAAAGATATTAGATTAAAGTCGGTTTTCCATCCAAGAAAAGGAGCAATGGACCACTTTTAAATGGCAAGGGCTACTTTCTTGCAAACATTCAATATAGTTTTCATTTCTTCTGCAAATCATGATTAAAAGTTTATAAACAGATGTTAGATTAAATTATAAGAAGAAAACATTGAATTACAGATATATTATAACTGCATCGTCCAAATTGGTCCAATATTTATCTCAAACAATATCAAAAAACTCTTTCTAGGGCCAATGAACATACATGTGTGTGTGTGTGTGTGTGTTTTGAATGAACAAAACAAATCAACTGAGAGGGGAGGCAGGGGTGAATCAGTTGTAGCAAATTAAAACATCAAAACCCTCAACAGTAATTAGATCCACATGCATTCACTAGACCCTAATTTTGTTAAAGTGATTAATCATGAAATGCAGATAACAGAAACTAAAATAACAACACTACACAAGAGAACACTAGATTTACGTGGAAAAACCCAATGAGGGAAAAACCACAGTGAGGATTAGCTCACAATATAAGTAATTGCAAAACCGGTACAAGGGCTCACTGTCAAAATAGGACACACTGTCCAAAAAGGCTCACTGCCACAGAAAGAAACACAAGAAGATAGAAGAGAAATGTTACACAAAGAACAACTTCTCAATGCAACAAGGAATCCACCACAAATGCTCCAACACTTTCACAGTCATGCATGAAAGATTTCGGACACCTTTAGCTCACTGCCTTCAAAAATCCAACACTTTGAAATTCACACTGCTCTACTCAAATTCGCATCTATACTTCTGTAATTTGCATCACATACATCACTCGCATCGATCTTGCATCTATCTTGCCTCTCTTGCATCTTACAACATCACTCTTATTTATATCAACTTTAACTTTGAAAACCTTCTCCAAGGTTGGCAATTATCCGTTACATTTAAAATTTTGAAAATTAGGTTAGCACCTAAACATTCTCACGGTGGATAGGAATGAAGGCGACCCATACAAATCCTTAATTAGAACCCAAATAAATCCTAACACAACTCCTAATGCATGAAACACACTATATTGTACCAAATCAAATGAAATCTTGAATACTAAAAGATACAAACATTATAAGCAACTTCCCAAATCCGCACAACCTGAAGCCAAATTGTAGAGAAACACAGAGTAAATACATTTCTCCCAAACCATAGAAAACATCACTAAAAATAACAAACATTATAAACAACTTCCCAAATCCGCAAACCTGAAGCCAAACTGTAGAGAAACACAGAGTAAATACATTTCTCCAAACCATAGAAAACATCACTAAAAAACTGGTTCACACTAGTGAAAATATCTCTCTTTGTACAATGATCCAGAAACCCAAATTTTGAACATAGCAACTACTAACAACCTTGAACAACATATCAGATCTGCACAGGCATAGCATCAACATAGAAAAAACGCAGAGCACATCCCGAAGCATGTTCTGAGCACTTGCACAACACTATTTTCTCTGTTTATCAAATTTTCACAAAAGCACTTGGAACCCAAGTACTAGAGACATCATCTCATCTCATTAATTCATTCCAATTCATCTCCAAACACCGCAACATAAAGATAGCTCCATGTACTCATAACACTTCATCAATATCTCAACTACACATGCACAACCTGAAACAACCTGTTTTCCTCTTTTTCACAATTTTCTCAATATCCTCGACATCTTCATCATGCAACAAACTTCCTTAACACATAGTTGGCATCAATGACAACACCAGACTATTGACATCCTGTTGACATCAATGACAACACCTTCATACTTGCAACAATATCCACATATTATTTGACTTTGTCCATTCTTGCCATAGTATTTTTACAAACAATGAGCAGTGAGATTGATAATCACTATCATCCAATCCTGTGTCAAGGCACCATAAATACCATGACATTCAAGAATTCCTAAGGGGGAAAACCCATAATCACTTAAATCAAATCTAAGAAGATTGAAAGTTGAGACTGTGCATTCATGGACAAAGTGTTGTAGGTTCACAAAGAAAATACAATTTTAACAACACTGTCAATTAAACACAAACTTATGATCACTATGTGAAGTTGACGCAGGGGAAGAAAGTTACTAGAAAAAAAAATGATTTCTACAAGCGCAAATGGTGCTCCTAGGTCAGGTATAATTATGTATCATTCATTTATAAGTTCTTCACAAATATGGTTACTGTTTGACTGGCATTGTTTTTTTAACATTATAGTATATCACCTTGGGAGATGAATATAACTTCAAACTTCTGACTTACTTACTGACCAATTAATACAGCAGAATACGTACAAAAGATTGCAAGAATCAGAACAAAGTCATCAATTGGATTCTAAAATTATCTATTTATCCATAAGACATATGATGGAATACAAAAATAAAATAAATTTCAGAGGTCAATAGCTCTTGTCTTCATGAAATGTAACTAATTGACTGGTTGAGAAGGAAATTACAGTTTCCTTGGCATCTTATTCATAAGTAGTTGTATATCCATTATGCAAAATTGATTTCTTTTCTAAACTTCTAATGTATTTTTCTGTCCAAGTCCAATAAGCATAAGCTAAGTTATCAACAGCCACAGCACCACACAAAGTGTCAAGATTGATTTAAAAAAATGTAACCAAGAAAGAAGTTAAACAAATCTCCCACAATGACAAAGCACTTCAAGGAAGATAAATCAAAGATTTGCCTAAACAATGTGCAGGTTAAATATTGAAAACCCTCTTACTCCCTCCGGCTCTCTCTCCGTACCTTTATTATAATAATAGTAATATTTTCAAGCCAAACAATACATATAGGTCTAAAAAACACCACCAGTACATAGAGAGGTCAGATGGTTGTATCACATATAGGCTACCTGGTTTAGTGTTAGATCAGGCACTAACCCCTTCATAAATTTCTAGACAAGATGATTTCAATTCCGGTTTAAGACAGTTGTTTTTAGACCACATGCATTAATGATGTTGTCACTGAAACCACTTGATCAATTTGAAAAGACACAAGGTAGTTCGTGTTCCCCTCTAAATATTAAGTCAAAACGATTTCCTCAATTCAGCACAAGACAAGGAAATAACAGAAATCATGTCCTTGCAAATATTCACACTTGTGATTAACAAGTCTTTAAAAGACAGGTTTGTACTTCAGCCCTGAATCTCACCGTAGATATTTAAATAAACAATAGAATAGGAAAAGTATCGGCTTGATCGATTCAATAACTTGCACTCAAAGCACATAGAATTGATCATAGAAAACTGGAAACAAGTGCTGGAATCACAACGAATACGAAGCATAAAAAAGCCACCTATCCTCAGAAAAGCATTTTAATTCCGGTTTAAGCTAACTCGTCAGCGCCCTGTCAAACCGTTAACTTACATCCGGACAAAACCCTAATTGATTGGAACTCTGATTACTAGACCCTACAATTCGTTCAATAATACGGAAAAGCAAAGAAGGGAGATGAATCTATTGAAAGCACTCACTCCGATGCGCCCCGCAGAGAGGTAAGACATGCTCATTTCAGTCTGCTCGAACTCCTTATCTGCAGCAATCGTCTTCACAGCTGCCAATCCTACAATACTCGCAGTCATTGCCACCGCCCCTCCATGCAATGTATTATATCTGTTCTGATGGAGTGGACAAAACATTATCAATTAAACAATTGTCCTGACATGTATGTCATTTAACCCAAAACTTTGAGGTACTGGAGATTAGCTACCGTGAGGGAGGGCTTAATGGCGAGGGTGGACAGGACAAAGCCAGTCTCGACACGATCTACTGTCAAATGACGGAGAATTAGCATATGTTTGAAGCCCTTCTCATGAGATTCAGGCGGAAAAGAAACAGCTGAACGAATAAAATCAAGCCGTTTAATGGCTACAAATTGGGGCGGAACCTGGGGGTCGATGTCCAGTAGAGACAGCACGGGATCCATTGGATTTCCAAATTATTGTTAAGCAAGAGTAGAATGACTCCTTTATTGATCTAAAAATTATTAATTTATCTAAAATATTATTTTTTATTTAAATATTATATATCATAAATTAGATAGTTTTATAAATAAAATATTACTACTATATTCTCTTAGATAATAGTTATTAGTATAATATTTATAGTATAAAGATATTAATATGACAAAAAAAATTATATAGGTTTAGAGAAATAAAAATGGATTAGTAATAAATAGTTTAGGCACTTGTTTTTGAAATAAAAAGGAGCAAAACAAGGGTGTTGACCCATAAGTATAAGGCAATAAAGGTCATCCAACGAAAGCACATTAGTAGCACAGTGACAGCAGAGAGAAAGCCATCACCCACAACACATCATCAAAAAACAAAAAGTAACAGTAATCGTAGGATAACAAAATTCTTCATGCAAGCATGAAACCAGCCAAATAAGTCCATAGACCACCAGGGGTCCAACAAGTTCAGCAGAAAAAACAAACAACTAGACATAGAAATAAACAAGAACAAACAAGCCCAGCGGCTTAATTCTTTTCCTTCCTGTCAGGCATATCTTGAATAGTCGTCGCCCAATCCGCCGTGAGGAACTCGAGCAGCTCCTTGAAACCAACATCATCTTTAGCACCATCCACGAACTTGTCCTTTTGCAGCAAGCAAAGACTGGTGGCCGACTTGTGCATGACCCTCAAGGAAAATTGGGACACCTCCTGGACCTTATTTTCCAACCTCTCCAATCTCCCCTTCAGCTTGCCAACTTCTTCTCAAGCCTGAACTTTTTCCTTGTGATCTAACTGCAAGGGGGTTTTTCCTTTAACCGCATCAGAGGACCGGGGAATAATTTCTAGCACATTATCACCGGAAGGGCCCTTCTTCAAACTTTCTAACACATGGGACGCGCTATTTACCGACACCGACTGGCCTTCCCCACCTGCCACCATTTCCTCGTGACTTTCACTGTCACTCTCAAGATCCTTGTCTGAATTAGAGGCTTCCTTAAGGCTTCCCACCTTGTCCTACTTAAGAACCAATCTATGAGATCAACGGGGGGTGTTAGCTTCTTCAGTAATCTCGATGTCAAAATCAATTTGATGGCATACTTTAGCTTTCTTAGAGGCTTTAGCCTTTGGGCGCGGGGTAAGGGCAAGTCGCTTTCTTTCCCTACCCGTATCCCCCGTGCCCGTACCAGGGGAAGTGCCATGGGGATGGGCTTTCAAGGCAGGATTCTTGAGGCATTTTTTCTTACTTGAGCCTAGCGTGTCCAAAATACTAGCAAAGGGGGGAGTAGAGGAAACCGGGGTTTCATCAAGAGCAAGGAGAGACAGGACTTCTTGCACAGTGATAGGTTGAGCAAGGCAAAGCGCCATATGAAAATGATCAAGCCTAGACATAAGGCCCTGGTGAAGGATAGTATAATTCTTTCCGGAAATAGAGGCTTCATTAAACTCCGCAACAGTGCTATCAAGAGCATGATACAGGAAGAAAGGAATAGAAATATGCAGATGATTCCTAAGGTGGCTGAGGAAATTAAAGTGGTAATAATAGTAGAACCCATACCTTCCTTCCAGCATGAAATATTTCATGATCACCAAACAGACTCTATCCCATGGCTCCGGCAGCGCCTCGTGGTCAAAGCCACCGCACGACTTGACAGGTTTCTCATCGCCGCGAAAAAACTAATTTAGACTAACCTGGTCCGGTACTTTCGTAGTTTTCTTCCAAGTTCGGCCACTATTCAGGAGCCCAGTAACTCTAGCAATAACCTCCTCAGAAACTTCGAAGGAAATGCCACCGATGGTGACCCTACCCTCATTCCATGAGGTGACAAACTTATGAGACAAGCCCTCATCGTGACCAGTCATGGCCTCTATATACTGCGCAATTCTACCCTCTTTACAGATGTGCCAAATAGTGGCATCCGCTTTCCACTCGTCACACCTGTCCGGCTCCACACACACTCTGTCCCCACCCATAGAGCCCACACCAAAGATGCCGATGACCAGAATAGGGGAACCAAGGCAGAAAAGTTGGTAGTCAATTCTAGAAGCATCGAAAGGGAAAAGGCCAACGAAAAGTGACCAGAAAAGTCAAAAATAGAGGCGATAAATGTTACTTCTTGCAACCCACGCAAGGGAAGTAGCTCCCTCGTGCGAATCGCCCACAGCATGTAAGGGAATGATATCAGCGTAGTACTTAGCCATCACAAAAAATCTCATGAAATCCGCAAGCTTAAAAAATTGAACACAAAAATTTAGGGGGTTCAAAAAATGATGGCACCATCGGTCAATGAGGATAGAAAGATTCGCCATATCACCAGCCCACAAGAGGTCGTACAAGCCATCAGACAAACATATGAAACCCATCACCTCACATAACTGTCAATTATTCAAAAGCCAGCTCCCGCCAAAAATTCCAACCAAAGTTAGAAGGAGCCTGGCTAAAATAAGTAAGCACCATCTAGGACTCATTATTTAGATGTTTGAGATCTTCCTTTAAACACACCAGAGCCAAGGGGGGCAAAGAAACCTCATTTCACCAACACCTAAGCCCTTCAATATCAAGACCCGCCGCCACCAAGCTGTCAGCAATCACATTCCCTTCTCTGAAGACATGCTGGATAGAAAAGTCATGAAGAGCATTTAGGAGAGGGAAAATGTCCTCTAGAATACCTTTTAGGGACCATCCCACTTTCATCTTCCCTTTAGTGGCTTCCACAATTAGCATTGAGTCACCTTTGATTTCCAGAGTCTTTACACCAAGTGACAGCGCAATCTTAAGACCCCAGAGGAGAGCCATGCCTTCAGCCTGGTTACTAGTATGATCGTTCAATTTCCCTGCATAGGCAGCAACCAAGCTGCCGGAATGATCCCTGATTATACCTCCAGTAGCTGACATCCCTCCCCTAGCCGCCCCATCAAAGTTAAGTTTAACCCAGGGCAGTTTAGGGTTTAGGCACTTGTTAATCATAACAAATAAGAGATATTAGTAAGTAGTATAATATTTAAATAATAAATATTTAAGATTTTTGAGACATTTATCATTTATGTATTGTATTATAAAATGATTTTATTGTTTTCTTGATTTTCATGTAGTTTATAAAAGCTCTTTTTTTATCTAAAATTTTTGAGATAAATGAGATAAATGAAAAAATTTATTGGTTTGAAAGTACTATAATAATAACTAGTTAAAGAAATTATTATAGTTATTCTACTAGACAAGGACTAATAAGTTTAACTTCAATTAATTTTGATCCTCTTAGAACATGAATTATTACAAAAACATCTCATTTTTGTTAGACATGACTCCTCGCACAACAAACACCTCAATTCACTTCCACATTACACTTTTGTGTCATTTTAGATACTTGTCCACATGTATTTATCCATTGGGACGATACCACATATGATAGTGTCTTGTATGTTTAAATTTCCCTTTTCCCATCTTGTAATGCTTTTATGCCCAAAACTTAACCCTAATTTATACCTAACAAATAGATTGGTTCTAAGTTGTCTTATAAATGGGTTACTAAAATGGAAAGGATCCATCATCACTCTAAAGCACCTATACACACTTTTCTTTTTTGAAAACACTACAAGCATGTTCCATAGTTGTTGCACACACTTCAACCATTAGTAACACCTTTGCACACCAACATCCAGGGCTACTTGCCTACTTATTTTTATATATTTTATGTTAAAACATGCTACCTAGATACTTGACCAAGGCAAACTCCTAAATGTGCAATAGACACCCTTTCCCAAACATTTTCTCAACTTTTTAGATTGAAGAAGTACTATAGTAATTAAAACAAGCATTGACAAATTTGTAGGCTTTATGTTAGCAAGTGTAGAAGACACTACCATGAAAGTATAGGTCATGCCCATGTGTGAAGGACATCTCTACAATTGTCATGTGTCCACACTTGTCAAATTCTTTTATGCCTAGAAGACACCTACACACTTGCCATGACACATCCATGCCTAAGAGACATTTTGTGCTAGTGGGGACACTTTCATCTAAGTCAAGTACACTTCAAATTGTGATAGAACACAAAGTTGTCCAAAGATAGAATTTGACCTCTTGGGATTTTTATTTTCCTTCTTCCAAATATTCTACATCTTAAAGCTAGACAATGATGCAAGAGCATCCAAGGGTACCAAGCAATCCTGCACACCCAAAAATAAACTTGTTTTATTTTCTTGATTTTTGGCATGTTGTTGGTTTTGCAAGCATGTTATTTTTGCCCTCTCTCATTTTCAGCTCTTTCATATGGGATCCTTTTTCATAAATCAATAATATGCTTTGAATTTAAATTGTAATGATATTGTAAATGTTGCAAATTAAAAATTATGCTTGGGAGCCAAAGTCCCATGCCCAATGTAAATTGATTTTTATTCATTTGTAACTCCCAAGAATTTGAATTTGTTTGTCATTAGTACTGGAATCTTCTGGGTGCAAGTGCTAGAGGTAGTGGAGGTGCAAGAATGAGATAATGGATGTCAATTTAGAAAAATATTGAAAATTTTGTCAATAAATAATAATTAAGGGGTTGGATGCATGAATCCCACGCCCAAATTGGAGGAGGCAGAGGTTTGAATGACATTTTGGGTAGAAAATGGCCTAGGGTCATAATTATGAGACCCAATCTCAGTAAAACAACCATAACTTTCTCATATGGTAACGAAATCGATAATTTCAAAATGATCTAAGGAAAGCTGAGAATGAGGCACACCAAACCTAGAAACCATTTGAGAAGGTTCAGATGATTGAGGCGGCAGGGATAGACAAAATGTGACAAGTTTTAGAAGCTAAGACGAAAAGAAGAAGAGGACAATGTGGAGTTCAAGAGAAATATGTAGATATTTTGGAGGAAAGGTATGAAGATTTTTGGGGCAGTGAAAGGAAGCTATAAGAAGAGCCTGTTGAGCAGATTTGAATCCTTGATGGATGGAGAAAATTTTGTAATTATTTCTATGAGTATGAAATATGGTTTAGTTTTGAATTAATTATTTTTCTCTTTGTTGGTCTTCATGATTGTATGAGTTTGTGTATGGAATGATTGCTATTTGTTGCAATAGAGATATATTGCATTGTGTTTTTTGAGCAGCAGTGTTCCCTTTTCATCAATGGTATCAGAGTGGGAGTTCCTGAGTGTGCAGCCAAAAGCACCGATATGAGGTAGTTTGCACCAGGACCTTGTGGTGATGTGTGTGTGATTTGTGTGTAGAAAGATCGTCGAGTGTGAGGTAGTTTATACCTGAGAGGTTGAAGATTGAGGGTATGTGGCAAGTGTTTGACGAAATGTCAAAGAAGAAAGGCAACAAGTTTGTCATAGTTGTATATGCAGGTGAACATGAGGGAGAGAATACTATAGAAGTATGCTTTGAGGATCGTACGAAGAAAGATTACAGTGTGAAGAAGCACAGAGAAAATCAGTGTTGCAGCCCAAGAGAAAAGGATGATTTACTCATTCAAATTGAAAGAGAATGGGATCCTTATTGCAAGGGAAGCAAAAGCTGTAGTGGTGGAAGATACTGAAGTAAAATTAATTTTGATAAATGTTTTTATGAAGATGAATGTGATTATAATGAAGTTGCAGCAAAAGAGTTTCCTTTGAAGGACATAGAAGAAAGTGAAGGGGATGATTTATTGATGCAAATGGAAGCAATTGAAAGAGAGTGGAATGAGAAACTTTCAGTTAATGCAAAGGTTGCAGCCAAAGATAAAGAGGCAATTTCATAGTTTAGTACATGTTTTAATGATATTGAGAATCTAAAAGTAGAGTCAAAGGTTGTAGCAATAAATATTTTGGAAGTATATGAGAGTGGTGAATAGACTAAGATGAAAGTGAAGTTTTCTTATTATTGTTTGATTGAAAGTATTGAAGATGAAGATTCCTTGATAACAGAGCTTGATAATTTGTTACAAAATGTGGAGAATGAATCTATGGATTGTGGTACTAACACTGAAATAGGTGTCGAAGATCAAATTGTAGCAGCAAAAAAAGAGAATAATGAGGACATGTTGGTGGACATGGAGCATCAAATCAATGAAGAGATAAATTCTGATTTTTCTACTTTGTGTGATGAAATAGTTTATGTGAATTTGCATAAAGAGTTAGTGTAAGAAGATAGAAAGAGGGATTATGTAGTTGTAGATTGGTGTGTGGATGTAGCATATTTATATGTAGAAGCTATAAAGAATGCCACTAGTGAGATTTGGTGGAGGTGGTCAGTTTGTGATGGGACAAAACCCACAAAAAAGGAGAAGAGGAAAGGAAGGATTCTTTGGAGGAGGATGGTGAATGTTCCAGCAAGATGTTGGAAGAAGAGAAAGAGGAAATTTTAGAAGAATAAGGAAGAACGATAGATCCAAAGCAAACATATGGTCTTCAAATGTTCATGAGTTTCAATTCATGGAACATTTCACTTACCTTGAGTGTCTGATGAAGGAGCATCCAGGGGTACCAAGCAATCCTACACACCCAAAAAAAATATTGTTTTTATAATTTTCTTAATTTTTGGGGCGTGTTGTTGGTTTTGCAGGCATGTTACTTTTTCCCTCTCATTTTCAGCTCTTTCATATGGGACCCTTTTTCATAAATCAATAATATGCTTTGAATTTAAATTGTAATGATATTGCAAATGTTGCAAATTAAAAATTATGCTTGGAAGCAAAACTCCCATGCCCAAAGTAGATTGATTTTTATTCATTTGTAACTCCCAAGAATTTGAATTTATTTGCTATTAGTGTTGGAATCTTCTAGGTGCAAATGTTGGAGGTAGTGGAGGTGCAAAAATGAGGTAATGGATGTCAATTTAGGAAAATATTGGAAAATTTGTCAGGAAAGAATAATTAAGGGGCTGAATGCATGAACCCCACGCCCAAATTGGAGGAGGGAGAGGTTTGAATGACATTCTAGGTAGAAGATGATGGCCTGGGGTCGTAACTGTGAGACCCAGTCTCAGTAAAATAACCATAACTTTCTCATATGGTAATGAAATCAAGAATTTCAAAATGATTTGGAAAGTTGAGAACGAGGCGCACCAAACCTAGAAACTGCTTGAGGAGGTTCAAACAATTGAGGGGGCAGGGATAGAAATAATTCGACGGGGTTTAGAAGCTGAGACGAAAAGAAGAGGACAATGTGGAGTTCAAGAGAAATATGCAGAGATTTTGGAGAAAAGGTATGAAGAGTTTTGGGGTAGCGAAAGGAAGCTATAGGAAGATCATGTTGAGCATGTATTTGAATCCTTGATGGATTGAGAAAATTTTGTAATTGTTTCTATGAGAATGAAAGAATATTTAGTTTTGAATTAATGATTTTTCTCTCTGTTGGTCTTCATGATTGTATGAGTTTGTGTATGGAATGATTGTTATTTGTTGCAATAGAGATATATTGCATTGTGTTTTGTGAGCAGAAGTATTCCCTTTTCATTAGACAAGCTCCTCCTAAATTTATTCTCTCTATATTTCTACTCTTGGTGGAATCTCAACTTTACATTTTGTGTGTGTGTATATATATATAACAAAAAATGTCACGACCTAGCAATACACCTAGATAGTTAGATACTTATTCATAGTTAAGTATGTTGATGAGATAATTACTTGATTTATCATTTAACAATGGTTTTTGTGAATTATCATTGAACTTATTGAGTTATGGTTATTATTATGAAATTATTGTTAAAAAGTATTTCAAGATTAAGCATATAACTCAACATTGACATGGAATAATTTAAATTTTGACATTAAATTGTTAAAATGCTTATTGTTGATAACAACTAACTACGTTGTGTTGTGTGAGTGAGATAGGAAACAACAATACTCACTCATCATAGAGAGTACCATCGAAGAGAGGTGTTTAATGATCCTAAAGGTGAAGTGTCGTCAAGGAATTGAGCACATACCACATAGAAATATATATATATATATATATATATATATATATATATATATATATATATATATATATATATATATATATATATATATATATATATATATATATATATATTCATTTAGGAGTGTGTGTGATGTTGTAAATAGGAATTATTTTTATGCATTTCAATCTTCAAATTACTTTGATGTGCATAGAATATTAATAAATTGAAGCTAGCTTTTAACATAGTTTCTTGTTTATAAAATTTCAATAATAATAGTAAATTGGTTGAAATAAATTGTAGGATTTTTTTTAATTATTTATTTGATCAATGCATGAAGTGTCAATTCCTATTATTCTTTACTTTAACATTATTTTGAAATAAGTCGAGATCACTCAAGCTATAGTACTAGAATGAGAGTTGCATAGAAATTATGGGAACTTAACTCCCAAATTAGTAGGTTCCAAGAAAGAATGAAGGGAGATTTGACATGATTTGCATGGAAGGAAACATGGGAAAATGATGAGGCTCCAATTTGACCTCACTTCTCTCTTCTTAGGGTGTAGAAAACGAACTTGATCCTACTTACTTATGTAGTTTTTTGGAGAGATTTTTGGATGGCCATATTTTGTTTTATTTTTTCGTTTTATTTACTCCTTTGGAAAATACTACATCAGGGAACAATTAAAGATAATAAAAAATGGTATGTTAGATCAACAAGATTTGGTGTGCAAGATGAAGTGACATTGCTTTTGGTGATAAAGTTTGGCCTCGAAAAACCTCTCATTGTGGACAATACATATATACAAGCAAGTAAATAATTGTTTTCCTTCATTTAAACAGTATATGGACTTCAAGAGATGAGGAGACATAACATAACAATTATATGCATTCAATTTTTGAGGTAGTAGGGCTATTACTTTAATTCCCACTGAGTTTCATTTGCTTGAATTTTATTAAGACCTTCTAGTAGGCAATTTTTGAGGTAGTAGGGCTATTACTTTCATTCCCACTGAGTTTCATTTGCTTGAATTTTATTAAGACCTTCTAGTAGGAAATTTTTGAGGTAGTAGGGCTATTACTTTCATTCCCACTGAGTTTCATTTGCTTGAATTTTATTAATACCTTCTAGTAGGTCCACTTTTTGTACACTATAAACATTATTTTTCAAAAAGGTACCTAAATTCATTGAGGTATATTATCAAGTATTTTATGTATGCTTGTACATGTTGCATGCATATCTTCTAGGACAATCATAACTACAACATCTTTTGGTACTTCTCTATCATT
The DNA here is from genome assembly GCA_007258455.2 of Sequoia sempervirens. Taxonomy (NCBI): domain Eukaryota; kingdom Viridiplantae; phylum Streptophyta; class Pinopsida; order Cupressales; family Cupressaceae; genus Sequoia; species Sequoia sempervirens. Next base: position 4,126 of record VDFB02000133.1, on the reverse strand, counting down.
TATATTTTTATGTCCATTTGTTGATTTTGAGCTCCCATCTTGGCACAAGTGGAAGAATTTAGTTGATTTGTAACCATAGCTTTTAAGTATAATAGATCCATATGAATAGAAGATTCATATGAGTTTATGTTATTTATTAGGCATAATATATATTATTTATTCATTTGAATGTAATGTTGATCATAAGATGTCTTTTCCTTTCACCACACATCTAAATTTCTAGCATTACTTAGAGAGCTAGTAAAAATAGTCATTGTATATTATTCTTATTATATAGAATCTCCTCAAAATATTGTGCTACATATTCTTAAAATTTTGTAGATCATATTATCTTCAAATATTATAGACTATAATCTCAAGAACATGATTCACAATGAATAAATATTGACCTCTACAAGTTAGCTTCAATCCCTTGCAACCACTTCTATTAAGATTCCAAACCTTGCCAGTCATCATCTATGCATTTCTTAGATATATCAATACACATTAGATGATATAATATTACCTTTAGTTAAGTGTTCTTAATTGTAAGTTCCTACCATCATTATGTTCCATAAGGTGACTGCTTGAGAGGGATTTGTCCCCCCCCCCCCCCACACACACACACAATATTAATTATCTCATTAACTACAAAAAGAGGAAATAAAATTCGAGTAAGATAGTATATACCCTAAATTTTTATTGCTCTATACAACCATGTAGAGTAGGATTAACCAATTATAACAAAAATCTTATACCAAAATGAATTATTCTCATTACTAACATTGTGATATATCATAACTTCATTGTTAAGGAAGATATTAATGAAAAAATTTATGCACCATTTTGTTGGAGCAGCAAACAATGAATGAAATATTCAAACTACCAGAAAATGAATCAAGAACAATGCATAAGTCACTAAACTATCATAGAATATGTAGAATACAATGAACATTCCTTCTTTATATAGGATAAGGAGGAAGTAGGAAGGTGAAACAAAAATACTAACTAACCCTCCAAGAGATGTGACACATGTAGAACACTTGGAACAAGTGTGAAAGCCTGTGTCAAGTGTCTATGAGGTGATACAACTAAACCACTGAGCAAATTTAAGCTAGTGTAAATAGGACTACTAGGTGTAGGAACTAGATAAATGATAACTAGATGCATAAAGACTCTTTTCACACAACACCCCCTTTGTTGGTGTAAATAGGTGTTTAGCTAACTAGTTAATTAGTGAGTCATATTTACATGTTAAGTTTACTTAGGTCTTGTAGACGCCTAAAAAATGTCCTAAGCATATCACACATGTCTTGATTTCACTTATTAACACCATTTTCTCTCATAATCACCCTATTTCCTCCATTTAATTAAATAATGTCCAATTATTTAGTTAAATTCACTTTATTCCCCTATTAATAGAATAATTAAGGTTATTTGATTAATTCATCATTTTCATACTAATAATCCCTCTTGATTTAAATAATTCCCAATTATTTAATTTAAAATATTAATTATACCAACTTGCACAATTATATGATTTTTATAAATGGTTTAATTAACTAATTTTCCTCTAACTCTCCAACTTGCGCAAATAATATTCCATTTTCAAATTCAAATTCTTCCCTCCAATTCAAAGTATCTCCAACCTATTTCCATGAAATTGGGAATATTTTGAGCTCTCATTGATCCTCAACCATTGATCCTCCTTGATCCACACTCACCTCATTGATTTCCTCTCATCCATTGATCATGAGATTGAATCTTGACCATTGATTAGAATTCATAAAATCTATAAAATAAAGCCTTCTCAACATGAATTTTCATTCACAATCTTCATAGCATCCTTACTCTCTAGAATCCTTGAGCCAATTTGAGCATTAGAGAACCTACTCTGTGAATCAACCATCTAATATCAAGCTTTTGCAACATGGATTATGTGTTGAAAATGGAGGTAATTATGTAGCTTAATAATTTGTAAAACTATGAGATTGTAGATCTAATTAAGTGTTATTTGTTACAATTTCTTTGTATATGATTATCTGTTTAGATTCATTTTACAAATTGTAGAAGTAGACATAAGATTGTAGAAGAATAAGACCAGAAGATAGAAGTGACACAACATATACCGTGGAGAAACCCTTTCGGGAAAAAACTTTGCCACTAGAATAAATAGTGTTTGTATTATTTAACCTTAGAACAAGATTACAATAATTATTTATCAATCCTTGCTTGAGATGCTTCTTTTTCCTTCAACAATTCTTCTTCAAAACCTACAATAAACTCTCATTTGTCCAAGCATGAATCCACACATCCTATGCCATGCTTCACAAAAGTACACTCTTAGAACTCTCTTCAACTTGCAGCAATAAATAGACAATTGTGAACATTGTAAACTCCAAAGAGTTGACAATCACAAGAGGATAAAGCTCCTCACAAATATCTACGCCATTCTTGTGCAAGTAGAGCTCTTCCGTGAAAAACAATGTCAAACCAAGTCCTTCATCAATTTGAGCGTCTCAAACTAAAGTCTTAACTCAACGTTGATTACAAAGATATCTTGTAAGATTTTCCTCAAAGTTGACACCCAAGAATGGGCCCACTTAACTCAGCCTTGTAAATATCTTCTCATGCAAAAGGTGTTAACTCCAAGATCTCAACTTGGGCGCCCAAGGTGGGTCCAAGTCAATCTCTGTTAACTTAAACATATCTCTCCATCAATTCATGCAAACATGATGCATGATTGATCATCCCCACTTAACTGAATGTAGCCTCATGTTATCTGTCATGCAACTCAAGTCATTAACATGCAACTCAAGTCAAATGAAGTCAACTAACATGCAACTCAAACTAACTACATGCAACTGAAGATAATTGAACCATAACTTAACTAAACTAAACTAAACTAAAATAAACTGATACTAAACTAACTGAAATGAACTCTACTCATGTAAATATCAATTCCTAACTTCTAGGATCTTTACATGGATTACTGAAGTGTTATCTTTCTCCAAACAGTTAACTGAAATCAAGGTGGGTTCCACCTTCCATGTGGGTACCCCATGTGCTCCTATTTTGTAGGAGTTCTTCTTGGATGCCCTCACATGTTCCTATCATTTAGGAATAATTACAAATGTCAATTTACATGTTCATTTCATTCGAATTTAATCTCTTTCTAATCCTAGTGTTGGGGAACACTTTCCAAGGACTTAGGAGATACATGAAATATGTTTAGGATTGCAATTAAATGGCATCCTATTCCCAACATTATGCATTCAATTGAGAAATCCACATCATAATTATGAATCAATCCACAATGGGATTAAGAGTTTGCACATTCTAACTATGTAATTACTTTGAATTATGTTCAATTTCTTAGATTAAATCTTTTGATTGCTTTGCAAATGAATTTCATTGAGTATGGCCTTGTTTGATCATAATCTTGTAGATTCTTAATGTTTTTAGGATCTAATTGCTTCAATTATGTTGTTATTTGATCATTCATAGTTACCATACGAAATTTTGGCACACCCAATGGGACCCACATCCCTATTCTGATCATTTTTTTGAGCTTTTCTTGAATTACAGGTTACAGAGACACTGTGACACTTCTACAATGACAGTTGGATTCCTTTGTTAAAGATCAACACATTTATTAACTATCGAGACCTCTAATTGGTTCTTCCTTTTTTCTATTTGCAAGAAATCTCGACGTCTTTGCAAAAGGGTGACACATCTACAAAATCTCGATGCTTCTACAAGTCAATGGAGTGACACCTTTATTTTCTAGTCGTGCTTCTACTCTAATATTTTTGTCTTTGTCTGTAGATATAGTCTAATGCTTTTGCTTAAAGGTCGACATTTCTTCAAAAGGTTGACGCTTCTATCGAAGGTCGATGCTTTTGTAGAAGGTCAATGCTTTTGTAGAAGGTCGATGCCTTCATTGAGAAACAGTCTGGTGCCTTTGTTAGGTAAAACATTGCTTTGATTTGTTAAGGATTACATTTTGGTTTGAATTATGATTTTAGCTAACCTTTAACTAGTTTTTTTAACTTTAGCTAATAGTTTGCAACATGTGGCATTTGAGGAAAAGGATGGAAATGTAAAAGAATCTATGAATGTTTGTGTTGTAGGTTTTGAGATAATC